>OZ038496.1:29407306-29444806 GCA_964036315.1 Acanthosepion esculentum
TATACTTGAAAATAAATTGTTTAAATATAACTTGAAGAAGACAGACATTCTGTTGAATTATTGTTTAACATTGTCAAACACTTTGTTTTTTTTTTCTTTTCTTCATATTTTCTTAAACCACGCTCTTCTCTTAACTGTTAAAAAATATGGGAAGACTTACGTCTATCATTTTTTTATTATTATTATTATTATTATTGTTTGTGTGTTACGTTTCCTGCTTTGTATCCTGTAGAGCAGGGTCCAAACTATGGTCATTTAGCACTATAGGAGAATTGTCATTTAACTGATAGCACTTTTCTCAGTATATGGAATGTTCCTACAAGGGCGATCTTCTGGGAAAATTGTATATTGCTGTTACTTGGGACACTTAGTAAAATTGTCCATTCTTTTTCTCACAAGGTACAGAGCTCTGGTTACTATTGGTACAGCCTCAGACTTCTTTTCCCCACATCTTGTCAATCTCGATCTCCAGGTCCTTGTATTTGGGCAATTTCTCGATAATTTTCATGAAGGTGTTACTTTCAGATGGTACGGCTGTGTCAATAAGCTTACATTTTCCTGAATTTCTTGTCTTTTATGATAATATCAGATCTGTTGGCTTTTATTTCACTGTCAGTTTGAACTGGCAAGTCTCAGGGGATAGTCACATCGTTATTTTGGGTAACTGTGCCGAGTTCGTGGTCATATTATCTCCCAGTGGTTTCGATTTTGTTTTTCTTGCATATCTTCAAGTGACATTATTATTATTATTATTACTATTATTATTATTATTATTATTATTATTATTATTATTATTATTATTATTATTATTATAATTTGTAATTATTATCATTATTATTATTATTATTAACATTATTATTAACATTATTATTATTATTATTATTATTATTATTATTATTATCATTATCATTATTATTATTATTATTATTATTATTATTATTATTATTATTATTATTATTTCCTTTGGTTTCTGTTAGATACACTTTTCCGTCCGGGTCCCAACCAGAGATCTAAGGTCAGAAAATGCTTTATGATCGAGAAATCCAGGAATCGGTTGCGACATCGTAATGGATACTCTCGGGGCTTGATTCCAAAGCCCGATGCTTCGCTAGCTGTTGGCTTTTATCATCGAGAAATAAATTTACTTAGCTCCATATTCGACTTCATTCTCCAGGAATGGATGAGCAAGTCTAGATGCATTCGAACTGAAAGTACCCAATTTATCTATCTATCTATCTATCTATCTATCTATCTATCTATCTATCTATCTATCTATCTATCTATCTATCTCAGTCTATTCCTATCTATCTATCCCAGTGTATTCCTATCTATCTATCTATCTATCTATCTATCTATCTATCTATCTATATATATATATATATATATATATATATATATATATATATATATATATATATATCCCAGTCTATACCTATCTATCTATCTATCCCAGTCTATTCTTATCTATCTATCTATCTATCTATCTATCTATCTATCTATCTATCTATCTATGTCTACGTCCGTTCGTAAGAATAGTGTTAAAGGCTCTCAGCGTCTGTATATATATATATATATATATATGTGTGTGTGTGTGTGTGTGTGTGTGTGTGTTTATGTGGCGATCCACGTGTTTTTATCACTCATTACATCTATCTATCAATATCTACGTGTGTTCTATATACCAATATATACACATATATATATATATGTATATATATATATATATATATATATATATATATATATATATATATATATATATATATATATATATATATATCGGGGAGATCATATTTTCTCTAATATTCCTGGAATATCCAAGCCGGTAGACACAAATAAATAAATATATTGTTTAATAAATAAACGAGGCGTAAGTACTACAATCTCTCGGATTATTAAATAAAAATACATCCATCCCTTTACACACACACACACGCACACACACACACAGACACACACATACATATATATATATATATATATATATATATATATATATATATATATATATATATATATATAAATTAAATAAACACCTTAAAAATTCATATCGGTTATAATTAATGTGAATATTGTTATATTCATCTCTTCAAACCGCTAAGTTTTAAGAAATGGAATGAATCCAGACAGATATATATATATACAGGGATAAATCGCTGAAAGTGAAAATAGAGAGAGAGAGAAAATAAAACAAGGGGAAAAATAAAAAAAATATTAGTAATAAAAAAATGAAAAAATAAAAATTTACAAATATAAAAAATTATATATTGCTCTGTAACTTACATTGAGCTCTCATTGATTTAATCAATATATATATGTATATATATATATGTGTGTTTGTGTGTGTGTGTGTTTACATATATATGTTTATATATATATGTGTGTGTCTGTGTGTGTTTATCTGGTGATACACGTGTTTTTATCAGTTATTACATCTATCAATCAGTATCTACGCATGTTCTATATATATATATATATATATATATATATATATATATATATATATATATACATATATATATATATATGGAGAGAGAGAGAAAGAGAGAGATATGAGATATTAAGAAAACACCTTAAAAACCCATATCTGTTATAATTTATTTCATGAATATTGTTATATTCACCTCTTCAGACTGAACATTTTAAGGCGTTTTCTTAATTTATCATTATATAATGCTCTGTAACATACATTCAGCTCTCATCCGATTAACGTCCTCCTTGGAATTACTCCTACCCATTCCAACATTGTATTATATATATATATATATTCTTTAGAAATTGAGTTGTTTGCGTTAGGATCCGAATCTGAGCAGATAAGTCTATTTCGCGACAGAGTAAAATCTGTGTTTAAAGACACTATACAACTTTCTTTATCATTTACGCTCTCCGTGGCCGAAAGATCGAAAGCACGTTAGATTTAATGACGGTGTCTTCTAGGGAAACGCAGGTTTTTCTCTAAATGATTTCTCGAATATTTAGACCGGTAGGCGAAATTGATTAAATATACTAATCTATAATAATACTTATATATTAATAAATCAACAGAGCGTTTACTCAAATATCCATTAAAAATAACGTTTAAGTAATAAAGGTTTGCTGTATTTATAAAGAAAAGTAGTTGTCATACAAAAAATAAATCGATAAAATTAATGCAATTATTGTCGAATTCACTTCGCTAACAGATTAAATAAATCATTAACTTACTAACCACTTGTTGAATGGCGCGATCTTTGTTTTTAAAATTTTAAAATGGATTAGACGTTCTGTCAATTTGCTAGTACTTTCGGTAATTCTCATATTATCATCATCAGGCATGGATATTATTTATTTTCATTTCCAGGTAACTTCATTTTAATTCCAAGATGAAAATAAATGAAATACAGGTAGAAAGATGTTTTTTAAGAGTTTGTTATTATTAACAGTTACATAATTTTGGAGCGTGCAGTGTCGCAACGCTAGAGTTGTATTTTGAAAATTTTAAGTGAGATCCCATTTTTTGTAATATAGTAATGTGGCAATTCCACGAATTTTACATATATATATATATATATATATATATACTCTCTCTCACTCTCACTCTCTCTCTCTTTCTCTCTCTCTATATATATATGTATATACTCTGTATATACCATATATATATATATATATATATATATATATATATATATATATATATATATATAATTTTGCGCTTCTTACATATCTATAAGTCTACCATTCAACCATGCTTAGAACATTTATTTAAATATTTGTATCTATAAAAATAATGTATACAAAATATATATATAATATATTTATTATACGGGAAAATAACTTATTTATGTTATGGTAAATATTTTTTCTTCCATCTTTAAGAAAGAAACTTCATTGTTTTTTGTTTTTTTTTTGTGGGGGGGTTGTAACTAACATGAAAAAGTAAATAATCTTAAATTAAGTTTTATTAAAGCAAACACTATAGCAAGCCTTATTTTTTATTTATTTATTATTTTTTTTGTAAATTAATTTAAATAAAATATAAAATTTGGAAAACACATGTTTAATTTTTATTTAAATAAAGTTCTTTTTCTTTTTTTTCACAAACAAAATTCCCTTCAATTGTTACACGGAAAAAAATCACACTGCCCCTCAAATTTTACACGCACAAAAAATCGTAAATATATATGTGGCGTATTATATATTGAGATTATTATTAAGGCGATAAATCCCAATCACTACACACACGCACACATTCACACACACGCTGAAATAATCACCTGACTACGTACTAAACCGTAACACATTTATACACATATAGACACTCATGTACAATTCCAGTTTATTTTGCCATCATCATTATTATTACTGTTATCATTTTTGCTTTGTAGGAAACACTAAAACATATTTACTTAGTAGAAAATACTAAAATTATTTCTACACACACACATACGCACACACACACACACACACACACCTATACGCACACAGACGCACAGATTTAATCCTTGTAAATTGAACTTTTGGGGTTAGCCACTAATGTCCAGTAAAATAGAATTCCTAATAGTTGAACTACATAACACTTTGTTGTCATTAGTCACGTTCACTGAACTATGACACTCTCAACTTTTGATAACAAATTTTGGGATAATCATTTTTTGGCGCAAAAATTACTGTCTGATCACGTAATCAAAATCAGCCAATCAGATTGCATTTTAAACAATAGCATTCTGAGCCTAATTTGTATAAAATGGATATAATTCTCTAACCTCCGATTAGATGCGAAACTTCTCAAATCATATCCATATATCTCTCTACCTCAATTTAACTTTTGAATATCATTGAACGGGTTTGTGACCGAGTTTGTTAGCAAACATCGATTGGATCTGTGCCTGAATCTATTGGCAAAAATTAATCGGGCTTATGACTGATTCTGTTGGCAAACATCGATCGGGTTTATGACTAATTTTGTTGGCAAATATTGATCCATTTTATGACTGAATCTTACGAAAATTGATCCGGCTTATTACTGGGTCTGTTGGCAAAAATGATCGGGCTTATGACTGAGTCTGTTGGCAAACATCGATCATATTTATAACTGAGTCTGTTGGTAAACATAGATCGGATTTATGACTGGGTCTATATGTAAACATTGATCGGAGTTTTATTTGTGTCTATAAACAAACATTGGTAGAATATATGGCCGATGCAATACACAAATTTTGGTCGGGTTTACGTCTGAGTCTATCTGGAAATATTGGCCCCGTCTATGCTTTAGTCTATATACAAACGGATATATGCATGAGGCTGCAAACATTCAGATGAAATGTGGCGTCTATTTTAGCGGATGTCTCTTAAACTAGTTCAGGGTGAGCTTTCTGCGTATTCTATACCTCCGTCACTCAGGTAATGACCTCAGAGATACACACCTGAAGCTTGAAGACTGATTTATTTAATAAGTTTCATTAGTTTGGATATTATTTATATTTATTTAAATTTGTTGATTTTTAAAGAAAATATGCTATTTAATATTTGGTTTGTTGTTGATAATTTGTTCTGAATTCTCTACATATTAAGAAATGTGTGTATATATATATATGTATTTGCTATCTCTTCGTCACCGAGGCCCGTTGCTTGACAACCTAACTGTCAGGGTTTCAATTCTCGGTAGTGAATGCGCACTGCTGATGAGTCCCAAATATAGGATGAAACGGCCGTCCAGTGCTTTCTGCATTCTGTTGAGGTTTCAGACTCGATGAATTACTTAAATATAAATATCAAATCCTCCTAATAATTTCTATCATGTGTATATCATTGCTTGAACCGGCTTCTAATGCTCTACGGTGAGCGGCTTGGGGATAGTATTCGTGGCTCCAGGGGGCACACGCCTAAGAATCTTAGTAGAGTTCTACCACGGAATATGTGAGCAAACGGCGCTATATTGAGTCTGATTTGCTATCTCTGCGTCACCGAGGCCCATTGGAACAGTTGCTATGATGTTTGCTTGACAACCTAACTGTCAGTGTTTCAATTCTCGGCAGTGGATGCGCACTACCGATGAGTCCCCAAAATAGGATAAAACGGCCATCCAGTTTATTCTGTTGAGGATTCTTCTAGACTTGATGAAGTAGCTATGATTATTCAAATCCCCCTTAATTTATTTTTATATATATATATATATATATATATATATATGGGTGCTTGTGTATGTTTATAAGTGATACTCTTGTGTTCTCGTGATCGCACCAGTTTTCTTCCTGCTGTTACAGTGTAAACATGACCGCTACGCTAGCATGCTATCCCATCGTTGATAACTCGCCGGTTCGCTATTAATATCTCCCGATCTTGCTGAATTTTCTCGTCAGTGGTGGAGGTTGACGGGCGTCCTGTGCCTTCTTCGTGCGTCACGCTTATCCGGCCACTTTTAAACATCTCGATCCACTTATTAACGCATTTCGACCACAGAAATCGGATCACGGCTTTTTGTTCCTCCTTGTTACACACTGCTAGAGGAGCGGCCATGTTTACACTGTAACAGCAGCAAACCAACTGGCGCGATAAAGCTCAAACTCTGATCACGTGGCAGCAAAAGTATCAACTATAAGCACGCATGATCAGAAGGCAGTATGACAAACCTAAAAATATGGCGAAAGTGCGGATCTTTTTTAACTAACCCTCGTATACGTACATTTTTTTATCATTTCGCCCCAAGCAAGGTAGGAAAGCCACGATGACGTAAGGGATTATTGTGAAACAATATGAGGAGAAAAAACACTATTAAGGAGAGAGAACAATAAAAGAACAGGAATTAATAAGACAGAAGAGAAAGATCGACATTTTGAAGATCAACATTATCTAGGAAACAAGAAGTCGGAAGAGTGTTTATGTATAATGAACATATATTTTGCACATATAAAACTGTATATTGATTAATTGATTTATTTTTTACGGCTTATCAACCTCTTACGGGTTATTGGGAGCCAGAAAGTCTTTGGGGATCGTAAGAATTTCGGGGAGATAATAACGTTTTACTGACACGGGTCCAGCTAATTAACACAGAGCTGGGGTATTCATACATTTTTTCAGTGGTATTTGCGCGTAAGTGAATATAAAGAACGCGATTAGAATTGCAACTCGTTTCTATGATTTCATATTCCGAGCCATTATCCATTACACCACCCGCACATCCAATTTTACAGCACCTCCTATTGCCAAGCGGTCACCTGTCTAAGTACTGACCAGGCTCGACGTTGCTTAAATTTGGTAGTCGGGCAAGAAGCGGCGTTTCAGCGTAAGCCGTCAGTGTGCATACATGTGTTTCGTAGAGCGAGAGCTGTCAGTGTTCAGATACATCATTCGTATTTTGATTGTGTAGGAAAAGTTGTATGAACCCTGAAAGTCATGGCACTTAACCATATTCCTGCTTTGTCACCGGTTAAGAAAGACATTTTTCTCGACAGAAAGAAAAAAAAATAGATAAACAGTTATGTCGAATGCTGATTTTCAAAGGAAATCTATATCCCAGGGCATCTATAGATATTTCATCTTATTCCTCCTGTAGCCAATACATTAGTAAATTGACAGAATTATCGATGACATAAGTAAGAAATTCTAATCCAATCTTTGTTCTATCAACACATAAAAGAACCCCTTTGATTCACTTGTATATCGATTTCTGTTTGAATGTTTCATCTGCATCCTAAGTCCTGTTCATATCATCTATCTACGATATATCCATCTATCTGAAATTGATCACATGAAACTATATCACTGTCTAGTTCAGTACACGTATCTATCTATCTATCTATCTATCTATCTATCTATCTATCTATCTATCTATCTCAGTCTGAGTTATACTATCTATTTTCATATCTATCTCGGATCGATCATATATCTCTATCTATCTATTTCAGTAAACACATACGCATCTGACGACCTATCTATTCATACCTATCTATCTATCTATCTATATATATATATATATATATATACTTAATATTTATCTACATACAGACTGCATTATCAGGAGATACTAAATGTGCTGCTCCATCACTTGCTTTCCTCTCCGGTGCTTATTATTCGAGATTCCTTCCACAGGGATTGATATACTCACTTTACTTCCATAAATGATCAGCCATGCCTGGTTTCATAGCATCTATAATGATGATATATTTTTCGATGTTTTCATAACTTTATTTTTAAGGAGGCAGCTAGTGCTGCATTTTATTTTTAGCCACAGTTACATAATGTATTTAGACTAATTTGTCATGCTATCGTCCTGTTTAACTTTAACACTTGTGAGGGGTCTGCGAAATTTGGAATTACTTTTGGATGTCGTACTAATGTTTGCCCTTCTAGACTTTCTATGAAAATGTCTCTGAACTGACGAAAATTATCTGTCGCCTGTTGTCTCGATATAAAATTTGATAAACTCATAAAATTGTACTTGCGGATATTCATGTAAACGCACGCCAACACATTCATTTTTATTCAAAGATAACACACCCTTACATTTATTCGCCGACTGATATTTCCTCAAAATAGTTTACACTCACGAATAAAAAAAAATTATAATAACATTTTCGCTGCTATTGATGATCAAATGGCGTTGAAACTCTCGCGAGAGTTACGCTTCACTCGTCATACTAAAAAAAAAAAGATTTAAAAATATTTGATGAAAAAAAAAGAAGATAAAAGAAAATTAGGGTAGAATTTTGAAAGAAAACCCAAACTTTATCCCGTGTCTTTTGAAGCAATATCAAAGAGATAGCAAAATATATTTAGACATCAATGAGCAGGAAATTTTTTATTTTATTTTATTTTATATCCGTCTGTCCATCCATACCACACCTAAAATAAATGATATCTTTTTTATGTTTACCATAGAATCTTTTGCTGTTACGCGTCGTTACCGTTCAAGACGTGGTTGGTCGTGGCTCTCCTCAGTTTCCTATATTTTCTATGTGAGTTGAAGCTGCCCAGTTCTCACTCGCCTCTTTTGTGAGCGACGGATTATTTTCCACAAAACAACTCTTTTCTCACAGGCGAAAAATCGGGAGCCTCACACTATTCTACCGCTATTTCCACGGCATATGTTCTGATAAGCTACATTCATTAGTCCTATCATCCCTGACCTTCAAAACTCGGACACGCAATGCCACGTTCACAAGAGTGATTCATCCCATTCACCCTGTATTGCATTAATAAGTTCCATTCGGACAGCTACTTCCCAAGATCTGCTGCTTTGTGGAACAGACTCCTGGCAAGATGATTTCCCAATCACTACAATTTTGACCTCTTCAAGTCTAGGGTTAACCGTTATCTTTTCCTTTCGTATTCCTATTGTAAGGATTAACCGTTATGCTTCCTACTTAAACCTATTAACTTCACTTCTTGTTGTTTTTTACACTCACACACCACCACACAGTAACCCTCTATATTGAGTTTCTCTTGGCTCTTGTATTGTCTTGTTTTACATTTATAAAATAACCTAAAAATAATGTATATTCGGTTTATTCCCAGTTCCTGTGCAGCTATCTCTGTACACAACCTCGTTCTTCAGTTACCCACTGTTTCAGTCGCCAGTATATATATATATATATATAAAATGAAATGAAGAGGTTATAATGGTTCCAACGAGAGAAAAGCGTGTATATTAAAAAGAAGAGAGGTACCGCAAACTTTTTTGGTTGTAATGTGGGTTTTTGTTTTTTCTTTTTTATTAAAAAATATTATTCTTTATTTTTCATAGTTTTACATAGTTTTACAACACGTGTTTCTGGTCTTACGACCGTCTTCAGGTAAAGGGTGGAGATTTCCACATATTATTAAAAATAATTATTAAAAATAATTAATTTTTTTCCTTTATGCTTTTCAATGTTACATCTTCTCTATATGAGACATTCTCTGTTTTTGTGTTGGTCATTCCAATGTCTTTCTTTAAATGGTAGTGAAGAGTTCTGAGGGAAGGGTCATAAAACAATTAAGGTTGGTTTGAGAAGTGATGAATCGGGTTGTCTTATCTTTTAATGTTTTAATGACCCCTGTGTGTTCTTAGATCCCTTAGATCTATTTCCGTTTTTGTGTGTTCCTGTCAGCATGCGTGTATATATGTGTGTGTACATTCCCCCTGAATACATACACTGTTTCACTACGAAGAATTAGTAAACACACTTATATATATATATATATATATATATATATATATATATATATATATATATATATATATATATATATATAGGGTGCGTTGAATAAATTGTCGTCTAAATTACGCAAACCTGAAATTAAGACTGATATCTCATTTAAACAGATATATTTACCAAAATTGCACAATAATATCTTGAAATACTAAAGATTCAATTTGTCTTGTACTGTTTTTACTTGTATAATTCAATAAAATCTCCATTAAACTCAATCACGTCGACTTCGTTATCCCCATGGGCGGTTTGCTTGTTTAATTGCTGAATGTTGCCATAATCATTGATTATTTTTATTCCTCGGAGTTTTGCTATTCTCTCGCTCGTTTGCACCCAACACATAATAAAGGGGGTCGTTTCAGTCCGAGGGGTTAGGAGGCCAAACTTAAGGGGTAATGTAGCTGTAATTTCCTGACCGCTATTACTGTTTGTATAGCATGGTGCAGAGTCCTGTTGCCATAAACAGTGTCTTCCATCAGCCAGCCTCTTGATGCAAAGCAGCAGTTACCTCCTCAAGACACTTGATGTAGGCCTCCGTGTTGAGTCTGAGTTCCGATGGGAAGGTGAATGGTGGCATAACGTCATCACTAGTGATCACTTCATACACCTTCGTAATCACCATTAGACTCATCTAACTCTTTCATAATCATCTGCACTGATATCAGATTGACACTCAAACACTGAAATGTTCCTAATGGAGCTTCCGGTTCGAATGCCAAGAAGTGCATCAGGCTGTTACTTTTCTTGAACCTTCTCGGTTATGGAACTTTCTCCTGGCTTCTTGCTCCCCTGTCACCTCCGATCTTCAAAAATATAAGTTCAACATTGATCGCCATCATCTGTCTTCCTGTTCTTTTATTGTCCTTTTTCCTCACTGACGTTTTTTGTCACCCTTAGTATACCCTTAGGTTTTTCTGTTACTATCTCCTTGGTTGCGGGGGGAACGATTAATATATTCATATATAATATACAATATATATATATATATATATATATATATATATATATATATATATATATATATATATATATGTTCCACCCTCAGGCAAGGAGATAGTAAAAGAAAAATGCAAGTGTTTACTGAGTTTGAACAAAAACATTAGTGAGGTAAAAGAACAATACATATATATATATATATATATATATATATATATATATATATATATATATATATATATATATATATATAGTGGGGGAAAAACAAATATTTTTACACGTACAAATTTTTAATTTATGTATAAAAATATTTTTCATATAATTGACTGTATATAAATCCCACTTATACATTTTAATGGGTGAAAAAAGTATTCGTACAATACAAAATAGAATTCATAATCTTCATTTAATACTTTGTAGAATAGCCATTATTCACTTCTACCGCAACCAAACTCTTCTTGTAGTTCTCAAGTAATGATCTGAAAATTTTAATTGGTATTTTGTTCCATTCTTCTTCACATGTTGTCTTCAGATCGAGGGTGTTTATTGGAGCTCTCGATTCGATTTGAATTTTCAAATAACGCCACAAATTCTCGATTGGGCTTAAATCTGGGGACTGACTTGGCCATTTCTAGATGTTTACGTTATTTTCAGCAAGACATTTCTTCGTAGATTTTGCAGTGTGCTTGGATCATTATCTTGTTGGAAGATCCAATCAAGAGGAAGTTCAAGATTTTCAACCGAAATCATTAAATTTGCTTCGAAAATATTTTGATATGCTGAGGCATTCATTGTACCATCTGTTACTGATATGTTGCCAGTACCCTTTGCATAAAAAACATTCCCAAACCATGATGCTGCCTCCAGCAAGTTTCACTGTTGGAACTTTGTTCTTTTGCTTGAAGGCATCACAATCTTTCCTCCAGACATGATTTCTAGAATTACGTCCAAACAATTCAATTTTGGTTTCGTCTGTCCATAATACTCTTTCCTAATACGATTGTTTCTTATCCTTATGTTCACGAACGAATTTCAACCTGACATCTCTGTGACTTTTCAGTAACAGTGGAGTTATCCGAGGGTAGCGTGATTTTAGATTATTCCTGTGTATTTCATTGCTTATTGTCCGTTTAGTGACACAGATTTCCGATGAAAACAAGTAATCCTGCAACTCTTGAGGAGTAACCATCGGATTTTCTTTAACTTGACGCATTAATTTCCTCAAAGGTCATACAGAAATCTTCCGTGGAGCACCTGTTCTTGATTTGGTTCTCTGCAATTTTGAGGTTTATATATCTTGCAGTTGATGGTAGTAAATGAAATATTCAGGTTGTTTGAGATTTTCCAGTAACTTTTACCTTCTTTCCAGAACTGAACAATTCTTTACCTCTTGCCATGATTATTGTACGAATATCAATTACAGATGTTCTGTTTGTACTTTTTAGGCTAAAAATAACTACTGATAACATTACTGGAACATTCTAGAATATTCCACTTGAATAATCTAGATTAGTAAAGCAATTTAAAAGTTTTCTAAAATTCTAACATTTGCATTGTACAAATAATTTTTCACCCATTAAAATGGATAAATAGAATTTATTTTATTAAATTATTTTTTTTCTGTTTTTTATGCATGTATATTTTAATATTTTAATATTTTAATACAGTTAATTAAATGAATATTATGTTTATTCATTAGTTCTATTACACAATAAAATATAAAATTTGTATGATATTTACGAATATTTGTTTCCCCAATGTATATATATATATATATATATATATATAAAGGACACTTGTTCGATTCCTATCGGAAGACATATTTTCTATGAAATTCCTCGAGCATTCAGGTTGGTAAAAATTGTTAATACTGTTTATTATAAAATGACCATTTACTTAAATATTTGTATCTATAAAAATAACTTATATATATATATATATATATATATATATATATATATATATATATATATATATATATATATATATATATATATATATATCAAATATGTGGTGTAGTTCAATTTATATTACAATGAATCATTCATACAAAAAGATCTGATCCTAAGTGCAAATTTTCGGGATAACCACTGAGACGTTACTCTGTTTATTGAACAATTTAGTTCATGCCACAATGACTGATAAACTCCTATAACAAAAAAATTCTCAAATTACCAGATTAGTAAGAAACGCACTCTCTTAAATTTTCAAAAAACCTTAACGTGGCGACTACACGCTCCAAACGTTTTTATCCGTTAACTATAAAACATTTCTAAAAAAAACATATTTCGATTCGCATTTAATCTTTCGTCTCCAATGCTACCTGGATTTACTAAAAACAAAAGGATGCCTGAGGATGACTGTATGTACAGTTGAAAGTACTAGCAGATTAAAAAAAGACCTTATAAAGCTTGTAGTTATTAAAAACAAGGATGATAACATCCATCGGGTGGTTCCTAGGTTAATGCAACTTTAAAATTTTGTTTGCGAAAGGATTTCGCTATTTTATATCATTAACTTTACTAATCTACTTTTTGTATGCAATGATTCATTGTAATATATATATATATATATATATATATATATATATATATATATATATATATATATATATATATATATATATATATACTCTAGCATGTAATATATATATATTTACTCTAGCATTCGTCTCACACTCTCTACTAAATTTTATTTTTTATTCCCGGAGTTCTTTTTTCTGTTTTCTTTTTGAATTTGTAGATCTGATGAATTGGATCGTATTTTCGATTCCAATAGAATAAATTATGACCATGGAATATTAATGTTTAAGCTTTTTTTTTATATCCTTACTCTGTCCTGGACATTGAGTTCTACCTGGATTCTATCCTCTTGGAATTATTTTTTATACATATATATATATATATATATATATATATATATATATATATATATATATATGTATGTGTATGTATGTATGTATGTATATATATATATTTATATATTTTTACCACTAATATTATCAATATATATATATATATATATATATATATATATATATATATATATATATATATATATGGTGCGATGCGATAGGTAAATTGTTGACATTAGGAGCATTTCGGAGTATTTGGGTGTCAATCTGAGGAAAGTGAAGAGGCTTCGGAATGAGTTGGATAAGTCTAATGGTGATTATGAAAGTACGGCAGCTCGGAAAACTCACTCTGATCGGTCTGATAAGAAAAGGACTCCTGAATTTGTTGGTGACCCCCACGCTATGATTGACAACGGTCCCTCGAAGTCAGTCAGGTCCATACCCATTCTGTATTTCTTATGCACTCCGTGTTCTTATCAGACACATAGTGCCTGAAAACATTCAGTATATATACTTCTTAGCACGGTCTATAGCAAAATTGTTTGGTAAAAGTTTATTAGTGGTTCATAAATTGACTTTATGATTGAGTAACAAAATACCAAAGGGAGGTAACAAATACGGCGACTGCTGCTATTACAATATTAATGAACAACCGAAATATCTCTCGCATTTAATAAAAATTCAGCGAATATTTTTTGTTTTATGGCCTCCCATTTTCGGATCTATATCTGAAAAAATATTATTTCGTCTGAAGAATTATTTGAATGTTATTGACAATAATGTCTGAATAAATCAAGGAATCGGGACAAAAGTTCATCTGATGACAAAAGCAGAGTTCTATTTTGAAAACCGACTCTACTGTCTCAAATGGTTAAGGAAAGAATTTCATCATTCTCACCATCTTATGACCGAGATACTAAGCAGCAGAACCCCTGGTAGTTGCCTGCATATATCTAAGTTGAAAGACTGAGTGATATTCATTCATGTCTCGTGTGTCTTTCATAAGTAGACCAGGCATAACCCATCCTTCTCTCGGTCAAACCATAGATGTTGTCTTCCAACGTAAAGGCTCGACTTGGTCACGAAACACGTGGTCGTTGACTTCAGTCTAGAGATCTCCGCCAAGTGATGCTGTGTCATCAACACACTGACTGCATGGATAGCTAGGGAATGCAGTCTACCCCATTTTGCGAGATGGGCGTTGACCTTACAAAATAGTTCATCTGCCCTATTACATGGGTTGATTTTTCTTTAATACTGCTAGGTGTCTAGCCAGCCTCTTCAGCAGAATAGCCAGTTGGAGAAAATGTGTAGTCAACGATTATCTCACCTCTCTCTCTCTCTCTCTCTCTCTCTCTTCCTCTCTCTCTCCCTCTCTCTCTCTCTCTCTTTCTCTTTATGTAATAAATAAAAAAACAAAAAAAAACAGAATGTTCTTAGCAACTGGAATGTAGAGAACGTTATTTTCATATTGTTAACTGAAAATAACATCAGTTAATTTCACGTGTGGAGAATATTGTCATTATATCTGTGTTGACGGATTCAATTATTTTCTTTCGATTTTACGATATTGTTCTGTACGTTTGTTTGTGAGAGCAGTAATTTTTTTAAGAAAGGTGAAATAGGGAAAAAGCCTGGGCATAGATTAATATTTGGATAATATTCAATGGCGGCACTCGCGACGATTTTCCTTCTGAGTGAGTTATTTTCTTTTTTTATGAGTGTAGCATTTTTAAAATCATAATTTTGATTGAATTTATTTCTATGTATGACTAGTGCATCAGCTACGTTGTTTTTTGTAAGATCTCTTTTATGCTCATAAATTCGTTTTTTTTTAAATTTCTACTTGTTTCTCCAATATATTGGGAGGAAGAGTTTTCCTATTGTCATTTATATTTATAAAGATTGTCTTCTCTGCTGGTTAACTCTGAGTAATTTTCATATATATATATATATATATATATATATATATATATATATATATATATATATAAACTTTATTTTTGGATATTACTTTAAAAACATGTAAAAACGCTACACACATGTTTCGATGCGTATTAACATATCTCATCAGACGATAATAAATAACTTGTGAGTAGACAATTTATTGATTAAAAACATGTAAAAACGCTGAACAAAAGCAATCATGTCTCAAAAACTCCTTTTTACATGGTTTTGATGTAATATCTTAAAATAAAGAATACTGCTTTCTTTTGTATTGAGCCTTCTTTTAAATTGAATGTTACGAATGTCGGAATTGGATTCTTTTCATTCCCATTTTACATGGAGATATATATATATATATATATATATATATATATATATTTATACACACACACACACACACACCCATATATATATATATATATATATATATATATATATATATATATATATATATATATTAAAAGGGTGCACAATACAGAGTAGAGCAGATATAATTATTTATTATCTAAAAATTATAACATAAATATGTTATAACATCACAACAAAAATAGCCATTTTGTTTTAACACCTCCGGTGTTTTATCAAGTGATGATGTTGAATCTAGAATAATGTGTTTTAAAAGTTTCAAATTAATTAACGATCCCTCGCACGGGGAAAACGCTGTTACATAAGCTGGAATGACCAACCAAAATACAAGTATACGAGAATTCCAAAAACTTGACAACGAAGTAAGGTTTTTAAATAATAAATAATAATAATAATAATATATATATATATATATATATATATATATATATATATATATATATATATATATAAGAAGAGAAAAACCGCAAACGTTTTTGGTTGTACTGTGGATGATTTTTAAAAAATATTATGCTTTATTTTCCATAATTTTGATACACGTGTTTCCGGTCTCGTGACTGTCATCAGGCAAAGGCTGGAGATTTCCACATATTATTAAAAATAATTAATTTTTTTCTCCTACATTTTTTTCGATGTTAAATATTCTTGATATGAGATATTATGTTTTGTTTGTGTTAGTGACCCAAATGTCTTTCTTGAACTGTCAGTGAAAAGTTCTGCGTGAAGGGTTATAAAGCAATTAAGATTGGTCCGAGAAATCATGAAGTAGTTATCGGCATACTAATCTTTTAATGTCCCCTGTGTGTTCTTAGATCTATTTCCATTTTCGTGTGTTTCTGTCAGCATGCGCGTATATATGTGTATATCCCCTCGCCATACATACACACTTATTACGAGAAATTAGTAAACACATTTGTACACATACACACACACACATACACACACAGACATAGACACGCAAAAACACACACACATACACACACACAAACACACACATACCCTCCCATTAAAAAGAATCAGTACATACACAAACACACATACATACACACATACGTACATACACATACTTCCCAAGTTACATGGAATCAGTATACACACACACACATACACACACACATATATACGTGCATACATACACACATACTTCCTAAGTTGTGCGGGGTTTGTGTGCGTGTCCGTGAGTACTTCCCCTGCTTTTGTGTAGTATATGCCCGCGTGTTTGCGTGTCGATATAAACAGGATAAAAGCAATATTTCCAATAGAGAAATATTTATTAATGATAAATTTTGATCTAGAAAAAATCAATGAAAAAAAATGAAATAAAATTCTGATTTTAAATGGATATTTTTGTACCTCTGCCAATCTAACATTGATTCTTGAAGCTATTTTATTTGGGTTCTGATTGACCGGAACGTACGTTTTACGCTAAAATAAACCAGTGCTCAGTTGAGCCGAGAAAGAATCATGGATCAAAACTCGTGATCAGCGCATGCGTAGTAAGCATAACTGTCAGCCGATAGCGTGTTTCACATTTATTAGTTATCTCTGCTAAGAATACCAGAATCTGAACGGTTATATTCAGAGCAGGTCTTGGAGACGAGCCAGGGAAGCCGGTCCGATGTAATAGCATGGAAAACTGCAGATTGGAATCTGTCGGATACACAAGATACTCGATCGATTCGGTTCGTTTCTTGGGATTTGGATTTTCATTTCTGAAATATCGGCTACCATCTCTTGGACATTTTATTCACCTATTTTCTTTTTGGTGTTCATCTTTTCTTCATACCTCGCCCGGGCTTCTGCTACGAATTGGGTTGAGTCAAAAATAATTTCAGTTTTGGTCACCCATTTTCATTCTTCATAAGCCAAAATTACAAATGTTTTCAGTTATATATCCAACGTTATTCGCAACGGCTTGTTGCCATTGTTTAAACAATTTCTCAATGCCATTTTGCGTAAAATTCCGCAGGATATGATATATAAAAGATTTCGACGAACTCTTGGATTTCATTTTCCGTAGAAAAGTTTTACCCTATCAAAGCGTTTTTAAAGCGATCGTAAAAAGTAACAATTTTCGGGTGCAAGGTCAGTTTGTTTGCAAGCAATTAACAATGAGGTTGCCAGCAATAAGAAGAGCCCAACATTTGAATTACAAATTAGAGATACCAAAATCAAGGACGGAAAATACGACACCGAAATCCGAACGTGGATTGGAATAGCGAAAGATGCTTTCCAAAACCTAAGCACAGTATTACGAAAAAGGAAAATTCCATTGGGAACAAGATATGAGTAGCAGACTGTTATATAATATCGGTCATTTATGAACACGTTGCAGCTGCTGGGCATATAAATGTGTATTTAATATTTCATTACGTTTTAAGAACTCACAATGACTTGTACCCTACGATTACAACACTCGCACAACATAACCTTTATCCATGGAGACCAGATTTTAGGTCCGCAGGTTAAGAATTATCCGTGTCACTGCATTTTGTGTCGAACATTGTTGTATACAACCCATTTTTCATCGTCTGTTATGATATATTTAAGAAATTGTTATTTAGGCTGATATATTCGTCATTAAAATTGGTTCGCTAAAACGGAAATTGCTAAATGACTCAGCATAATTTCTTATTAATTTTCTATAATATAATCGTTCTCTATTTTCTTTTTATTATACTTTAATTCTTCTGTTTGTTTTCAAGTACTTAACAATGAGGTTGTCAGCAATAAGAAGAGCTCAACATTTGAATTACAAATTAGAGATACCAAAATCAAGCAAGTACAGCAACTTAAATATCTCGGAAGTGTTTAACAGGGGACGGGAAGAAAACGACACTGAACTATGTCCCACTATATGAAAGTGAATGCTGGACAATTTTGTCACAGATGAAGAGGAGACAAAAATTTAAATATCTAGGAAGTATTTTAACAGAGGACGGAAAATACGACACCGAAATCCGAACGTGGATTGTGACAGAGAAAGACGCCTTCCAAAAGCTAAGCACAGTATTAAGTAACAGGAAAATTCCATTAGAAACAAGAAATGAGTAGTGGACCGTTATATAATACCGGTGGTCCTATATGGCAGTGGATGCTGGACAATTTTGTCACAGATGGAGAGGAGAGAAAAATTTATATATCCTGAAAGTGTTTTAAAAAAAAACGGAAAGTGCGACATCGAAATCCGGCGGTTCATTAGGATAGCGAAAGATGCCTTCCAAAAGCTGAGCAGGGTAACAGACACGGGATAATTCCGTTTGAAACAAAGAAAAGATTACTTAACTGTTATGTCATATCGATTCTCCGATATGCTAGGAAAACTGGACAATTTGACAAGAGAGTAAAAAAAAATGTGATCCTACAGAAGGATACTGAGAATACTGTAGGCGCATTAGAATAGTGAAGTCTGCCATTCATTAGAAACAAAGAAAACAACGGTGAACTATGTCCCCCTACATGAAAGTGAATACTGGACAATTTTCTCACAGATGAAGAAGAGACAAAACTTTAAATGTCTAAAAGTGTTTTAACAGAGGACGAAAAATGCGACACTGAAATCCGAAGGTGGATTGTGACAGTGAAAGATGCCTTCCAAAAGTTAAGCACAGCATTAAGAAACAGGAAAATTTCATTAGAAACTAGAAAAGAGTACTGGAGTTATAATATCGGTCGTCCTATATGGCAATAAAAGATGCCTTCCAAAGCACGTTATTAAAAAACAGGAAAATTTCCTTTCAGAAAATTTTTTGGATTTTATATAAGGATTTGCATATATACACGATAGGTTAATATATTTATCCAAATATGCAAAATTAGCCATTTTATGAAGTCAGAGAAACAATTCAGGGTGGTTTCAAGCTATTCATTGGAAAGTATATATATGGAATACTTCGAGTGAGTAAATGGATTGAAAAACGGTACCACTAAAGCCAAACGTTAGCCCGAGATACGTTTAGAAAATATGAAAGAATTGGAAGCCTTACCAGGATTTATTATCGATGGCCACAATCTTAACAACATAAGATATGCAGATGACACAGACACTGAACTGAAACTTTAGGATGTTCGACAGAAGGTAGTAAAGGAAAATGAGAAGAAAGGACTAAACATCAATTGTAAGAAGACAAAATGTATGGTTGTCAGTAAAAGGAAGAGCCTAATATGCGAAATACGAATTGGAGAAAATCAAGCAAGTGCAACATTTTAAATATCTAGGAAGTGCTTTACTGTAAAAGGCGACACCGAAGTCCGTATTGGTATAGCAAAAGATGCCTTCCAAAAGCTGAGCAAAGTATTAAGAAACAGGAAAGTTCATTAGAAATAAATGCTGGACCATATCACAGATGGAGAAGAGACTCGAGGCAATAGGAATGTGGTTCTAGAAAAGGATGCCGAGAATACCGTGGACCGAACATGGGAACAAAAATGAAGTTTTAGAGAACCGTAGCATAAAAAAGAAACAGTTGAAAATTATAAGCCGTATTGTGAGGAACGAGGTCTTGGAAAATGTGCCACTCACAGGAAATACAGAAGGTAACAGGAAAACAGCGCATAATCTATGTATCAAGCTTTTGGAAATGGTTAACAGGACAGGGATTATGAGATATATAAAAAAAAAATTTACTGGGGGCTACAAAGGAATGAAAGTTGTCGAAAACCATAATCACCCACGTACTGAAGTAACACACAACAAAGAAGAAGAAGAAGAAGTGTTAAGGATAGGATTTCGTATAAGAATGAAACACACTGTTGTCGCTGGGTGTTGACATATATATATATATATATATATATATATATATATATATATATATATATATATATATATATATATATATATATATATAATTAAGTAATTCATTGAATCTGAAAGAAACCTCAACAGAATGCAGAAATATAGGACGAAATGGTCGTCCAGTTCTTTCTGCATTCTGTTGAGGTTTCTTTCAGACTCAATGAATTACTTAATTATAATTATCAAATCCTTCTAATAATTTCTATCATGTGTATATCATTGCTTGATCCGGCTTCTAATGCTTCAGTTTGAGCGGCTTGGTGATAGTAGTCGTGGCTCCTGGGGGCACAGTCCTATGGTTACAGAGAATTTCACTTGAGTTCAACCACGGAATATTTGAGCGAGCGGCGCTATATTGAGTCTGATTTGCTACCTCTTCGTCACCGAGGCCCGTTAGAGCAGTTGGTATGACGTTTGATTGATAACTCAACTGTCAGGGTTTCAATTCTCGGTAGTGGATGCGCACTGCTGATGAGTCCCAAATATAGGACGAAACGGCCGTCCAGTGCTTTCTGTTGAGGTTTCTTTCAGACTCAATGAATTACTTAATTATAATTACCAAATCCTCCTAACAATTTATATGACATATATATATATATATATATATATATATATATATATATATATAGAGAGAGAGAGAGAGAGAGAGATTTGTCGGCACCCGCTTGCATTCGATCATCGGGATAGTCATCTTCTCTCCATATTCAATTTGTGGCGGAGATGGCTATGAATCAAAGAGTTTGAAGTGGCCATTCGCGTGAATTTTGGTGGACAACTCTGCGCGAAGGAGATGGCCAGACCCACCTCAATTTCCGTTCAAAGGGGATTGAGACAGGCAAGATCTGGCAAAATTGGGCTGTCGGATAATTGATCTGTCTAGGTGCGCCTTGGTTACGCCAGCCCGACTGACACTGACCTCTTACGGCAGTTTGACAATTGAGATCTTTGTGCTATACTGTTATTGGTCACTTTCAGTTTAGTCCTTCCTCTTCAAACTTACCGCCATGTGTGGCCCTACAGGATTTGGTACTCAAGATGGCTTCGCTCTTGAGGTTATTGGGACAAGTAAGCCCTCTACCATGACAAGAAACGACCATATATATTTTACACTGGATGTCAGAGTGAACATTTTTCGTTATCAAATTTGACTTATTATTTAATGACAATAATAGAAACGAATCAAAATATATATATATATATATATATATATATATATATATATATATATATATATATATATATATATATATATATATATATATATATAAGAAGACAGAGACTTAATTTATAATTTATTTCGTGTACACCGAGGAGTTCAGATCTTCAGAGTGAACTCTCCTCGGTAAATGGAGACAATACAGCGGACGGACACATTACCAATCTAATGTGTCCGTCCGTTGTATTTTCTCCATTAACCGAGGACATTTCAGTCTGAAGACTTGAACTCCTCGGTGTACAAGAAATAAATTATTAAAGTCTCTGTCTTCTTAGTATCATCATAATGCTCTGTAATCTACACTGAGCTCATCCTAGATTTACATCCTTCTCGGAATTATCCCCATACGTATATATATATATATATATATATATATATATACATATACATATATATATATATAT
Source organism: Acanthosepion esculentum (assembly GCA_964036315.1). NCBI lineage: Eukaryota > Metazoa > Mollusca > Cephalopoda > Sepiida > Sepiidae > Acanthosepion > Acanthosepion esculentum. The sequence goes on from OZ038496.1 coordinate 29,429,997, forward strand.
ATATATATATGTATGTATATATATATATATATATATATATATATATATATATATATATACATATATATATATATATATATATATATATATATATATATATATGCTATATTTGTGGGATAAACTGCTCAATATCAGAGATAAAGCGTGTGTAAATATAAATTTGATGCGACAGGCTGTTTCATGCTAGACGCAATCGTCAGGCCAACGGTGACGATTGCGTCTAGCATGAAACAGCCTGTCGCCTTTAAATGTTGACTTCAATGTTCACTTTATATATATATATATATATATATATATATATATATATATATATATATATGTATAGATATAGATATAGATATATATAGATATATATATATATAGAGAGAGAGGGAGGAGGAGGAGACGACGTAGTAAAATTCGGTGTCCTTGGTCAGTATGTAAATGTTGATTGAATTATAAAAATCCTAAAAGAAGGAAAGAGTAACCCGAAAAATGCCGGCAGCGATGACACCAAAATGTCTTCAAAATTTAGCTTAAAAAAACTTTCACACAATGAAAAGCTTAAATTGTTAAAGAAAAATATCGAATTAAATATATGCAAACTTTTGTTAAAAAATAAAAAACTACTCATGACCTTCATAATAGAATTATTACATTCTTTATATTCACTTACGTGCCATTCCAAAGATTGCGAAGCAAATTCTATTTCTTTTTACGTATCGTCAGGTGCATTCGGTCGACAAACGTCTTCTAACATCGTTACCCTTTGCTTAAACTAATTTGTTATTAGGAAAGCTTCCGCAATACAGATGAACTACTTCAAGGTGAACCAAAATAAAAATGGCGGTGATATGATTATGTACATGTTTAGGCTTACGTTAAAACTGGTTCTCTTACAATAACCAGAACTTAGCAATATCGAGCCTGGTCAGTACCTAGATAAATGGCCACTTAGGAATACCAGGTAATGTATGCTTGGATATGAGGGTGGTATAAAGGCCTGACGGTCATATCACTTTGAAAAAAAACGGTTCTCGTAAAATCATCAAAGTTAAGGAACATTGATCCTGTTCAGTATCGAAATGGGTGACCGCTTAGGAATAACAGGTACTGTATGCTTGGATATGAGGGTGCTATAAAGGCCTGATGGTCATATCACTTTGAACCAACGATTCTTGTATAATCACAAACGTTAAGCAACATCGATAGTGGTCAGTAGCTAAATGGGTGACCGGTTGAGAATGCCAAGTGTTTTAAGCTTGATTGTATGAGTGGTATCATGGGTTTGCCGTCATATAAATTTGAAACACCGTTTCTGATACGATCACCGAAGGTGACCAACATCTGTTCTTGTCTGTACATTAACACACTGACTGCATGGATAACTAGGGAATACAGTCTACCCCATTTTGCGAGATGGACGTTGACCCTACGACATAGTTCATCCGCCATATTACATGGGTTGATTTTTATTTAATACTGCTAGGTGTCTAGCCAGCCTCTTCAGCAGAATAGCCAGTTGGAGAAAATGTGTAGTCAATGATTATCTCACACACATCTCTCTCCCTCCCTTCCCCCCTCTCTCTCTCTCTCTCTCTCTCTCTCTCTCTTATTATACAATTATACATATACACGTGTCTTAGCATGACATTCACTAGTATATGAAACAAAACTGGGAATCATGGAACGGAGAGAAAAGATTTTTTAAAGGCGCGTTTCGTGTATAAAGTTCGTTTTCTTCAGGTTTGAATGCAAGATATATAACTGTGTGTAAGGAAAATGCGTTGGGATTTTTGAGAGTAAGAGGGACAATAAATGAAATTACTTTACAAGACTACCTGAGACCAGAAAGAGTTCTTTTTTTGAGTTTTTGTTTTCGTTTTATATATATATATATATATATATATATATATATATATATATATATATATATATATTAAAGCCGTTGGTGTCTAAGCTTTTAAATCAGACAACTTGAAATAGATGTTTATGTTTGACTGCATCTACCACATTTTATCACTTTTCCGATGATCAGTTATATTATGTATGGTCCAGGTCTTAGGTTTATTCACGAGAATTGTGACACACACACACACACACACACACACACACACACACATATATACATATATATATATATATATATATATATATATATATATATATATATATATAAATATATATATATATATATATATATATATATATATATATATATATACATACATATATATATATAGCATTGTATAAGGAGGATTGAGGAAAGGACAAAAGATGAAAGGGATTCAAGAAGATGGCGATTGGCATTGCATTTATATTTTTGAAGGTTCTACTTATCATTGAAGCAAGTAAACAGAAGGGAGTTCCACAGGCGGGAAGTGCGGGAAAAGAAACTGTAGAAGTGGCGGGTGTATTTAACTATTTCAACAATAAAAGGACGGAAACTAGATGCCAGTCTAGTAGCAAACTTAAATTCATGTCGTCGGGGAAAAAAAAAAAAAGTAGCCCGTCAGAGCAGTTGCCATGAAAATATTTGTAGAAAAACAAAAAAAAGTAGCAGAAGACGAGGTGCCAAGTCAGGATCGATTACTTGATGTGAAGAATATCAGTCGGTAGTGGCAAAGCTGTAGGAGACAAGACGAATCAAATGCGTCCCTCCACAGCTGCGACAACATAAAGTGAAGATCTTATAAAAAGCTAACAGTGGGGACTATGTGGTAAAACAGGATTGTGCAACGGGATATAAATTCGTCCAATATAGAATATATTAAATTCCTGGAATCTGAGTCTGAGTTTTCCAAGAGAGAAGCTAAATTCTTGTTAGAGAGAAGTATTTTCCGCCGCCAAACTACTTACTCACAGGCGGAATATGACAAGCCATTCGCTGATCTATCGCTGCTTCCATGGAAATTGCTCAGATAAACCATCTGTCTCTTGTGGTCTCCGGGCCGTCTATATGGTGAAACTTACTATATAAAACATGAGGGACAATTATTTTCCACCCTCCAATTATAATCTCACAGGCGAAATAAGACAAGCCACTCGCTGTTCTATCGCTGCTTCCATGGAAAGTTCTCAGATAAACCCTATATCTCGAGTCGTACCCGGGCCTTGTACAAAGTGAATCTTACTGTATAAAAAAATGAAGCACAGTTATTTTCCACCATCCAATTATATTCTCGCAGGCGAAATATGACAAGGCACTCGCTGTTCTGTTGCAGCTTCTATGGAATGTGCTCAGATAAACCCTATATCTCGAGTGGTCCCCGTGCCTTGTACAGAGTGAAACTTACTGTATAAAAGAATGACGGACAATTATTTTCCACCCTCCAATTACTTTCCCACACGCCGAATATGACAAGCCACTCGCTGCTCTATCGCTGCTTCCATGGAAAGTGCTCAGATTAACCCTATATCTCGAGTGGTCCACGGGCTTTGTACCGGGTGAACATTACTGTATAAAACATGAGGGAGAATTATTTGCCACCCTCCAATGACTTTCTCACAAGTGGAATACGACAAGCCACTCACTGCTCTATCGCTGCTTCCATGAAAAGTGCTCTGATAAAAACCTCTAACTCGTGTGGTCCCCGGGCCTTCTACAGAGCTAACCTTACTCGATAAAAAAAATGAGGGACAATTATTTGCCACCCTCCAATGACTTTCTCACGGGCTTATATGACAAGCCACTCGATGCTCTATTGCTGCTTCCATGGAAAGTGCTCATATAAACCTTCTCGAGTTGTCCACGGGCCTTGTACAGGGTGAACCTTGCTGTAAAAGAAAATTGTGGTACATCTATAGAACATGCTAAATTTTCAAAAATTTCTCATCCTAAATATATTAGTTGTTGATGCCCTGAATTTGCAGAAAGACAAAGGAGAATTTTTTAACATGAGGGTATGCCATAATAAAGGAAACGTCTATTGGAACTGCAAAAGACGGCATCCGTTTAATTCTCCTGGTAAATCCATTTTTAGTTAGTCATTATCATTTCCATCTTTAGATTAAGATGCTGTGGTCTCTTTTGATCTTAATACTATATTATTCCATTTAGGTTCTCCAATGAATCCATATTATTTCGACATCGATTATATTTTCTCTGAAGCGATTCTCTTTACATAGAAACGTTAAACCCTCTCTTGGGTCTAAACACGATTTTATTCGGTTTAGATAATTGAAATGAATCCATACACTTTAAAAAACCGATGAAAAATTCTCTCAAACAATTCGCTTTAGATAGAGACATAGAATCTCTCTTGGATCTAAACAGGATTTTATTCGTTTAAGATTCTTCTAATAAATCCATATCCTTTTGAAACTGATTAAATATTCTCTCAGTCGATTCTCTTTAAAGACGTTGAAGTTTCACTTGGATCTATACAAGATATTATTCTATTTAGATTCTCCTATTAAATCTGTATTCTTTTGATACCGATAAACCTTTTTTCTGAAACGATTCTATTAAAATAGAGAGGTAGAAATCACCCTTGGATCCAAACCACATTTTATTCGATTTAGTTTTTCGAAATGAATCTATATACTTTTAAAACCGATGAACTATTCGCTCAATCCAATTCTCTTTAGATGGATGGAGACGCTGAAGTCTCTCCTTGGTCTAAAAACGATTTTAATCGATTTAGATTTCCAAGTAAACACATAGTATTTTAACAACTATTAAACTTCCTCTTAATCCATTCTCTTTAGATAAAGACGTTAAAGACCCTGTGGATTTAAACACGATTTTTATTAAATTTAGCTTCTCCCAATAAATCTATATATTTTTTACATCGATTAACTATTCTCTCTAACGATTCTCTTTAAAAAGAGACAGCGAAGGATACCATGGATCTAAACACGATCTCCTAATAAATATGTATCAGTTTGACACCATTTGAATTTTCTGATTCGATTCCCTCTAGATACGGATGTTGAAGTCTCTCTTTGATCGATTTCATTCTATTTAGACTTTTAAAATAAATCTATGTCATTTGGGCAACCATTTAAATTTCTCTGCTTCCAAACTCTTTAGATAGAGATGGCGAAGGGTCTGTTGGATCTAAACACGAAATTCTTTGATTGAGATTCTCCAAATAAATCCACTTTTTTTTTTCTTTGACTGATTAAATTTCCTCTGGATTCATTTTCTTTACATAGAGACTTTAAAGGCTCTTTGGGATCTATAAACTCTTTTATTCCATTTAGATTCGTCTAATAAATCCATATTATTTTGAGACCGATTAAAGTTTCTATGAATCGATTGACACGGTGAAGACTGTCTTGGATCTAAACATGATTTTAATCGATTTAGATTATCCCAATAGATCCTTATTCTTTTGACACCGATTAATTTCTCTTTTAACATAAAACCGTAGAAGTTGGGGTGCATTCACTCACACCATAGGGGTATTGCTAGTGGAATGTTAGGCTTGTTCTCACGAAGATAAAAACAGGAAAATAAACATTCACAATACAGAAAAATTATGGTAAATTGCATGTTAATTTCATACAATTTTATTTATGTATTTCACAACAGATAATAATATGTCGATAGAACAAAAACGTTGACGATGGAAAAATCGAAACGCTGATCAAGACAACCCAAGTCAACCGATACGGGACATCGCAGAGATACTCCACATAGACGTCACTTCTACTCCAATAGCTTCATATTTCGCAACTGTTAAATGTAGACGTCTCTTCTACTCCAATAGCTTCATATCTCGCACCTCTAGCCTGTGGAACTCCCTTCCTTATTCCTGTTTCCCTGACAACTATAATCTTCAACTATTCAAATGTAACGTCAATCGACGTCCCCAGTTGCCTTGATCTATCCACTATCCTTCTCTACATCCTTTCCTCTTTCACTCCTATCTGCTCTCGATCCAAATCTTCTCTAACCCCTTGACTTGATCTATCCACTATCCTTCTCCACATCCTTTCCTCTTTCACTCCTATCTGCTTTCTCTCCAAATCTTCTGTAACCCCTTGCCTTGATCTATCCACTATCCTTCTCCACATCCTTTCCTCTTTTACACCTATCTGCTCTCGCTCCAAATCTTCTGTAACCCCTTGCCTTGATCTATCCACTATCCTTCTCCACATCCTTTCCTCTTTCACTCCTATCTGCTCACGATCCAAATCTTCTGTAACCCCTTGCGTGCCAGTGGCTTCCAGCCTTGCTTGGGGCGAAAAGCTTAAAAAAAAATCTCTTACGAACGTCGAGTACCTCGAGGCAGTGTCATGGTTAGCAAGCGTGTCTCGCGAGTAAAATTACGACTAAGTAGTGAGTTCTATCCTCACTGAGTGCCTCATACTTTCGGCCTTGAGCTACATTTAAGCCCCGCTTGGAAAATCACTATCTCGTACTAGCTTTATAAAGTGTCTGAAAACACTTGAATACGCGAATCGCTAAAAATGTTTAGATTTGTAACAGAAATATTTATTCTCCTGATTGTATTCCCCACCACTTATGGGCATTATTATAACTGTGATATAATAGCCCCGTAATTTACAGACAAAACGAAATGCCTGAAGGGAAAAGCTACCCCTGTGTCTGAAGAAGTCATGTTTAAGACTCCAGATTCAAACGGGCCGGATTCATCTATGTCCCAGGCGAAGACATATTCCAGGAACGAGAATCACCGAGACTTGGGTTTCCCAAATTAAAGACTTCGAGCTGGTATTTTTCTTTCTATATCTGGGAAAGAAAGGGAAACGGTGCTGCCGAGTGGCATATTTAGCCTCTGCCCGGGCCATGGGATAGAGGAGATTCGAGCTGAACAAAGCAAGCTTTCGTATGAGCTGCTGTAAATAAACTGTAATTGACAGGCGCTTTCGTCACTGTATAGGCTTACGTCACTAAGCGTATGTCACATGAACTAGGAGACGTATCTTAACCAAAGGGAGACAATCGCCGATTGTATCACTACGGTTGCATCTTCATTTAACGGAAAATATTGTCATAGACCATAATTCCATCTGTGATTCTCTGCTCCAACACAACGACTACAAACGATTTTTTTCCTAAATGACAGTCTCATAGACTGTAAAGTATATTCTTTACAACAGCCTGAAGCGGAAATGATCCTAGCGAAATAAAATGATCCGTTTAACCAGCTCACAGCCAATCTACACCCGAAGAAGTTGATGCTGGTTTAGATAGATAGATAGATAGATAGATAGATAGATAGATAGATAGATAATGAACAGGAATTATGAAGACAGAAGCTATTAGGTTGGTGCAAAAATAATGTCGTTTTTTGACGTTCAAGATCATGTCAAAAAACAACATTATTTTTGCACCAACCTAATAACAATTGATATTGCGTGTCAATTTTTGAAGGTCTAAGTTGACTGGAAAGTATGAAGCCGAAAGAGAGTTCCACAAGTGGGCAGTACAAGAGAAAAAAACTGTTTGCATAGAAATTCTATATCTATAACCGTAAAATATTGAGACCAAGGCTGCCGATTTAGTACTAAACTTGAATTCATAGAATCAAAGTAACAAAGAGGAAATTTAATCAGAACAATTACCACGAAATTATTCATTAAAAAAAACAAAAGCAACGTTACAGCGGTGGGAGAGTGACTGTAGCCGAGATAACAGATCAGAACTGATTCTTCTTTGGATTTTATCAAGGATCTCTAAATACATAGTTGAAAAGAAAAGGAAACTCAGCAGCCGAAGCGGCGAGAAACATTCACTCAGTTTATGGAGAGGAATGTGTGAATGAAAGAACTTGCAGAAGATGGTTTGCAAAATTCAGAGGTGGAGATTTCACTCTTGAAATTGAAAATCGAACCTGACGTCCAGTTGATTTTAATGAAATGCTTCTTGAAGCAGCCCTTGACGAAAATCCTGCTTTATCAGTTGAGGAATTGGCAGTGGTTCTCAGTTCAAACCATACAACACTTCATCGTCATCTTCAACAACTTGGAAAAGTTCCTAAACTTGGAAAATGGGTTCCTCATGAATTGTTTGAAACAACCTCAAATCCCGAGTTGACATCTGCTCTTCTCTCCATTCTTGCCAACTTATTTCACCTTTTTTTGGATAGACTTGTGACTGGCGACGAAAAATGGATCTTTTATCGAAATGTTAAGCGTCGTAGAAAGTGGCTTGGTAAAGGGGAAGGACCCCAGCCACAGCCGAGAAGGGAACTTCATGGGCAAAAGGTTCTTCTTTCAATCTGGTGGGATTGCCAAGGAATAATCCACTTTGAATTCTTACCACCTCATGCAACAATTAATGCTCAAATATACTGTCAGTAATTAGAGCGTTTAAACCAAGCTTTGAGGAAAAAAAGACCTGATCTAGTGAATCGAAAACGGGTGATGTTTTATCAGGACAATGCGCGACCACACACAGGAAGAATCACGTCACAAAAGATCGAAGAACTTGGTTGGGAGAAAATTCTTCATCCAACTTATTCTCCCGACCTTGCTCCTTCAGACTACCATTTGTTTCGTAGCTTACAGAATCATTTGGAAGAAACAGCTTTTGTAACACAGGAAGAGGTTAAAACTGGCATTTGTGAGTTCTTCGAATTAAAGCCAAAAGAATTTTACAGTAATGGAATTAGTATGCTTGTTAATAGATGGAAGGAAGTCATAGATAATCAGGGAAAATACATTGTTGATTGAATCTGTAATTAAATGTAACATTTGGTCATTTGTTTTCTTTATTTAAAATTCGGACAGAACTTATGGGATGACCTGATAGATGCCAACAGTTTAGCAGAAGATTTTGAGAAGCTGAGATTGGGAGTGATATCATTTAATTCCTTTTGGGAAAAAGAATGTAGGCATCATTGTAAAAACCCACTTCTTCTTCTTCTTCTTCTTCTTCTTCTTCTTCTTCTTCTTCTTCTTCTTCTTCTTCAAGAGTTCAAGAAGAAGAAGAAGATGAAAGAATGAAGAAGAAAGAGCATATATAAATGTTGGAAAAATAAAGATTAGGAGTCATAGATAAAATTTACTAAGAGCTACAGAGGATAGGAAATTGTGGAGAGTCGTGATTGGCCACGTCCTCAATGGACACAGCACATATAACAACAACAACAATATTTCTGATTATTATCTATAAAACGAATGTTAAACATAAAAATGTCTTAAAATAATTGTCGGACTTTGTCCATTTCATAATATATATATATATATATATATATATATATATATATATATATCGTTATATATATGTGTGTGCATGTGTGTGCGTGTGTATTTATGTGTGTCTGCGTGTGTGCGTAAAGAAGAAAGAGATAGCGAGAAAGAAATAAATGCTGACAATATGAGAGAGATGTAATATAAGGAATAGACACGGTAAGCTTCTTTCAAATTTCTGACAAGCGCCATTTTTAACGTAACATAATTTTCTGAAAATATTTTAGTTCGTTTTTTCCTTTCTTTAATTTCCTTTTGACGTTTTCCACTCAAAGTCTTTTCTTTTATCGTTAGACAAAACCATTTGTTATTCTTTCTTTAAATGCAGGCATACAAATCATATAATTTAATTGTTTATGGTTTGGAAAACCGTCATCGAAATTAACTCTTTGAGTTCTTCAGATTGAAAGAGAACAGGTCAAAATCGTTTTGTGCCAGTCCCCCTATGTCTTACCAACTGAGCAATGGTGAGAGGAAAACTGGATCAGGAGGTCCCGACCGGAAGAGGGTTCATCATTTCATCTTAGAGATAAATATTTTTTTATAGTTCAAAGTAGAGCTCAATAGTGTTATAAAAACCTCGGAGAATTCCAGTAAGATATCTTTAATCATTTCTAAGATACAACGGCTCAAACTGAATCTAACAAATGGACAATTTTTGTGCTACACGATTTGGACAGTTTTGATGTTACTCCTGATATATATATATATATATATATATATATATATATATATATATATATATATGTGTGTGTGTGTGTGTGTGTGTGTGTGTGTGTGTGTGTGTATTGTGCATTTCGGCAGCAATCCTTCTTTCATGCACATTTCATTGAATACGACAAACAAGGTGCTTTTATTTAGTTTTTTATACAATTTCTCATGCGATCTAATAATTTTTTTTTCGGATAATAAATTATATAAAAACTGTCCGAATGTTCTTATTATCCGAGCGCTTTCGGCTATACATTTAGCCATTTTCAAGGATTAAATATTTTAACTGTTAAATAACAAATAGTTTGTTTTATGTATGTTTTAAAAAATGTTTTCATTTTTCAAAACACGGTCAAGATATTATGTCTATGTTCAAAGTTAATATTATTAAGTGTTGGTTTTTTGTTTTTATTAATAAGGCTTCCATTATTTTTAGCCTTTTGTTTTCATACAGATGATGTTATTACATTAGAGTTGTCAACAAGTATATTACGAATAGTGTAAATATTATATTATAAGTATGTATAAGTGAACATTGAAGTCAACACTCAGAGGCGGCAGGCTGTTTCATGCTAGATGCAATCATCAAGCCGTGGATGTTGGAATTTTTATTGACCACTCATATATACGGGTCAGTGGTGCATTGTGGGTAGTCCATTCTGCTGTTTATTTTAGCGGAAGTCATTTGTTTATTGTTATGGGACCTACCTTTATGGACTAAATGGACTCGTCCTATTACTATATATATACGGGGAGATTATGCCTCTCATGAGAGCAGTCCACCGTTGACAGCAAGACGGTCGAACTCTCTGATTCTGAGCAGAGAGGAACCCGAACGAGACTCTGCCCTTCGGCGGAGCCTCATCCGGGGAGGTTGACCAAACCGATTCTGTTTTGTACAGTTTCTACAGGCATTTTTTGGCCGAGCCTACGGGCTCGGAATACCCTCGTTAAACTCGGTCTTGTGCCACATCTATCCCTCGTTGGTGGGGGGACAGTAAATATTGCTGTCCACCGTCGACAGCCAGTCGAACTCTCTACCTTCGGGCAGAGAGGAAACCGGACGAGGCTCCATCGAGAGGTAGAGTCTCGTTCGGGGTGGTCGACTGTCCCTGAACTCGTTTTTACGGGTTCCAATAGGGTATATTTTTGGACGAGCCTACGGGCTCGCGAATCCCACGTTAAACTCTGCCTTGTGCCACATGTAACCCTCGTGGGGGGATGGCTAAATATAGCTGTCCACCGTCGACAGCCAGTTGAACTCAGACGAGGATCCGCCGAAGGGCAGAGTCTCGTTCGGGGAGGTTGACCAACCCGATTCTGTTTTTACAGTTTCTACGGGCATTTTTGGCCGAGTCTACGGGCTCGGGAATACCCACATTAAACTCGGCTTTGTGCCACATCTATCCCTCGTGGGGTGGGGGAGACAGTAAATATTGCTGTCCACCGTTGATAGCCTTGCTGCGACTTGTTCCAACAAGACGGTCGAACTCTCTGCCTCTGAGCAGAGAGGAACCAGGACGAGGCTCCGCCGAAGGGCAGAGTCTTGTTCGCGGAGTTTGACCAACCCGGTTCCATTTTTAAAGTTTCTACGGGTAGTTTTGGTCGAGCCTACGGGCTCGGAATACCCACATAAAACTCGGCCTTGTGCCACATCTTTCCCTCGTGGGTGGGGGAGGCAAGTAAATATCGTTGTCTACAGTTGACGAGTTGACTACTGTACTTTGCCGTCAGTCGGACGTGCAACACTTTAGTATTCGTTCTTTTGTTTAATAATATTTTTTCACTAAATTGCTAAGTTCTAGTTTTCTTTCGGACCTATTCTTGGTCCACAACTTTTATTTGTTTATTTATTTATTTGGGTTAATTTATTTTGCTTGTTTTTATTTATTTTCCATTTTTATTTTACATATTTATTTATTCTTTTCGGTTTTAAATGTTTTATTAACGTAGTAAAAAAATTGAGGGGATTAGCTTAGGTCGCATATTTAATAGTTTGTTTTGGTCTGGGAAGATAATTAAAGCTATTTATTCGTCTAAGTTTTGGATTGATTGCTGTAGCCATTCTGTTGTTTTGGCCAGGCGTGGCCTGACGATTGCGTCTAGCATGAAACAGTCTGTCGCCTCTGAGAGTTAACTTCAATGTTCACTTTTATATTTACCCTCTCTCACTGATATCGCGCACTTTATCCCATAAATATAGCACACCTTAAAAGTATATTTCTTCACACACACACACATATATATATATATACATATATATATATATATATATATATATATATATATATATATTAACTGATTTAATATATGGTCACTTCGCTACACAGTAATGCCCATCTTTCAAAAACTGAAGCTAAAAACTGCAAATTTAATTATATAATTAAATTAAAAGCATTAGTTCTGTTTCATCTTCAAGCGAACTTTTGGTTCCGAAATTCGATTCAAGATGAAACGGAACTAATGCTTTTAATTTAATTATATAATTAAATTTGAAGTTTTTAGTTTTTGAAACATAGTTATTACTGTGTAGCGAAGAAACCATATTTTAAATCAGTTAATTTATAATATTTATGCTCTGTAAATTTACATTGAGCACTGTTTTGTAAAAATAAAAATAAAAAATATCATTAAGAACACCGGATTATATATCTTACTGTTCTTTATATATATATATATATATATATATATATATATATATATATATATATATATATATATATATATATATATAAAGAACGTGGTGGACTTAAATTTTCATATCCGACCCACTTTCAAAATCCACCGAAAGGAACAGACATCAGATTTTATTTTTTGTCCGTGCTTGTTAATTGTCATGCTTTAGGTCGTCATTTGACAAAAGAAGGGTAGAAGGCTTTCAAAGTATCATGTACGCGTTGAAGTTGTTGAACATAAAGGTCAGCGTTCACAACATGAGCATCTGGGAACCAGTTCAAATTGCCTCACCCGATCGAAATACCACGAATCACGCAACAAGACCTTCTGTACAGACCACCCTTGTCTGGCAACAGTTCCGAAGCCTGGCCGAAACTAAGTCACTGATGCCTCTTATTAGGATAACGAAAATATATCCAATTCGTATCCTCAGATACAATTTGACGCCCAGAACGAGTATTTTGATTGATTTGACTACAGTTGTTTGCAAATGTTCGCACGTCTTTGGGCCATGTTATTGGTTTGTTCATGACAAGCATCTCGACAGCGCCTGTTCACAAAGGCGAGCTTATCGAGGTGTCGATTGATAGTGTTTTGTGAAGGACCAAGTTCTGTCGACAATCTACGAGTGCTTCTGATTGGCTGCTGTTCAACCAATTCAAGCAAGTCCTCATCTTCTACAACCGAAGTTATCGCAGCTGTTGGTTTGTCTTCAAGGTTGGTGTCGCCTTACTTAGAACGGCCGAACAAGTTTTCTACCGCTCGTCTGTTGACGACTACCACGTCATTAATTTATTTTGCCCTTATATCCGGTTTTCTATTCCACAGCCAGCGTAAAACGGCTCACATGGCAATTAGTTTCTAATCATTATCAAATCTGTCGTTTAAAGAATAAACAACTAATATATATACATTATTCATGAAAATAAAGACCAAACATTTCAGCAACGTTTGAACAAGTTGTATCAAATAAATGATATAACATGGAGATACAATTTGCCGAAAATCATCAGTAAAAATCTGAATAATTTTTTACTCAACCTGGCATCTCTGAAAGAATATGATTAATAAACTCTCTATGTCAGACTAATACTGGCTAATTGATTGGAAAATGAAAAAAATACCCTACGTTATATATTTCCTTCTTCGAACGGACGTCTTCAGACTAAATAATACTTTTTTGGATGGATTATCTAAACTACAGATGAGAAGGTTTGGAGCCACCGCACATTAAAAAAAACGCCTTAAAATGTGATATGTTTGCATTATTTTAAAGGAAAGATAAAATTACTGTAACTACAGCGTATTTGCTTTTATTTTGACGAAAGCAAGCATTTTACTATTTAAAAAAATTATTATACAAGAGTATCATATTTTTTTACATCAATATAACCACTACTGAACTTAATTACTGCTTTACAAATTCATGGCATTCTTTCCATTAGTTTTTGAAAAAAAAGTAGGTGGCAAAACTTTCTAAGTATTCGCCAAGCATGGAAAAAGCTCCCTCTCACTCTTTAGGTATTCTCTTCGAACTCTCTTATCCATTCCATCCTATACTAATCCAATGGGAGAAAGGCCATCAGATTGAGGCGACAAACTCATAATTTCCAAAATTTTGTTCCTTTGTTTTGACTCGAGGTAATGTTGGAATAATTTAGAAAAGTGTTTCCGATCGTTGTCTTGCTGAATATGTCTTTGCAAAATCGAATGATATTTTTCTTTTTTCACATTTCCCTTGACCTTAATCAAATCTCCAGGTCTATCTCCCATAAAACACCACGACACCCTAACAGACTCACCGCCATGATTAACTGTTGGAATCAAACATTTATCATTCAGTCATTCTCCTGGCTTTATCTTCCATACACAAAGTTCAAATTAGGACTTGTCTATCCACACTACGTTGTGCCATTCATTCAATGTCCAGTTCTTTTGTTTTACCCCATGTCAGTCTTTTTTATAATTTTAAGTCATGACTCTCCATTGTGTAGCCGATCATAGCTTTTAATATTATTTTTCTTTATCAAGGAATTAACATTAGTTTTTGGGAATTTCAGAGATGTTGTGTCTATTGCTTTCTCTACGGTTTTGAATAGATGGTCTCCAAACTAACTGGCACACAGATTTAGTGTGTAGAGTCTTTTCTACTATTTTAGCTACTGAAATATCATCTCCTTCCAGGACGTAGGTGTGCATACTACAGATTCTTCTTATTCTGTATGCCATTTTCATTTCGGACCATTGGCGATCACGGCTCTCCACAATTTCCTCTC
>OZ038496.1:29449806-29497616 GCA_964036315.1 Acanthosepion esculentum
ACTTTTATATTTACACACGCTCTATCTCTGATATTGAGCACTTTATCCCATAAATATAGCACATTTTAAGACTATATTTCTTCATATATATATATATATATATATATATATATATATATATATATATATATATATATATAATGGTGGTACTCGTTTGGGAAAACCTCGGATAGCTCGAATTGCTGTAGAACAAATCGGTACCCGAGGAAAAATGAGGAATAAAAAAAGAAAAAAAACAAGAACATTAAAACATGGCGAAAACAACCGTGCTTAAGCTCAAAGTCCAAAGAAAATACCCACAAATCGAGTCAAAAGACAACTACGTAAAGTGCTCAATACACTAAGTAGATCAAACGTAAGATAATCCTAAGGAGCCAGTCAAACCTCAATCTATCTATCTATCCCAGTCTGTTCATATTTAAGTCAGTCAGTTCTTATCTATCTCTAAGTTTCTGTACCACGCACACACACACACACACACACACACACACACATACATATGATATGTGTGTGTGTGTGTATCGGTTTTCGTATGCTCTATTTTTATGGTTTTGTATGTTTATTCGTTGTTATATGTTTGACATCGTTTTAGCTAGATTTATATGATCACAAATAATGCATAAACCTTCAGTTATAGATAGATAGATAAACAGTGATATATATATATATATATATATATATATATATATATATATATATATATATATATATATGTATGTGTGTGTGTGTGTGTGTGTGTGGTACAGAAACTTAGAGATAGATAAGAACTGACTGACTTAAATATGAACAGACTGGGATAGATAGATAGATAGATAGATAGATAGATGTGTGTGTGTGCGCGTGCATGCGGTATTTAGTAGAAAGTGCTCAATATCCGTGACAGAGCTAATATATGCAGTTGCATAGATAGTAGTTTGGAACTCCGGGTTTGACGCTTTCTCGAGCTTCAGACAAACTGGTTTATTTATTTATTTATTTATTTTCAAAGGTGAATCTATTTATGCATCATTTTTCTTTGATTATTTGTGTGTTGTGGAGTGGGAAGCATTTTTGCTTCTCTGTTTGTTTCGGGATTTCACCCACATATACATAGACACACATGCATACCGGCGTACGTTAGTTTCTAAAGAGAGAGAGAGAGAGAGAGAGAGAACATTCAAGCTTCGATATATTTAAGAGCATATATGTATATATCTTCTTTTATCTATTATATATAAAATTAATTTATCTACTATAAAAAATTAAAATAGCTCACCCCAATTCTGATCAACAACAACAACTCACCTACAAGGTCCAGATTACAGAGAACATTACATATGAATTCACTTGCCCTTTCAGGAACAGTGTTCTTGATCAAACCAAATCCATGAATAATTATATTGGACACACCATTACATAGCTCAATTAGGACTCATTGAAAGCCTCATGGAAACCTACCAAACCCTATCCGCAACATACGTGTAGAAAATAAAAGTATAATAACCTCATCCACAGTTAAAAAAAAAGACTAAAAATAACGGAAGCACTAGAAATAAAAGACCATCACTTAGCAATATCAGTTATGAACACAGTCACAATGTTCTGACCGTGCTTGGAAATTTAAAAGAAAGACATTATATGAATAGATAAACGTAATCTTGATATTCAGTTAGAATTTTTTTAAATACTGGCTAAAAGAATAGCCGAAAGCGCCCTGACACTACAAAATATTCGGATAGTTTTTACACTCTTGATGTCCAGAAAAGAAGAAAAAAACTTATACGGCACAATAAAAATTAAATAAATAGCTTAAACCCAGTAGCATGTCAATAGCCTTTAATAAAACATGCATAAAAGAGGGTTTGGTGCCCAAGTACATATCGCATATATGTTTATATATAACAAATAGATAGGTATATAGAAACATAATAAGATAGATAGATAGATAGATAGATAGATAGATAGATAGATAGATAGATAGATAGATAGATAGATAGATAGATAGAAACGGAATATGATATATAGAAACAGAATAAGATAGATATAAAAAATAGTACACTGTAGATAGACTTTCGTATATTCTCTTATCTTTATCACTCGATCAGTTGATCTATGTCTTTCTGCCAAAGCCTATCTATCTATCTATCTATCTATCTATCTCAATCTGTTCGTATCTATCTATGTAGGCATCTACAGTCTGCTCATATCTATCTTTCTATCTACCTATGTCTGTTCATATCTGTGTCAATCTATATTTTTCAGTCTCTTCCTATCTATTTATCTATCTATCGTAGTCTGCTCATATCTATGTTTCTATCTACCTACCTATATATGTCTGTTCATATCTATATATTTCAGTCAGTTCATATCTATCTATCTATCTGTCTGTCTATCTAACTACCTACCTATCGATCTATCTATCTATCATTTCATTAATTAGTCTCTTCATATCTATCTGTCTACCATTTCATTTATTATTCTCTTCATATCTATCTATCTATCTATCAATTCATTTATTATTCTCTTCATATCTATCTATGTATCATTTCATTTATTATTCTCTTCAGATCTATCTATCTATCTATCTATCAATTCATTTATTATTCTCTTCATATCTATCTATCTATCATTTCATTTATTATTCTCTTCAGATCTATCTATCTATCTATCTATCTATCTATCTATTTATCTATCTATCATCTCATTTATTATTCTCTTCATATCTATCTATCATTTCATGTATTATTCTCTTCATATCTATCTATCTATCTATCTATTTATCTATCTATCTATTTATCTATTTATCATTTCATTTATTATTCTCTTTATATCTATCTATCTCAGTCGATTCTGATCCGCGTATATTTGCACATGTGCGCCTGCAATGCAATCTGTGCTTTTATTTATCGATTTATTTAGACAAGGCCGTGTTTGATTCCAAGGTCTTTTGGGTAGCACCCTGTTTGGATCAAACAATCGAATCAGATGACACTCAACTCTGTCTCTCCCTTCGACCCTCCTCTGTGTGACTCTACCCACCCAATACCACCGCATTCTCGCATATCCCCTGCTTTTCTTCGTCTCTAATACAGATAGATTCAACGAGATCTCTGATTATACGCAGGAAAAAAGGAAAAATATTTTTTTTAATTCGCAATCATATTCCTATCCAACAATTTAGATACATTTCCAGTTTTCAGTTTTTGGGCTGCGAAAATATAAATCTTCTGATAGAAAGAAAATAGGTAGAAATGATGTTTTATCATTAATTTATGAAGTGTGAATATTTTTTTATAGTTCAAGCTTGATCATAATACTTCTCAAACTGCTAGCAAGACTGCAAACGCACGGGGTCAAGAATTCACTTGTGATTGGACAGTACGTGAATAGTTTTAGTTATGGTCCGTTTAGAGCAATTTTAAATGCCTAATTTATGTTCTGTTATATTGTTATAATAGTTGCATAAAATATATTACTTATGCCAAAAGATTAAAGTGTTGTCTTTGATAATTTTATATCAATCTCCTCCAGAATTTAATTTATTGCATTATATACCCATCCAAAATTCGCTGCCGTAAAGGAGGACAGTAGCAGTTCAATAAAAAGAAAGTACTGAACTACATGACATATGTCTTCCTTTACGACAGTGAATGTTGAACGGTCTCCTCAAAGATTAAGAAGTGTCTTGAGGCAACGGAGGTATGGTTCTACAGAAGGATGCTAAGGATATCATGGTTCCAGCGTGTGAGTAATGATGAGTTTTTGGAGAGGATACAAAGAAGGAGGAAGCTTATGTCACGAAGAGGCAGCTGAAATTTCTGGGACACGTAAGTAGAAATGATGAATGATTTATCATTCATTTATGAAGTGTGAATATTTTTTTTATAGTTCAAGCTTGATCATAATACTTCTCAAACTGCTAGCAAGACTGCTAACAAACGGGGTCAAGAATTCACTTGTGATTGGACAGTACGTAAGTTGATTTAGTTATGATCCGTGTCGAGTAATTTTAAGTGCTTTTATCTTCTGTTATATTGTTAATAATAGTTGCATAAAAATATATTACTTATGCCAAAAGATTAAAGTGTTGTCTTTGATAATTTTATATCAATCTCTTCCCGAATTTAATGTATTGCATTATATACCCATCCAACATTCGCTGCCGTAAAGGAGGACAGTAGCAGTTCAATAAAAAGAAAGTACTGAACTGCTCCGTGACATATGTTCCTCCTTTACGACGGCGAATGTTGAACGGTCTCCTCAAAGATGAAGAAGAGTCCCGAGGCGACGGAGGTATGGTTCTAGAGAAGGATGCTAAGGATATCATGGTTCCAGCGTGTGAGCAACGATGAGGTTTTGGAGAGTATGAAAAAACAAGGAGGAAGGTTATACTTAACATCACGAAGAAGCAGCTGAAATTTCTGGGACACGTAATGAGAAAAGAGAGCTTGGAGAATCTGATACACACAGGTCGAATAGAGGGAAAGAGGGACAAGGGAAAGCAACACATGACATACCTAGAGGCCTTACGCAAGGGAATGACAGAACACGCTACATGGGGGAAGTAGCAAAGGGACAAAACTTATTGAGAGCTACAAGTGATAGGGAGAAGTGGAGAGCCATGATCGCTTACGCCCTGAAGGGACACGGCACATGAAAAAAAAGAAAAGATATACTCGTTATCTTGAACATGAAAAAAAAGAAGAGATGCGTTTACTTATTCGCATTAGTTCAACCTTTTTTATAATGTTTCTCAAACTACTGCCAATCTTAAAAGAGCATGCGCTTGAAGGATCTACGTGGCCGGACAGTGCGACGTTTGTTTCTGAAATTCTTCTGTCTTGAAGATGAAAGTTGCAGAGGACATCCATCTGGAATTAACAATTAGCATCTGGAAAAACTACTCAAACAAAACACACGTCTACTATTTACATTATTCGGACTATCGTCCTCATCTTTAAGGCCATATTTATTACAATGTTTCAGCCGTTGTACGCTCCGGCCTTCTTCAGGTGGTTGGAATGTCGAACTGAACCCTTCATTTCGCTCACTGGGGTAGACTGTTCTAGTTCCACGTGCCATGTTTAATGGATGTCAGTTATCAGTTATCTCCTGTTAATTTCCCTCTGAAAGTTCTCCACTGCCTTAAGACGAGGGGAAGTGGGAAAATCAGGCGTAGCTGACCACATATAAAGAGAGAAGAAAGATCACCGCCCTCTGTGGGATCAGGTTGAGATCATAGACAGAGAACACCATTGGAAAATTCGTAAACTTAAGGAAACAGAACATATGCTAGGCCACAAAAATCTCCTGAGCCGACCAAGCATAGAAAAGAATACAATATGACAGCAAAATGCAATATGAGCACTGGAAAAAAATTGACATTAGATTTATAATACCCAGAAATTCATACACAGATATCCTCAAGGACACATGGAACAGTGGATAAAGGTTAGTTAGATCCAGTGACAGGACCCAAACAGTGTGAGTTCAATACTCGGTTAAGGCAGTGGAGAACTTTCAGAGGTTCTGATAACTGACATCCATTAAACATGGCACGTGGAACTAGAACAGTCTAGCGACATAAAGGGTTCAGTTCGACATTCCAACCACCTGAAGAAGGTCGGAGCGTACAAACGTTGTAATAAATATGGCAACAAAGATGAGGACAATAGTCCGAGTAATGTAAATAGTGTACATATTACTACATCTCAGAAATATAGACAGAAAACCCACGTCAGTTTTCCAGAGAAATCTCTCAGATCATGGTTGTCAGCATTTCAATAATATCGGACAAATTCAAGAAAATTGTCAAGGGGAAGCTGTTAGATTATTTTCTGTACTAATGAGCAAACCAAAATGAGCTGACTCATTTTATAGTACACCCATAGAAGGTTAACCAATCAGAAGACTAGAAATATTCGACCCGATGTGTATAAAGGCGGCCATTTTGTTTTCTTTTTCGGAAGATCTACTGCTAACCTGTCAGATGAGGAGACCTGCAAAAGAACGTTTTCCTATTCTTTCCAAATATCCACTGCCAACCTCTGATATAGAAGACCTTAAGAATTCCTGAATAGGTGCTACGAGACATTGGTGCTGTTACATTGGACAAATTACTTCTTACGTCGGATTGCTACATTCAAACTACATTAAACATGTATTACAGAAGTAACTCGCTGAATACGTTCCACATGAACTCAGGGAAAGTCAGAGGTTGACGTTTTTATGTGCATTCGATGCTGCATCTGCGAAACGCGAATTATCGATTTCTTGACCGAATCAATACGAATTATCGTCGTTAACTTGGAATTAGAATTTATGACAATCGTAAACGACTTGATCATGTCGAAAAACCCCAAACACATTCCCAAACCAAATTACAGCAATAGAAGATTCTAGTGACTGTCTGGCGGTCCCTTTCCACATTAGCGTTATGCATTACAGCTCTTGAGAATTTAACCAGAGAATCACTGCCGAAGATTACTGCGAGCAAATGGATGAAAGGCGCATTAATCAACGAGGTCCAGTTCTGTTTCATAACAATGCTCGGCGAATTTTAATCCTGATGGCACCGCAGATGCACAGAGATATGGGATATGAGACTTTGCCACATCTACAGTATTCCCCCTTTTCAAGCATCGTGACAATTTTTGAACCAAAAGACATCCCGTTGCAAACTAAGTACGGATATTGCATATGAATATGTTTAGGGTTCCTATTCTGACTGATTTAAACGAGAATCAAATAAATTAATTCAGAAATAAAGTTGATTTCAAAATAAAGTAACGGTAAAAATAACGTTGTAATTCGATGGCAGAAACTCATAGATTTTAAGGGTTTCTATTTTGACTGATTTAAACGCTGTTTAAATACATTAATATAAGAATAAAATTTGATTCTAAAATATCGTAAAGGCATAAAGAACCTTGTAAGCTGATGGCAGAAATGTCTAGATAATCACAGTTTCTATTTTGACGGATTTAAAAAATATTTAAATACATTAATATAAGAATAAATTTGATTCTAAAATATCGTAAAGACATAAAGAACCTTGTAACTTGATGGCAGAAATCTCCAGATAATCACAGTTTCTATTTTGACTGATTTAAACAATGTTTAAATACATTAATATAAGAATAAATTTGATTCTAAAATATCGTAATGGTATAAAGAAATTAGTAACTTGATGGCAGAAATGTGTTGATATTCAGGGTTCATATTCTGAATGATTTAAACACTGTTTAAGGACATTAATCCGGGAATTAATTTGATTCTAAAACAGTCTTTATTTTGTGAACAACCTAATAAGTAAAAGAAAGAAACGTAAGAATGAAAATAATCGAAAAATAACGTTCATAGTCGTATGTTTTAAAGAAAGAATTAAAAGAATTTTTTCTTTTTCCCGAAGCAAAATCAACAAATGATCCGATTAACGCCAGTCACAAATGTCAAATGCTTTTCCTTGTATTTTTTCTCTTCAAAACGTCATGAGGATAATCGTCGTGACCTTTAAAGCACCACAAATAGATTTTCGGCTTTTGGAACAGGTAACTTTACATCCATTATTCTAAAACATTTGTGAAACAACAAAAAAGCTTTATTATAAACAAAGCACCAGATCACAGAATATATTTATATCGACTTCTCTCTTCCGTAATTTCTGATTGAATAAACCTTGTGTAGTCAGGGTATTTTATATATTTTCTGTTCAACGTGGAGAAAAGAAACCCCTTTAAGACCCATGAAAAGTGTCCTCTAGATGGTACACTTTTGGATATAACCAAGAATAAAAATGGATACGGCAATATACACTCTCCCTCTTTCTTGCCTCGGAATAGTGGTTGCGAAAACAACAGGACTTTCTTCCGCCAGCAGACCGTCTTCTTAATTTCAGCCAACCACGGAACACAATAAGTCGAGGTCACCATTTAGCGCTACAGGATTTAAATTTAGTTATTCTGAAAATGTTGAATTCATTTATTTTGAAAGCTTTTTTTAAAACTCAGCCGTAACAAGTAGTTACACTTCCAGCTAAAAACTGATGACCAAAGTAATCTTGTCTATTGCAAATCTATAGCACCTTATTGCAAAATTAAGACGACAATTATATTTCGTCAGAAGCAAAGAAAGAGCGCTGAAGTGCTATGCAATACCTAATTTCCTATATGAGGATTACTTCAGTTTGTCTTCTACTAAAATTAGCTTAACGCCGTTAGGCAGTGTCTTATTTAGGGCTAAATAAGAAAAAGATATAGGTCGTCTCTATATACATGCAGTCACGGCATCGTCTGGGATTGTCTCCGCTAAGTGTGAATTCTTTACCACGGCAAACTGACTACTTAATTCCAACCAAAATCGCATGGTCAGCATACATTAACCCTAATCACATAAATGCTGTTCTTAATATATATATATATATATATATATATATATATATATATATATATATATATATATATATACTAGCAGCATGGCCCGGCGTTGCCCGTGCTTGATTAAAAAATCGTACGATTCATACAGCAATCGCTATCACTTGACTTAAAATATTTTTGCCCTTCCTTGCCTTTAAAGGAGTGCCCTTTACCGTGCTGATGTTGCTACATGCCTTACTTCTTGCCTATCTCACACTGCGAATTCTTTCTAAGGTCTATACTAAACATTAAATCTGTTACGCAAAAAGAACTAAACAAAATGAACACAAAACGATCAGCTTTAAAAAAGGACTCGTAACTGGAAAAATCGAATGAAAAAAGAATGTTAACAACAAATACTTTTCACACCCGACCCAGTTCTGCGGAATCAGAATCAACGTTGAGTTTAAGCAAGGGAATGAGCCAATTGGAGTAAAGTGCCATGCAGATTTAAATTTTTCCCACTTGTGACGAATGCAGCTATCGATTTTTTTTTGCATGCTAGTTAACATTCGTGTCAGTCAGCTGTTGGTTCTCACGCTGGCCAATAGAATCTTCCTGCCTATTCGTGGCAGCCAGCTATAGGCTCTCACTCTGGCCAGTAGAAAATGGCCGCAAACTACATGAAAACTGCCGTAGAAGCATGAAAAAATCGATTATTTCCACTATCGATGGGAGTTGGGAAATGCAAAGTCGGTCTTGACCTTTTTCGCTGACTTGGAGCATGTGCATGTAAATTTTGGTGCAAATCCGTCGAAAATTGAGGCCGTGTATTCGTTACACACACACACACATCCTGCCCTTTATAGATAGATATATGTATATCTCAATATATTTTCTGTTTATACCTTATTTTAATAGATAGAGTTTATTTCAGTAATAAATATTTGGAAAAAGGATGAAAAATTCAACAGGACATTTTAAAGGCACCGTTAAAGCAAGAAGAGGACATGTAACTATATTTTGACTTTTCTTTTCTTATAGTTACTTAGATATATATACACACGTATATATATATATATATATATATATATATATGCATATATATATATATATAAATACACACGTATATATATATATACATATATATATATACATATATATATATATATGCATATATATATATATATATATATATAAATACACACGTATATATATATATATATATTCATATACATATATATATATATACATATATATATATATGCATATATATATATATATATATATATGCATATATATATATATATATATATATATATATATATATATATATGTATGTATAAAGTATGTGGTGCAGTTCAATTTATATTACATAAATCATTCATACAGAAGCACATAGTGATGTTAATCATATAAAGGAAAATAAATAAACTTGGAGCACGTGCATGTAAATTCTGGTGCAAATCCGTCGAAAATTGCGGACGTGCATTCGTTACACACACAAACACACACACACACACACACACACACACACACACACACACACACACATCCTGCCCTTTATATATATATATATATATATATATATATATATATATATATATATATATATATATATATATAAACCGCTTCTTTTGAAAATGCTGAATGAATTTATATCTTCTTCGTCCGTTCCAATCCTGTATTTCAATCCTGTAACACTTATTTCCTACGGACTGAAACCTGGGTCGAGAATATGTCAAAATTAAATCCACATAGTCTTTACAGCGAGATTGTATGAACACAACTGAAGTGCAGAAAGAAACTAATTTTTCAGCCAAATTTAGAAAGAGCGTTTCGACAAGTACTACCTTTTTGTTGTGTCTACACAATCGATCCTGACCCCAAAATATAAAAGTGTATGTGTAAAATAGACGTGAATATGTTAAGGGTTAGAAATAAAAAAAAAATCCTACCTAAATAAAATAAAAAATCACACAAGTTGGAAATACAGTAACTCCCCGGATTACGACAGTCCCGGTGTACGACGATTTGTAGTTACGACGCAATCTCCATTAATCTTCTTTTTTTCTCTCTTTTTTCTAAATCATTTCACCCCAAGCAAGACGGCAATGCCAATAGTACGCAGGATGGTTACAGGGAATGAAAATCAAAGAGAAGACTGAGTATAGAAAGGATTGTGGGGAAGATAAGGTTAACCCTGACGGCCATATCCAAACACGGACAAAACTATGGAAGATAGATAGATAGATAGATAGATAGATAGATAGATAGATAGATAGATAGATAGACAATGTAGACATTGAGATAGATAGATAGATAGATAGATAGATAGATAGATAGATAGATAGATAGATAGATAGATAGATAGATTGAGATAGATAGATAGATAGATAGATAATGAAGAGATTGAGATAGATAGATAGATAGATAATGACGAGATTGAGATAGATAGATAGATAGATAGATAGATAGATAGATAGATAGATAGATAGATAGATTTTTTTAATCATTTCTCCCCAAGCAAGGCGTTACAGAGAGTGAAAGTGGGAAAGAAGACTTAATATACGGAGGAAAAAGGAAAAGACATAAAATGAACGGAATTCAAGAAGACAGAAGATGGCCATTGAGGTTGCATTTAAATTTTTGAAGACTGTAGTTATCAGGGAAGCAAAGAAACAGATGTATAATTCTGTTAGACAAATTTAATCAAGATAATTGTTCGTCGCTATCCATACCACACATGTAATATTAGGGCAGATTGATTTTTCACTGTTTTTCAAAAATCCAAATTGCACTCAATGTGAAAGCTTAAGTTTTATATGATAAATACTGATACCCAAATATTAGTTTTTTCATGCCTTTTATCGATTTTTGAGCATTTAGTTTTAAAATCTTCTGAAAACTGTACAGAAATACCTCATTTTCGCAGGTTTTTGCTTACAAACTGACTTTTTTTACTATTACTAGACGAAATCCAAATAAAGTTGTTATCTTTTGTATTAGATATTTTTTGTATTAAATGGAGAATATATTCAAAGCAGAATTATAAAACCCCACAAGCATTATATCCATTTTTTAATGTATTCGATAATAAAAAAAACTGTGTAAAAAATGTTGTAAATTCTTACAAAATAAGGCTACTCATATAAGATTTCTTCGATCATAATTAAGAAAAACAAAAAATGGATAAACGTATCTATAGCATCATGATACTGCCGGGCACACATTATAAGACAAAATGATTTAAATTTGCATTGTTTATTGAACATCGAACTAAAACTACTGCACTCTATATTATATTATATCATAATATAGCTAAATTTTTCACTACAATTTCCCTTTGAAGTAAATGAAGGTCTTATTTGATGGGAGAATTATTTTGTAACAATGTACTTGTGATATGTATCTCTTTCATATACAATTTATAGATCGTCAGTTAAGTATACTTTTTATAAGGTTGGGTTGTAAGGCCTTCTCTGATCACCGGAAAGAAACTGGAACGCCCCGATTTTAAATATAAACTTAATCTTCAAACAGGTTTTCTCAAAAAATGGTAAGGATTTGGAAAGAAATTATTTTGTGTCGTTATTTATCATGCCAAAGCCCACTTTCGTTATTTATCATGCGAAAGCCCACTTTCGTTATTTATCATGCGAAAGCCCACTTTCGTTATTTATCAAGCCAAAGCCCAATTTTGTTATTTATCATGCCAACGCCCAATTTTCAAATTGAGTGCGATGCCACGGTTTGAAAACAGGCCTGCCTTAATTTAATAGGATATCTAGCAAAAGAAAAATGATTAGTGGGACATTCGGTTTATAAGATAACAAAATTCACACACTAGTGTCTAATGAGTTGATAGATCAATCCCTGGCCTCAGCCGAAAGAACAAAAACTGGGACAGTTATCAAGACGAATTAACTAAATCTGAGATAGCCAAATCCAAAGGCATCGTACGTTGAATTCGAACAATTTACCCCCGTAGACAAAATAAAGTGTCCGGGTCAAAATTCCAAGAAATATTCCCTGAAGAAGGCCGCGAGCGTAAAACGGCCGCAACGTCATCATTTTACATTAAAGATGAGGGCAATAGTCCGAATAATGAAAATAGTTTAAATTGTTACAAAACCTCAACTCAGAAATATAAACAAAAAAGAGTTTATCTCTCCAAAATTCTACGTTGAAAATTATTTTTATTGTATTTACGTCTGCATCTCCTAGTATTGGGTAATTTCCCTTCACTCATTTCACCTTTTCTGTTACTAACAAGGAGTCGGCAGAACTATGAAAGTTTATTTTTGAATTATGAGTTCTACCTTATTCTGATAGCCGGCTGGAATTGACGAATTATCAGATGGTAGCTTCTTGGGAAAGAGGTACAAGTTAGAAATGGGGACTGAAAAAACATCTCGTATCATACGAACAACGCAATCAAATACAAACAGATAGTATAGAAAAATATCACTCGTTTTATTTTGTGTTGACCAAAATGTTCTTTGTTACAAAGATCCGATTTAACGAATTTTCCTTATGTACTGTGTTCCTACAGGACATAAGCGATCATAACCCTTCACAACTTCCCTTCCTGTAACCTTAATAGATTTTGTATTTTGCTATTTCTCCTAAACCTTATTCTAAGCCCATCAAATATGTTATGCGCTGTTTTCCTATGTCTTTCCTTCCCTCAATCTGTCCTGTGAGTTTCATATTTTCCAAGCTCTTCTTCCTCATTACGCACCACAGGAATTTCAACTGTCTCTTCCTGATGTTAAGTATGTTTCCATTTGTTTCCATCTAATACCTCATCGTTGCTGACATGTTCGCTCCATGGTATCCTCAGCATTTATCCGTTGAACAATAATATCTGTGGCTTCAAGTCTCTTTTTCATCTTTGAGGAGATTGTGCAGCATTCACTGCCATATAGGGGGATAGATGTCACGTAAGAGTTCAGTACTTTTTTCTTTCTTTCTAACGAGGTTTTTCTGTCTCTTAATCCTCTGCTTAGCTTTTGGAATGCATCTTTGGCAATCCCAATGCGTCTTCGGATCTGAGTATCGCACTTTCTGTAATCTATTTCACCGGGCAATGTAACATCGGACAGGAAAACGGTTCGAAGACCTCTCATATCTCACGACCATATATCGTGAATTCCAACCTCACTGGCTTCCTTTATTATAGTAAAGCTTATTTTTTCAGAAATATCGATTCTAATTGATCGCCCTAGTTTTATGCCCTTGTACCAGACTAATGTTTCATTTCAGGAGAGTAAGGGATAAAAATCCTATCACGACTATATATCGGGAATTCCAACCTCACTGGCTTCCTTTATTATAGTAAAGCTTATTTTTTCATAAATATCGATTCTAATTGATCGCCCTAGTTTTATGCCCTTGTACCAGACTAATGTTTCATTTCAGGAGAGTAAGGGTTAAAAATCCTATCACGACTATATATCGGGAATTCCAACCTCACTGGCTTCCTTTATTATAGTAAAGCTTATTTTTTCATAAATATCGATTCTAATTGATCGCCCTAGTTGTATGCCCTTGTACCAGACTAATGTGCCATTTGAGGAGAGTAAGGGTTAAAAATCCTATCACTAATTAATATCGGGAATTCGTTCTTCACCGGATGCATCACACTTGAATTATTCTTAATTTTAGTTTTGTAAAGATTGCTTCTAAGTGAATGCCCTTTGATTGTGGCCTTATAGCAGACCAAGATGTATATATGTAATTAAAAAAAATGATGTGCTGCTCTTAAATACGTACCATAGTTCAGGAAAGCCCATCACAACAACTGCCATGAAACTGTTTCTAGAAAAGGCAGAGAGAAGCTATGTTTGGGCGCTGGGAAAGTGAATGAAGCTGTGATGCCAGCCTAGGACCAATAACAGTGCAGATTCTTCCGTGGATTTTATCAAGAATCTGTAAACACATAGCAGAATCACCAGATTAGATGTTACAGTAATATGCAATGGAAATACTAGATGGTAGTGTGTTTGTTCGAGAAAAGTGGTTTGCTGTCTTGAACCTCCTGATTTTATGTATGCTGGGGGGTAATTTGATATTGAGGGCCTAGTGGAATTTTATTTATACAGAAAGCTTAGGATCGAAATTGAATTTTTGTCGTGTAATTTTCTTAAGATAATTAAATAACTTATTTTCTTTACACGAGGCGACGAGAAAATCGTCTGTGGCATTTTTTTCCAATGGAAGTTTTTTGTCACCAATAATTAAGGCGTGTTTTACAACATTTTATTTTAGATGGGCAAATATTTTATTAGCTGCTTTTTTTCTATCTTTTTATTTGGTCAAAAATAAAACTTTTTGCAGATCGGGAAATGTACTTACACGCCATACTGAAAGTCACAGAAGGAGGGTGAAGCAACGAGTGGACTACTTGGCGATTTTGTGTGAAATGTGGCAGGATTAAGGACTTAAAGGTTAGTCAAAAAACAACAAAAAACAGGAAGCTGTGGAGAACCATGACCATCTACATCTTCAAAGGACATACCATATAAAAGAATAAGATGTCAGAACAGGAATGAAGAGAGATGTTAAAGAGTTAAAACTTACGCAGAGAAACAAAAGTCAAGAAGTTGTGGAGAGCCATAATCATTTCTGTCCTCAAAGGACACAGCACATAAATGAATAAGAAGAATATTGATAGAAGAAGAGAAACAAAGAGGGATTTCAAAAAGGTAAAAGTTAAAGCAACAAAAGGTAAGAAGATGTGGAGAGCCATAACCACCTACGTCTTCAAAGGACACAGCACATAAAAGAATAAGAAGAGTGTTGACGGCAGAAAAGGATTCTAGAAAATCTACGTAGAACAGCAAAAGTCAGTAGCGTCCTGAGTAAGATGATAAACTACGTCCAGCAGCAAGGCCTCTGATCAGAGGTTTTGAGGAGCGTGGAATCACCTCTTAATTGCTGGTGTTCCCAAGTCCACCCTACTCGGGGTGGTA
This sequence comes from Acanthosepion esculentum, assembly GCA_964036315.1. Taxonomy (NCBI): domain Eukaryota; kingdom Metazoa; phylum Mollusca; class Cephalopoda; order Sepiida; family Sepiidae; genus Acanthosepion; species Acanthosepion esculentum. The sequence continues at coordinate 29,465,117 of OZ038496.1, forward strand.
GCACCTGTTAGGGTCCCGACTATGGGCAAATAGCTGACCGCCCAAAACTGGGGTCAAAACACAGCAATACATTTTTGAAGATAAAATATTACCAGTAATAAAAATCTTGTCGATATTAAATAACCCATTGAGGTTGGTTTACCGTAAAACAAAACAAACCAAACCAATAGATAGATAGATAGATAGATAGATAGATAGATAGATAGATAGATAGATAGATAGATAGATAGATACCGAAAGTAGTATTGACTGCTCGGTCAATGAATCCCAAATGTTTCCTTATAGGAAAACGGCTTTTATTACCATTACCATATGTATGTGTGTGTGTGAAGTGGAATCAAATATGGATTAGAATACGTCAGAATTGTAGGATAAGGAACAAACGGGAAACGATTATAAATTTAATATTTTTCGATTTTATTTAAGGTTCATCAAATATGTAATATAGAGGAGAAAAGGAAATTCTGTTTTTTTTTGTGTTGCTTGTTTCTGTTTTTTGGGGTTTTTTTGTGTGTTTTGTTAATGACAACTCTACTTAAACGATAAAATAAACTAGAATTTTCTTTTCTCTTCATACGCTTAAATAAAAGTGAAACATATTAAATTTATTAATGTTTCCTATTTGTTCCTTATCTTATCATACTATATATATATATATATATATATATATATATATTTATATATACATATATGTAGGATATATATATATATATATATATATATATATATATATATATATATATATATATATATATATATATATATATATATATATATATTAAAAAGTGCACAATACACATGTGAAAAAACAAAAGTAAACATAATATATTGGGCTTTTAATCTTAAAAATCAGGTCAGTATATATATATATATATATATATATATATATTAAAAATCAGGATGTTAGTAGAACCGCTACCTTGGTTTCATCCGTACGGTATCCTCAGGCGATATGGTTGAAACCAAGGTAGCGGATTGTACTAACCTCCTGATTTTTAACAAATATATATATATATATAGAGAGAGAGAGAGAGAGAGAGGGAGAGAGAGAGAGAGAGACAGAGTGACAAAGAGACACAGAGAGAGAGAGCGAGAGAAAACAGAGAGAGATATGACATGTATACACATTACAGTTCAAAGTTTGAAGCCACAGCCAGAATTAGCAAGGGATGAACAGAAATGTTGGGAAAAAAATGAAAAAGAGCTCTTAAAGTCATTGAAAGAAGAATGAAATCAATTATCAAACTTTGACATAGCCAACCGAACCATCATCAGTGGCCGAATCGGTTAAAAAGGCACGCCAGGTTATATGACGGTTCCATATAGGATACAGGTTCGAATCCTGCCTGACGGCGAATATTTCTCGGACATTCAGGCCGGTAAATGTTATTTAATACTGTTTATTATAAACAGAGCATTAACTTAAATACTTGTATCTATAAAAAGAATGTTAAACATAAAAATGTCTTTATATATATATGAAAAGGAGGTTAACAAAAAGGTTAAGCAAAAAATTGAGTAGGAAGTTATCTTCCTTCTAATATATATCTTTGTTATTAATGGCATTTTTCAGAATTTTCCCTATTTTATTAATAGTTTCATTCCATCATATTAATGGTTTTTTTTAATGAAGCATTGTCACTATTATAATTTTGCTGCTATTTTAACTTTATTGTTGCTTTTTAGATAACTCCTTTTCACTATTATTATTGTGTGGAAACTTTTATTGCATTTTATTATTCATGTTTTCTTAGATTAAACATTTTCACTATTATAATATCACTGCTACTTTTTCTTCATCTTACTATTGTTGCTTAAGATGACGCAGTTTCAATATTATTAATCTATTGCTAGTTTTAAGCCATCTTAAAAGTTGTTTTTTGTAAAGCATTTTAACGGTTTTCTTATTAAGCATTTTCACTTTTATTAAGCATTTTCAGTATTATTTTATTACTAGCTTTATTCCATCTTCTTCGTGTTATTGCTGGGTTTATATAAAGCATTTTTACTATTATTTTTAAGTTTTTCTCCATCTTAAAATTGTTGCATTTTAAAGAAATTATTTTCACATGTTTATTATTTTATTGCTTGTTTTACTCTACCTTGTCTATTATATTAGTTCATCCCATAAGTTCTGTCCGAATTTTAACTTTTTGTTAAAATGAACGAAATTTAAAGAGTATTTTATAATGTCTAATGGAGCTGAACATTATTTTTATGTTTAGATGCATTTAAACTGATCAAATTTTATTTCAGAGAACAATAAGATTAAATTTTGTTTGATTAAAACCCTGCTAACATGAAAGTACCCAAGAATCATTTGAGGCACATAATGCTTTATGAGTTCAAGAAAGGAAACTCAGCAGCCGAAGCAACTAGAAACATTCACTCAGTTTATGGAGAGGAATGTGTGAATGAAAGAACTTGCAGAAGATGGTTTGCAAAATCCAGAGGTGGAGATTTCACCCTTGAAGATGAAGATCGAACCGGACGTCCAGTTGATTTTAATGAAAAGCTTCTTGAAGCAGCCCTTGACGAAAATCCTGCTTTATCAGTTGAGGAATTGGCAGTAGTTCTCAGTTCAAACCATACAACTGTTCATCGTCATCTTCAACAACTTGGAAAAGTTCCTAAAATTGGAAAATGGGTGCCTCATGAGTTGTCTGAAAACAACCTCAAATCCCGAGTTGACATCTGCTTTTCTCTCCATTCTCGCCAACTTGTTTCACCTTTTTTGGATAGACTTGTGACTGGTGACGAAAAATGGATCTTTTATCGAAATGTTAAGCGTCGTAGATAGTGGTAAAGGGGAAGAACTCCAGCCACAGCCGAGAAGGGAACTTCATGTGCAAAAGGTTCTTCTTTTAATCTGGTGGGATTGCCAACGAATAATCCACTTTGAATTCTTACCACCTAATGCAACAATTAATGCTCAAATACACTGTCAACAATTAGAGCGTTTGAACCAAGCTTTGAGGAAAAAAAGACCTGCTTTAGTGAATCGAAAACGGGTGATGTTTCATCAGGACAATGCGCGACCACACACAGCAAGAATCACGTCACAAAAGATCGAAGAACTTGGTTGGAAGAAAATTCCTCATCCACCTTATTCTCCCGACCTTGCTCCTTCAGACTACCATTTGTTTCGTAGCTTACAGAATTATTTGGAAGAAACAGCTTTTGTAACATAGGACGAGGTTAAAATTGACATTTGTGAGTTCTTCGAATCAAAGCCAAAAGAATTTTACATTAATGGAATTAGTAAGCTTGTTAATAGATAGAAGGAAGTCATAGATAATCAGGAAAAATACATTGTTGATTGAATCGGTATTTAAATGTAACATTTGGTCACTTGGTTCCAAAATTCAAAATTCGGACAGAACTTATGGGATGACCTAATAGAAGAAGGTTTTTCTCTATGATTATTTTAGTGCTAGTTATACTCTATATTATTAGTGTCTTTTATCTATTTATGTCTTTATATAAATATATATTTGATTATTTCTTTATATATATATAGCATGAAGCAGACTGTATGATATGATTGCGAATAAAGGAGAGTGGACAATGAAATTTTAAATTTATTTTTTTTAATTTAAAAAAGAAATGTTTGTATTTTTAATGTTTGGCTATATAGCCGAGTCGTTTACATTAATTTCTTTTTCTTTTCTGATTTTTTTTATCACTTAGATTTATATAACAATTCATATTTTCCCCTCTCTCTCTCTCTTTCTCTCTCTCTGACTCCATATATATATATATATATATATATATATATATATATATATGTGTGTGTGTGTGTGTGTGGAGAGAGAGAATCCTAACTGTATACTTATTTATCGTACCTACTCGATTACTTTCGACTGTGACTACCGTCGTTATCAGGGTTATTAGTTTTGTATGAGAATTGCGTGTTTAGCAAATTCCGGTATTTCTGAAATTGTGAAAAATTCTTGCTGCCCAAGTACACGTTAATTAAATACACAGAGCATTTACTCGAATATGAGTCGCCATCTAAAAAAACGTTTACGCAAAATAAATTACATATATATATATATATATATATATATATATATATATATATATATATATATATATATATATATATATATATATATTAGTATGTATGTATGTGTGTGTGTGTATGTAATTGTGTATTTGGGTAGCAATCCCTCTTTTATACAAGTTTCCTTAAAGTTGACTGAACAGATATTGTAATTAAGCATTGTATTCAATTTTTCGTGTTTGTATAATTTTATTCTTTTCGAGTGTGTAAAAATTATCTGAATTTTTCTATATATCTTTGAGCTATTCTACTAGCAATTATCATGAAGGTTTTTTGTTTGTCTATTTTTTTAATTTAACGTGTTGATTTTCATATGTGTAAGTAGAGTGATGGGGATGTTTTTCTTTTATTTTCCAAACACGGTCAGTACATTGTGGCCGTGTCTATAGTTGATGTTAGTGAGTGTTGTTCTTTTTTTATTATTAATTATTCCATTATTCATAGCCTATTTTTAAATGTGGATGACGCTATTATTGTTGAATTTTTTACGAGTATCTTGCGGACGGATTTTGGTAGGTTTCCTTGTAGGCTCTTTGAATTTAGCAGTAAGTAGTGTCAAGCATCCGTTCAGTATAATGTTCTAGGGGATGCTTTTCTTTTCATGGAACTGGTTTCTTAAAACCTACTGAAAATACCCTCAGGAGCGAGCAGTACAAGAGAATTTTAGAGTCTATAACATGTCCGCCCCAATCTCCTGACCTCAACCCCATAGAAAACTTATGGAGCATTATAAAGTACAGGCTCTCAAGAAGGCAGTTGAGCAACAAAGAGGAATTGATTTTGAATTTCATATCCAAATGGAATTCAATGCTTGGAGATGAGATTTGCCAGAACCTCATCAAGTCAATGCCAAAAAGGGCTGAAAAGGTTATTCAAAATAAAGGAGGACCCATAGATTATTAAATATTTCGAACTATATTACCTATTATAAATAAATTATACCTCTATTATTCTTTATATAAAGCTGTTCGGTTATGTTTCTATTGATTACTAGTTGCAGGAAATAAGTGAGTCACTTTTTTTGCACACTGTTTTTCCTAAATCTCATTTATATCTAAAATTATAATTATCAATAGAATACCTTAGAGTGAGTAAACCTTTTTTTACTAGGTGGTTGGGAAGGGTTCTTTATATTAGTAAGATTAAAAATTAGTTTGACCCCCAAAACAATAGCCGAAAATTTTTTTAAGTAAACGAAATCAGGTTAGTCACTTTTATCGAACACCACTGTATATGTTGTCTTCTTACAATTGATTGTTAAACATCTCTTCCTGATTTCCTTGTCTCGAAGTTTCCACAGTTTTTATTCTATGTATGCCACTAACATATTGAGAGCTATCTATTTTTCTTTCTTTTCTTTTTTTAAAATCATTTACCCAAGATATGAACGAAAGACGAAATTAACTGAGAAAGGACGTCCCAATTCAAAAGACAGATTGAAGAATGAAAGCAAAGAAAAGATAGAACACTGAAACTATCGTCTCCAATTTGTTGCCGGCATCTTCGATTGTTCCACTTGCTAACGATCATATATTTTGTCTTCTTACAATTGGTTGTTAAACATTTCTTCCTGCTTTCTATGTCTCGGAGTTTCCACAGTTTTTATTCTGTGTATGCCATCAACACATTGTGAGCTATCTACTTTCTTTCTTTCTTTTTTTAACACTCTCCGAAGATGTGAACGAAAGAATAAAGTAACTGATAAAGGACGTCCCAATTCAAAAGAAAGTTTCAAGGATGGAGGCAAAGAAAAGATAGAACGCTGAATGAAGAAAAGAACAATGCTAAAACGAAAGCGACGTGTGAATGAGAGATAGGAATACAGGAAAAGACCTGTTTTAAAAAAAAAATGAAAATAGCAGCTTGAAGGAGCGTTGAAAAGACAAAAGGGAAAAACAGATGAAAAATATCTAGAAATCATTAAAATACCATTACTTCAGTTCTGTGAATAATTCTAGTCTCTGAAACCATAAATTTATAGAGTGCTCGACACGCACTGTTTATACTCGTCTAAAAATACATTAGCATGAAATTGTACTCTTGAAAAAGATTAACAACTAATCGAAATGTTATTTTACACTGCCATTTTACCGAGCTGACAATGTCGTTTGCTTTCTTTTACAAACCTTACTTTTAGCAAATCGATAATCTTTACCAGGAAGTCATCTTTTTCAAACGGAGGAGAAACCCTTTTAAGCCCTAATTGCAATGACAAATTGGACTTTTTTTAGTGTCCCATTTTGTTTTTTGTTTGTTTTTTACTTTCTTTATTTCTGTACTTTTTAATTTCCCTTCCTACTATCTCTAGATTTTTTCAATTTCTTTGTTTTTCTTTCTTTCTTTCTTTCTTTCTTTCTTTTGTTCTTTCTTTCTTTCTTTTTTTCATTTCCATTTCACACCATCACCTACATTTTTCAGTTTCTTTTTTCTTTCTTTTATTCATTCTTTCGTTTTATTTTCTTTCGTTCTTTTTCATTATTTTTCACACTATTTCCTACATTATTCAATTTCTTTTTTCTTTCTTTTATTCATTCTATCTATCTATATTTCTTTCTTTCTTTTGTTAGTACTCCCTTCTTTCATTCTTTTTAATTTTTTCTTTTCACCAATTCCTACATTCTTCAATTTCCTATTTCTTTCTTTCTTTCTTGCTTTCGTTCGTTCTTTCTTCTTCCATTCATCTTTAATTTGCATTCTCCCACCTTTTCTATTTCTCTTTCTTTCTTTCATTCATTCATTCATTCATTTTTCTTTCTTTTGTTCTTTCCTTATGTCTTTCTTCTTTCATTCTTTTTTAATTTTTATTTCACACTTCTACATTTTTCAATTTCTTTCTTTTATTCCTTCCTTCATTCATTTTCCTTTCTTTTTTACTTTCGTTTGGTCTTTCTTCTTTCATTCTTTTTTAATTTTCTTTTCACACTATCTCTTATATTTTAATTTTTTTTCTTCCTTTTATTCATTTTTCTTTTCTTTCTTTCTTTCTTTCTTTCATTCTTCCTCTTTCATTTTTTTCTAATTTCCGTTTCGCATTATCTCCTATATATTTTAAATTTCTTTTTTTCCTTTTATTCATTTTCCTTTCTTTCTTTCTTTCATTCATTCATTCTTTCTTTTGTTCTCTCGTTCGTTCTTCCTTTTGTTCTTTTTTTCTTTCGTTCTTTCTCCTCTCATTCTTTTCAAATTACCTTTTCACACTATTTTCTATATTTTTCAATTTCTTCTTTCTTTGTTTCCTTCTTCATTTCTTTTATCCTGTCTTCATTCATTCCTTTTTTTCTCCTTTTAAAACTATCTCCTACAGTTTTGAATTTCTTTTTTCTTTCTTTTTAATATATTCCTTCTTTCTGTTCTATTTTCATCTTATCGTGTCACTATCTCTTTTATCCTCAATTTCTTTCTCCCAGTTTCATTCACGCATTTATTCCCTCTTTGATATTATTTCCTTCATATTTCAATTTCTTTCTCTTCTCTTACCTTTAAATTTTCATTCTCCACTGGTTTTCAAGGAGCTCGTTATATTTGCAGCATTTTTTCTTTTTTCATTCTTTACGTTGTTCCTTTTCAATTCTCTTTTTTCTTCATTCTCATCTTTGCTATTTCCCCTCTTTTTCATTCAATCATTCATACTTTCTTTTTTTGTATGTTTCTTTTTTCCATTTATAGTGTTTTTTTTTTTCATTTTTACTTTTATTTTCTTTACTTTTCTCTTTCTTTTTTCTTTCTTTTTAACTTTTCATTCTCCACTTCTTTTCGAATAGCTCGATACATTTTTACTTTTCTCCTTTTTTTCTTTTCTCTTTTTCCTTCATTCTTTTTTACTCTTTCCCTCTATTTCATTCATCCATTCATTCTTTCTTTGTCTTTCTGGATATTTCTTATTTCCATTTGATTTTCTTTTTTCATTTTTTCTTTTACTAGCAGCATGGCCCGGCGTTGCCCGTGCTTGATTCAAACATCGTACGACTCATACAGCAATCGCTATCAGTTGACTTAAAATATGTTTGCCCTTCCATGCCTTTAAAGGAGTGCCCCTTGCCGTGCTGATGTTGCTACATGCCTTACTTCTTGCCTATCTCACACTGCAAATTTTTTCTAAGGTCTATACTAAACATTAAATCTGTTACGAAAAAGGAACTAAACAAAATGAACACAAAACGACCAGCTTTAAAAAAAAGGATTCGTAACTGGAAAAACCGAATGAAAAAAAGAATTTTAACAACAAATACTTTTTCACACCCAACCCAGTTCTGCGGAATCAGAATCAACATTGAGTTTAAGCAAGCGAATGAGCCAATTGGAGTAAAGTGCCATGCAGATTTAAATTTTTCCCACTTGTGACGAATGCAGCTATCGATTTTTTTTGCATGCTCGCATGCTAGTTAACATTTGTGTCAGTCAGCTGTTGGCTCTCACGCAGGCCAATAGAATCTTCCTGTCTATTCGTGGCAGCCAGCTATAGGCTCTCACTCTGGCCAGTAGAAAATGCCCGCAAACTACATGAAAACTGCCGTAGAAGCATGACAAAAACGATTATTTCCACTGTCGATGGGAGTTGGGAAATGTTAGTCTTGGCCTTTTTGTTAACTTGGAGAATGTGCATGTAAATTTTGGTGCAGATCCGTCGAAAATTGCGGCCGTGCATTTGTTACACACACACACACACACACACACACACACACACACACACACACACACATCCTGCCTTTTATAGATAGAGATAATCCTTAGCTTTCTCTTTCTTTCTTTCTTTCATTCATTTTTCTTTCTTTTTTTGTTAGATTTTGACTCATGTTGATTTAAAGATAACATCGTTTTCAGATTGCACGCTTGGAAGATAAAAAAAATCTGTATTCACTTTTTCTCCTGGTGTTTTGCAGTAATTTTCTCAGCACCGTATGATAAACTCAGGCAATGATCGACTCGTTAGCTTAGGCTATTTTAAAACGTCCTCAACAGACTTAACATTCCAATATTTCCATTTGATCGAATCAGTGGAACATTCTTTGGGAAGATTTTTCTTTTTAAATAAGAAAAAAGATCGATTCTGGATTACCCGAATCTTTGCATCCAGAATACGAGATTATTTTAACGAAGAAACAAAGTATTCATTTCACGGTTGCCGTTTTAAAAAAAAAACATACGTCAGTATCTAAACAAATATTCTTCATCATCTTGCTGAACAGAGGAATATGGCTAGGCTTGAGTTTTACGATATATCGGTCATTCCCTTTTTACGGCTTATCAATTCTTTGCAGTTTCTTTAGAGCCATAACATATTTTTACATCGATAGAATTTTTTTTTGGGGGGGGGGTCAGTCAAATAATGCTGATTTACTAATACAAGTCCTACTAATTAACCCCTAACTGGGGAGAAGGGGGAATTCATGACTATCCCAAATGCATTTTTGCATAAGTGAATATAACAAACTCAACGGGGATTAGAACTCGACTCTCCGTTTAATAATTCCGAGCCATTATTCATTACACCACCCACACATCCAGCGCCTGGTATTCCCAAGGGGTCACCCATCTAAGTAATGACCATACTCGTTGCTTAACTTCAATGATCGTATGGGAACTGGTGTTTCCTCATGAAATTGCCGCAAACCTCAAGACTATAAACAAACTTGGTCGTTCATATATATATAATTGATTCGATTCTATAGGTAAACATTGGTTGGTGCATACTTGAGTCTCTAAGTAAGCATTGGATGAGTTTATACTTGAGTCTCTAAGCAAGCATTGTATTTGTTTATATTTGAGTCTCTAAGCAAGCGTTGGGTGTGTTTATACTTGAGTCTCTAAACAATCATTTGTTGTGTGTATACTTGAGTCTCTTAGCAAGTCTTTTTTGTGTTTATTCTTGAGTCTGTAGTTAAGCACAGTTTTGTTTGTACTTGAATTTCTAAGCAAGCATAGGTTGTGTTTTTACTGGAGTCTATAGATAAACGTTACTTGTGTTTATACTTCAGTCCATAAGTTGATATTGATCGGGCTTATTCTCAAATCGCCACGGATTTTAAGGATCACGGCAATTCAGTAGATTAAGGCTTGTTTGAATCTATAGGCTGTGTTTTACTCGTGCGTTTCAGAAAATATCGTTTAGACTTGATTCTAGAACATTTGGCTGCATTCCTACTTAAGTCTATAGCTAAATGTTTGTTGCTTTTATTCAGGATGTTATAGGTAAATATTGTATGTATTTATACTTGCCTCTATAAGTAAATATTTCTCGAGTTTTTGGTCAAACCTCAATGAGTTTTAAACATTACACCTGTTCTGTAAGTTATTAAATCAATAAAACGAAAAAAACTTTTCTTCTTCGTTATGTGCCGTGTCCCTAAAGAACGTGGATAATCATGGCTCTCCACAACTTCCTGTCCCTTGTATGGATTAATAAACATTGTCTTTCTGTTATATCACCTAAGTCCTGTTCCGCTATTAATTTACTCTGGCTCATTAATATGTTATACGCTGTTTCCAGCTGTCCCGTTTGCCCTTTATCTGCCTTGTGAGTATCGGATTTTCCAAGCCTTCCTTCTGCATTATGTGCCCCAGAAACCTCAACTGTCTCTTCCTGATGTTAAGTATTATTTTTCGTTTTTGTTTCCATTTTCTCCAAAACTTCTCTGCGACTGACATGTTCGGTCCACGGCATCCTCAGCATCCTTCTGTAGAACCACATTTCTGTTGCTTCAAGTCTCTTCTTCATCTTTAAGAAGAAGTCCATACCTCATCGTCATACAGAAAGACAGATATCACATAGCAGTTTAGTAGTCTTTTCCTTGTTTCTAGCAAAATTTTTCATATTTCTTAGTTCTCTGCTTAGCTTTTGTTAAGCATCTTTCGCTATCCCTAGTGCGCCTTCGGATTTCAGTGTCACAGTTTCCGTCCTGTTTGGAAATACTTCCCAGATATTTAAATGTATGTACTTGTTTCGTTTTGGTACCTCTGATTTACAATTCGTATTTTGTGTTCATCCATTTGCTAAAAAAATTATAAATTCTTAACTTTACTTATGTTTTCGCTTCAAAATTGAGTGTCATTTTTTTTTACTTCATTAAGCGATAGGTATGTGCTAAATTGCAAAGTAGACGGGACACAGCGACCTTACTTAACAAAATGCGTAGGCGGGATAAAAATGCTAACTCTACTGAACTAAATGAAGGAAGTTTCGTAGGATCCTGTCAGAGGGTGGATTGTCTTTGTGTGAAGACCGAAAAACGCGCACAAACCATGACAGGCAGCTGAGAAATGAAGATGATTTTCTCTGCCAGATTCCCTGGTGAGCTGTAGCTTTAGCAGAGGAAGAAAACGTCCTCAGGTGGGGATAATCGGCAGTTGGTTGACCGGTTAGCATTCGTTTTCTCTACCACCTTCTTGCTATCAATGTTTCCCAAAAATATATAATGCGTACTAATAGATTCACTAATTATAAATAAGTTCGTTCCAAATTTTCAGGTAGAATTAAAAAAACGATCATCTCTATCTATAAAAGGCAGGATGTGTATGTGTGTGTAACGAATGCACGGCCGCTATTTTCGACGGATTTGCACCAAAATTTACATGCACATGCTTCAAGTTAGTGAAAAGGCCAAGACCGACTTTGCATTTCCCAACTCCCATCGATAGTGGAAATAATCGATTTTTTCATACTTCTACGGCAGTTTTCATGTAGTTTGCGGCCTTTTTCTACTGGCCAGAGTGAGACCACATAGCTGGCTGCCACTTATAGGCAGGCAGATTCTACTGGCCAGCGTGAGAGCCATCAGCTGACTGACACGAATGTTAACTAGCATGCAAAAAAAATCGATAGCTGAATTAGTCACAAGTGGGAAAAATTTAAATCTGCATGGCACTTTACTCCAATTGGCTCATTCGCTTGCTTAAACTCAACGTTGATTTTGATTCCGCAGAACTGGGTTGGGTGTGAAAATGTATTTGTTGTTAACATTCTTTTTTCATTCGGTTTTTCCAGCTTTTTTTGTGTTCATTTTGTTTAGTTCTTTTTTCGTAACAGATTTAATGTTTAGTATAGAGCTTAGAAAACATTTGCAGTGTGAGATAAGCAAGAAGTAAGGCATGTAGCAACATCAGCACGGCAAAGTGCACTCCTTTAAATGCAAGGAAGGGCCAAATATTTTAAGTCAAGTGATAGCGATTGCTGTATGAGTCGTACGATTTTTGAATCGAGCATGGGCAACGCCGGGCCATGCTGCTAGTCTTCAATGTAAATATTTAAAGCTAAACTCTCCTAATGTCCTCTAAAGACAAATATACATTTTTTTGCAAAAGACACCTTTTCTGAAAAAAGAGCATGCAAAGTTTTAAATTGTTTATATGCGCTCCGCTTAATCGGGGCGTATTTATTTATTCCGGTGCTGTCACAATTAACCACAGTCTGCACAGGACAAATCTTCTTTGACACTATTTCCTTTTGATGCTTTTCTTCAATCAACAAACATATTGCATCTAAAAAGAAAACCCCACTCGTCTTACCGTATCAAACCTTTCCTATCAATTCACAATTTTCCGATACAAACTTCCGTTATTTTTATCAGACAGCCGACACAATAAAAGTGTCGCACCATTGGCTGACCTTTCGCACAACAATGATTTTAATCTTTTATTTACTCTATCTACTTTCACTTTCACTTTCACAACAGACCATAAATAGAACTTAAGCTAGAAGACAGCTATTAAAATGCTCAATTTTGGTCCAACCTTTTTTTTAGCTAGTAGAAATTCTCTTGATATTTTCATTTCAGCCGTGCCTTGTGTTAGGCTTTTTGTTTTTCGTTCTTTCTTTTCTATTACATTTTTTTTCTTTGTTGCCTCATCTTTTACCACTATTTTGTTTTTGTTACTAAATAAACACACCAATGCATTATGGGATTCTTCTAAATACAATAAAAAATAATAGCCAGTCTCAATTTTTCCGTCTGCTAGGGTGACTAGATATTCCTTGTGGCAGACTTCTTCTCAGGCACATTTGTGGTTGATCAATCCCGAAAAGTTCACTTGTGGTTTACCTTGCAACAATGCAGAGCGGATTTGTGATTCATCTTGCAACAATGCTAAGCGGATTTGTGTTTTATCTGGTAACTATGCAGAGCGGATTTGTGGTTTATCTGGCAAAATGCTGAGCGGTTTTATGGTTTATGTGGCCACAATGCAGAGCAGATTTGTGATTTATCTTGCAACAATGCAACAATGCTGAGCGGATTTGTGGTTTATGTGGCCACAATGCAGAGCAGATTTGTGATTTATCTTGCAACGATCCTGAACGGATTTGTGGTTTATCTGGCAACAATGCAGAGCGGATTTGGGATTTATCTTGCAACGATCCTGAACGGATTTGTGGTTTATCTGGCAACAATGCAGAGCGGATTTGGGATTTATCTTGCAACGATCCTGAACGGATTTGTGGTTTAACTGGCCACAATGAAGAGCCGATGTGTGGTTTATCTGGCCACAATGCAGAGAGGATTTGTGATTTATCTCGCAACAATGCTGAGCGGATTTGTAGTTTATCTGACAACAATGCAGAGCGGATTTGTGATTTATCTTGCAACAATGCTGAGCGCATTTGTGGTTTATCTGGCCACAATGTAGGCCGGATTTTTTAATTATCTTGCAACAATGCTGAGCGGATTTGTGGTTTATCTGGCAATAATTCTTCGTGGATTTGTGTTATATCTTGCAACAATTCTGGCCAAGCATTGAGTTTCTGCGAGACTGCCCGATCAGTACATTTCAAAAAAGCCAGTACGCTAAAACCCTCGATCCCGATGACTTGTGACTTCGTCCTAGCACAACTATGGACGGCCACTGAACAGTTCTCTCTGTCGAATTTCACTCACAGGTCTTGGATTAACCCATAATATGATTTTCAGGTAATTTAAGAAGGTTTCCGCATGCTCGGATGGACTCACCAGGCTGGTAACATGAAGTCATTCTTAGATAAATCAAATGGAAACCGCTCATATTAGCATCACAATTAAACATGAGGATATCACTTTACTCCCTGCCCCATGTCCAGGGAGTGACGAAAAGTGTAACTAGTGCAGCAATATCGATTAAGGAAACGGGTAATATTACGATTAGAGACGAGAACAAATACTGCGCATTGGTCCATGAATGATGAAAAGATTAACTTGAGTTGTACTGCTGCTCAGTCAACGAATGTCGCATGAGGAAACAGGTAGCATTAGAAACGATGAAAATAGATACTACACTTTGATCCCTACCCATTATCAAGGGAGTGACGAAAAACCAGTCGTATAATGAAACGGGTAATATCACTATTAGAGTCGGCGAAAACAAATACTACACTTTGATCCCTGCCCAGGGCGCAACGAAAAGCTTACCTCGAGTAGTATAGGCTGCTCAGTCAACGAATGTTTTATAAGAAACGGGTACAACAGTTAAACAGAAGATGGCGATTGACATTGCATTTAATTTTTTGAAGATTGTAGCTAGTATCGAAGCAGGAAATCAGAAATGTGTTCTATAGTTGAGAAAGGCGAGGAAATAAAGAATTATAACAGAACAGATGGTTGCGTCGATATCATTCAACAGTAAAACTGTGAGATCAAGTTGCCAATTTAGTAGCACGCTAAAATTCATGTAGTCAATCACTAAGAAAAAAATCTTGTCAGATCAGTAGCCATGAAAATATTTGTAAAAAAGACAGAGAGAAGACACATCATGTCAGTGTAGTGCGAGAAAAGAAACTGTTGGAGTAGAAGTGGCGGTTACATTTCGCTATTTCTAGAGCAAACTAGATGGGACCTAATTTCCAATCTAGTAGCACGCTTAAATTCATGTTTTCGGGGCACCAATGAAAATATTCGTAAAAAAAGACAGGGTGAAACTACGTCACATCTGTGAGAAAACGACTGAATTTGAGATGCCTGATCAGGATCGATTACATTACAGGTACTTCTTTGGATTTTGTCAAGAATCTTGAGATGTACAGCAGGAACACCAGACCAGATATGGCGACAGTATTCAATGTATGGACTAATGGTAGATTTATAAATGTACAAGATGGATCAGTTGACAAAGATTTTCTGGCACGAGATAGCGAACCAACTTTCCTTGTAGTAGGCGAATAATGAGAATTTTGAAATTGTTTAATGCTCTTTCTGCTGCAGAAATAAATGCTAAAGATTTATTTTGATTTGGGGACATTTTTTTGCCCCAAGCGAGCTGATAATGCCACTAAGATGCAGGAGATTACAGGGAGTGAAAGACAATGAGAAGTTTATAGTGAGGAGTAGTGTTATATACCGTCCCTATGAACACTAACGGGTATCTTCCAATCCTCATAAATATGTTGGACACTATTGTAAGTGGGGGTAATATGCTGTCCACCGCTAGCAGTGGTTTACCTACTTCCCGCCGCTGTCGAGTATTGTATTTTTTTGATGTTATAAAGATTACCACTTGACTTTCAACCTCCGTTTTGATTTTTCCTCATTCAGTAACCCTTTCTAAGTTGAAGCAGATAGATAGATAGATAGATAGATAGATAGATAGATAGATAGATAGATAGATAGTGTTACATAGCGTATATATGAACACTAATGGGTGTGTCCCAATTCTCATAAATACGTTAGACAAGTTGGGGTAATATGAAGTCTAAGTAGTCCACCAGTAGCAGTGGTTTGCCTACTCAACGCCGCTGGGTAGTATTGTATTTTGTTAATGCTATAAAGTTACTCATTTTAAGATAGGAATAGGTTAAATTGTAGTGGTCGCGAAAGTATCCTCTTGGGAGTCGGTTCTAGTGATTTGTGGAAAAAAGCTGTTCGATGGAACTTACTCCTTACTAATGGAATACGAGAGGAATGAGAGTGGATCGCCTCACTGTCCACGGCGTGGTGAGTCTTAGCTGTGAGTTGTTTTTACAATAATTTTCACAATGTACAAGCCCCAAGAGCCACTCAATGTAGAGGGATACAGAGTATGAGGTAAGAGTAACATTTTATTGATATATATGGGGAAGATAATGATTAACCCTAGATTTGAGCAGTTTAATATGTAGTGATCGGGGAAGCATCCTCTTGGGAGTCGGTTTCATAAAGTAGCAGTGTGAAGAAGCTATTAGAATTGTACATACTTCTTACAAAAGGAACACGAAAGAATGAGGGTGGTTCGCTTCAGATGAGGGTCTTAGATGTGAGGGTTAGGATTTGTTTACAATAATGTTCATATTGTACAGAGCGCAAGAGCCACTCGTGGTAGAGGGCTACAGATTAAGAGCTAAGATGCGCAGTTAATGAGAATGTGTTGGGAAGATACCGGTTAACCCTAGACTTGAACAAGTTAAGATCATATTGGTCAGGGAAGCATCCGCTTGGGAGCTGGTTCCACACTGTAACGGTTCGTGGAAAGAAGCTGGTCGAGTTGATAGAACTAAGAAATGTAACTCGTCTGAAAATCTTCCATGGTAATAACGATAGAGCAGCGACAGGTTTTCGGTGTTTGGTCTGTAAGACGGCACTATGAACACTCCTCTGCGCAATCAAACAACAACACCGAGGAGTACAGACAGGCAGGGATTATAGCCATCAACTTTCATGACCGCATTGCTCCAGACTCGGCACTTCCAGATTCTGGGTTTGGAGCCATCTGAGAATTCAAAGATGGATGAATAATGAAATAATTCCGATCGTTTTATATGCCAGAGCTGTTACTCTGTAAACGAAGTGATCGCCTAGGGAACTAAGATCTGTGAACGACACACGAAATTCTAATATAACGATATGTAATTATCTTATTAAAATTTATAGGTTTGAGGTGGAAAAGCGTTTTCACATTTTACAATTGGCTTAGATTATTGAAGACCCTAGTGCCTACTCTGGTAATATATTTATTCCATTGTTGTTGTTTTTTAATTTGCCAGTAGATTTTATATGGTATTATGCAATTACTTATATATGATATTACTCTATATATCTATCTATATCTCTTCATATATCTCTATCTCTCCATCTATCTATCTTCATAACTATCTCCTTTCATTTCTATCTATCTATTTATCTATCTATCTATCTATAAAAAATGAATAAAAAAGATTTCTTTTCATGAAAATGTCCATTTGAAAAGAAAGAGAAATAAAAAGTATTTCTCTTTCATTCAATTTCTTTTTTAATTTGCCAGTAGATTTTATATGGTATTGTGCAATTATATATGATATTACTCTATATATATATATATATATATATATATATATCTTCATATATCTCTATCTCTCCATCTATCTATCTTCATAACTATCTCCTTTCATATCTATCTATCTATCTATCTATCTATAAAAAATGAATAAAAAAGATTTCTTTTCATGAAAATGTCCATTTGAAAAGAAAGACAAATAAAAAGTATTTCTCTTTCATTCAATTTCTTTTTTAATTTGCCAGTAGATTTTATATGGTATTGTGCAATTATATATGATATTACTCTATCTATATATATATATATATATATATATATATCTTCATATATCTCTATCTCTCCATCTATCTATCTTCATAACTATCTCCTTTCATATCTATCTATCTATCTATAAAAAATGAATAAAAAAGATTTCTTTTCATGAAAATGTCCATTTGAAAAGAAAGAGAAATAAAAAGTATTTCTCTTTCATTCAATTTCTTTTTTAATTTGCCAGTAGATTTTATATGGTATTGTGCAATTATATATGATATTACTCTATATATATATATATATATCTATATCTTCATATATCTCTATCTCTCCATCTATCTATCTTCATAACTATCTCCTTTCATATCTATCTATCTATCTATATAAAAATGAATAAAAAAGATTTCTTTTCATGAAAATGTCCATTTGAAAAGAAAGAGAAATAAAAAGTATTTCTCTTTCATTCAATTTTTTTTTTTTAATTTGCCAGTAGATTTTATATGGTATTGTGCAATTATATATGATATTACTCTATATATATATATATATATATCTTCATATATCTCTATCTCTCTATCTATCTATCTTCATAACTATCTCCTTTCATATCTATCTATCTATCTATAAAAAATGAATAAAAAAGATTTCTTTTCATGAAAATGTCCATTTGAAAAGAAAGAGAAATAAAAAGTATTTCTCTTTCATTCAATTTCTTTTTTAATTCGCCAGTAAATTCTATATGATATTGTGGAATTACTCAGACATGATATTGTGGAATTAAAATTTAGGACTTGAGTCAAGTTGCGAAACAGGAATTGTTCTGTCGCCATGGAATCATATTTTTTTTAAAAATAGTTATTATTTAGGCTCTTCTTCTGTATCGAACACTGCTTTTTCAAAATAAAAACATATATACTAAAGAACTTTGGACCATTAATCTATCTGTTCTTTCCTATTATATCAATACACACGCATGCATGAAGATTATGTATTCTTTTTTGTATTGTACGAATACTTTTTTCACCCATTAAAATGCTTAAATGGGATTTATTTCTATTAAATCAACTTTTATTTGCTGATTTCTAAGTATATTTTGATTTTTTTGCATCTGTGTAGTTAATTCTATGAAAAATATGATTATTCCTTCGTTGGAAATACATTAAATTAAAAATTTGTATGTGTACGAATATTTGTTTCTCCCCACTGTATATATACATATACATATATATATATATTACAATGAATCATTCATACAGAAAACAGATATAGAAGTTAATGATAAAATGGCGATAATACATCATCGCAAACAATTTACTAAGAGACATTAACCCCGAACCTGTAAATGGATGTTATGTTATTTTCTTACCTGATGATATCTGTAGGAACAGATGAAAGCTCGTAAATATATAAAAAAAAAGACCTTATTCAACTGGAATTTATAAACAGGGATCATAACATTCATTTACAGGTTCGGGGTTAATGTCTCTTAGTAAATTGTTTGCGAAGATGTATTCTCGCCATTTTACCATTAACTTCTATATCTGTTTTCTCTATGAATGATTCATTGTAATGTAAATTGAACTGCACCACATACTTGATATTAAAAATAACTGATCCGACGTGCATTTTCGGATAATAACAGTGACATTCCTGTATATATATATATATATATATATATATATATATATATATATATATATATATATATATGAATATGTGTATGTGTGTTGATAATAAATAAGCATGTTTTTCCTCACCGTTAGCACAACTCTGAGTTTCATGCACGATGCAATCGTCAGGTGCTGATTGAAAATCCTCAGTTTTCAATTGAAAATTGTCAATCATAAATGGGGAGAGACTACAGATTAATAGAATATGAGTCATTTAATTACGAAATATATGTCTAGTCTCATTCTTTCCTTTTTTTCTTCCTTTTTTACATCTATACACACACACACACACTCTCTCTCTCTCTCTCTCTCTGTTTTTACCGCTGCTCCTGTGTCGCCTTTTATCAAATCTTTTTTCTCTATCTCCTCGCGTTCTTCTTTTTTCTTCTCTTCTACATATACCAACCCCTCACACACTCTACCTCTCTCTCTCTCTCTTTCTTTCTCCTCCTCTCTCTCTCTTTCTTTCTCCTCCTCTCTCTCTCTTTCTTTCTCCTCCTCTCTCTCTCTTTCTTTCTCCTCCTCTCTCTCTCTTTCTCTTCCTATCTCTCTTCCTTTCTCACTTTCTTTCTCTTCTTCGCTCTCTTTTTTCTTCGTGCCGCCATTTGTAGTTACGCATCCTTTCTTTCAATATCATTTTTTTTCTCGCGTCCGTTCCTTCCTCTGTATTGCCGTCTCTTTCTTATAATCGCCTACTTTCTCTCTCTCTCTCCTTACCATTTCGTCTCTTTCTCTCCCTCTCTCACTCTCTGCAACATTGTCTCTTTCTATCACCCTCTCCTCCTCTGCAATTCCTTTTCTCGTGCAATCAATGAAGATTTTGAATCACTTTACTTTACAAAGGGATCAAATTGCTGAAGCGATGAGTCGGCCTCGGATGTCGAAACTCTGCGATAGAAAGGAAGAAATATTGGAAAAACAAGCAGAAAGCTGGAAACCAGGTTGGATTTTTCCTATCGCTCTTCTAAATAAGAAATAGCGGTTCTTCGCCAAGGTAGGGATTAAATGTCTTGGACAGTGGTAGGAAGCGTGAAATCACTAGGCCCTGAGCAGAGACAGACACGTTGGTTGTCGGTTGCGGGATTGTATGAAGCCGTATAAAAATCTGATGAAGCGATAGAAACAAGAAATATAAGCAGGATGGGCCACGGAAAAACATTCTCCGTCGGGCCACTTCACCAAATCAGTATTCTGAAGTCCGGACATTTCAAAACTGATGTTAGAAGGTGGATCAGGCCGAGAACTTTAAAGCAGCACTCGAATATGCACCTGGATTGCTTTACGGATTAACACACAGACACCAACATACTCACACACAGGGACGAATAGATAGATAGATAGATAGATAGATAGATAGATAGATAGATAGATAGATAGATAGATAGATAGATATGAAGAGAGATAGATAGATATGAAGAGAGATAGATATAAAAAGAAGTAGTTGTGGAGAGAGATACAAATATAGATACATATGAAGATAGATAGATAGATAGATAGATAGATAGATAGATAGATAGATAGATAGATAGATAGATAGAAAAAAGTGTTAGGAAGATAGTGGATGGATATATTCTTCATTATTATATATTAATGGGGTACTGGTTCTCACGACATACTATGTGTTTATCTAAATCTAAAAATAAACACGCTAAAATTCACCTTCATCCCTGCCGTGCGCCGACGGCTTAGTGGTAGAAGTTCCGACTGACGCCAATTCAGTCGGGTTTAGATCCTAGCTAGAAGCAACCGGACGTCTAGCCACACTGATGAGCTGTGAAACAGCGAAACAGTCTGTCTGTGGATGACAAAAAAAATATTGTCTCCTGAATAATTAATTTCGGTTGAGCTCTGTGGGTGTGAGAGGTGCATTTTTAAACAGTGACTATTAAAGCTAATATAGACTCTTCGGCAGAATTGAGTCACTGTCAGTCACTGTGTGTTTATCTAAATCTAAAAATAAACTTGCTAAAATTCACCTTCATCCCTGCCGTGCGCCGACGGCTTAGTGGTAGAAGTTCCGACTGACGCCAATTCAGTCGGGTTTAGATCCTAGCTAGAGGCAACCGGACGTCTAGCCACACTGATGAGATGTGAAACAGCGAAACAGTCCGTCTGTGGATGACAATATATATATATATATATATATATATATATATATATATATATATATATATATATATATATATATATGCGTGTGTGCATTGATATAATAGGAAGGAACAGTTAGTTTAATGATCCAAAGTTCTTTAGTATTTATATATCTATTTTTAAAAAAACAGTGCTCGGTTTAGATCCTAGCTAGAGGCAACCGGACATCTAGCCACACTGATGAGCTGTGAAACAGCGAAACAGTCCGTCTGTGGATGACAAAATATATATATATATATATATATATATATATATATATATATATATATATATATATATATATATATATATATATATATATATATGCGTGTGTGCATTGATATAATAGGAAGGAACAGTTAGTTTAATGATCCAAAGTTCTTTAGTATTTACATATCTATTTTTAAAAAAACAGTGCTCGATACAGAAGTAGAGCTTAAATTATAATTATTTTTTAAATGTGATTCAATTACAACACAGAAATTACTGTTTAGAAACTTGACTCAAGTTCTAAAGTTTAATTACAAAATACCATATCTAAATCAATGCACAATACCATATAAGATCTACTGGCAAATTAAATTAATTTGAGACCCGTATGAAACGACAGAATTAAAAATAAAGCTCAATCATATCTAAGAACTCCTTTAAGAAACCATCAATGAAAGAAAAAAAGCATATAAATTAACATTAAAAAAGTTGTAACTAGAACATAAATCAGTAAGTCTTAACAAAAATTAATAAAAACAACAGGGTCTGGGCAAAAAAGGTCATTCTAGCCAGACAAAATCCCCCCAATACAAACTTACACGACATATAATAAACATTCATACTTTCATCGCAGTAGAGACCTCTTGATAACGAAAGAAAAAAAAAAAACAAATTGCACCTCCATTTCCAACCTATAAATAAGTAAAACATTTCTTCAGCTAGTTATTCTAAACATCGCTTGAGAATGAAACTGTACACTAAATTTTAAGTTTAATATTGATGGAATTGTCACAATGGAATCATATTTTTTTTAAATAATCATATATATATATATATATATATATATATATATATATATATATATATATACATATATATATATATATATATGTCCAGGTACGATGAGAACGAATAGAGTACACTTCCAACGTTCGTAACATTTAATTTAAAAGATGGCTCAATACATAGTACAGCAATATTATTTATTTTATGATATTACAACAAAAACATATAAGAATCGATAAACAACTGAAGTCGTGTTACAATGCATAACAATGCGCCTCTTCAGGCGATTGTAAATTACTAGCGAGAGAACGATTAATTTGATTTCAAAAGCAAAATACATTCTCGTTTTGAAAAAAAACCTTGCAGGCTTTAACGTGATCAACCTATCGAATATGATGTAGGTTAAATTTAAACTAAGCAAAAAAAGAAAAAATAGAAATTATTATCTTAGAAATATATAACCAGGAGTTGCCTTCTAATAGCAGCTAGACATTAACTTAAAGACTGATACAGATGGTTACATAAAATGTACAGCGTGCCAGACAAAAGAAATAAAAGCCGGGAGGAGGTAGACTGGTAATCTAACCGAATGTCAAACTAGTTATATACTTTGTGGATTTCCTACATAATTTTTGTAGTTGAAAATAAGAGGCCTCTTTAAGAAACTAGTAAATAATCTAATATAGAATTATTTGGTAAATAATATGCTACCGTTTTAAAAGAATTCTACCAATATAGAATTTTTCATCCGTCGGATTCTCTCTTGTAGAGATAAGTACTTCGGTAAACAAGAGAATTAGTTGAACATTTGTTTGGCAGTGGGCATTGGTCTGAATTCCTGCAATTACATTGACTTGTATCATTAATAATATTTATCTTGGAACGTGTATTATGATCCAGATTATTAAATTGGTTTAAAACTTTTATTATTATGTAATTTTATAATCTACTCAAGATTATTGGTGCAGCTATAACTTAGTTTTAATGTGATTCTGTTAAATATGTTACTAAGAGGGTTAATTTTAGGGAAATGTTTATCAATTAAATGGAGGTACTTCTGGCCTAACTTAGTACTGACCAATATGTGTACCAAATAATTTTCCTATTTCTTTTTTCAGACCGCTATCATCATGCTTACTATACTTACCTTTTTTCTCTCTCTCTCTCTCACTCACTATATATATATATATATATATATATATATATATATATATATATATATATATATATATATATATATAAATGCAATTTTGAGGTACGTAAATATATATATAC
Source organism: Acanthosepion esculentum (assembly GCA_964036315.1). Lineage (NCBI taxonomy): Eukaryota > Metazoa > Mollusca > Cephalopoda > Sepiida > Sepiidae > Acanthosepion > Acanthosepion esculentum. The sequence continues at coordinate 29,488,688 of OZ038496.1, forward strand.
ATATATATATATACATATATATATATATACATATATATATATACATATATATATACATATATATATATATACATATATATATATATATATATATGACAAATTCATAATACAGATATATAGTTATATATATTTCTGACGGAGTGAATTGTGTCATGGTGCTCTTTTTCTCATAGACGATGTCCAACTGACCCTACTATACTGTGCAGTCGATAAAAGCAAACAACGCGCATGCGCAAAATGAAAAATATCATTTGCCGAATATTTACCTATGGTACCCTATATATATATATATATATATATTTGAACTACATCAGAATAGTTTGGTTGGGATCAGATCTTCTGAAATTAGATTTGTAGAATATTATGATTGTTCCAGAAAGAAATACAGAAGCAGGAAGATTATAGGACATAAATTTTAAAAATTAATTGATAAACATATTCCTAAAAATAGTTCTTTAAGTAAAATTTCCATTCGGAACACTCTAAAACTTAGTTATAGTTGTACTAATAATTTAGAGAAAAATAATTAAATCACATAATAAAATATTGAATTTATATAACAATAATAACCGTAATACTAATGCTGATCTTAATTTGTCCCGTGTAAATAACCTATGTAGTTGTAGAAATGCCCGTTATCTAACAAGTGTTTAACAAAATCCCTTGTGTATGTGTTCTATTATATCAATTTAAAATCCGAGGGTTTCTGAGGATATATATTGGAAGTACAATGAATCAATTTAAAAAACGATTCTATAGCCATCTCTCACCCGTTAATAATAAACGAAATATGACTTCACTTTCTAAATATTTTTGGAAATTGAAAAAGGAAAATAAAACTCCTAAAGGTAAATTGAAAATTCTTAAACTAAAATCTCTAAATCGTTGAATGAACCCCGCTTCCTCTGTCTACAGGAGAAAATGAAAATAATTAAGTACTTGAATAGTGACATTTTATTGAATCAAAGATATGAAACAGCGGTAAGTTGCAAGCACATTAAATAACTGACATTGCAATCCTGCTAAGTTTCTTGACTCAAGAAACAATCTTTTTATTTATCTTGTTTATTATCTTTATAAACATTTTAATATTATCATCGTTAATTTATTCTAGTTTTAGGTATTATATTGGTTAATATTCGTAATTTAATAATAGTATGATTAGCCATGAATTAGCTTATTATTTTTATTTTTAAGTATATATTTATTTTTATTTTTAAGTTAATTTTTATTTTATTTTTTTCTTGTTGTTTTAATAATAGTTTCTAATTTTAAATTAATACAATATTATAAAAGTTTAAAATTTATTTTGTATTCTAATTTATAATGTAAGGTCAATTTTGTTAAGCTGTATTATGTCTTAAAGTGTCCTTTTCTTACATTCTATTTTGTTTGAATATATGATTTCATATAAAATGCCAGAAAATTCGAAATGCAGTATTGTTAAACATTGTATATATTTACGCTACATTTCCGTTCAAATTTGAATTCTCTTACTCAACGTAATTTCATTGACTTAATTCGTATAAAGATTTTTCAATAGGCTACCTTATTAACTTTCTTCTTCCTTTGTATCTGTGTAATTTTGAATATACTTCTCTATTTCTTTTAACTCTTTCTTTTTTGTTTTTTTTTCTCTTGGAAGTAGGGTTATGTTCTTATGTTTCATTTTCCTTTCTTTTCTTTCCTCTTTCTTTTCTTTCCTCTTTCTTTTTCTTTCCTTTTTCTTTTCTTTCCTCTCTCTTTATTCTTTTATTTATTTCTTATTTCCCTTTTCTGCATATAAATCCTTTTTAACTTTTACGGAAATTTTTCAAAAAATGGAAAATGAAGTGATGTTTCATTAATTGCAATTTTAAATAAGATTGTTTATAACCATCATTGATAACCACCTGAATAGATGTTTTATTTTTAAACGTTGAAACAAAATGTCCAATTTTGTAGTGGATATTTACATGTTCTAATGTAACAGTCTATAATAAATAATAATTGGTCTACTTTTGTATTGAGTTTGTTTTAAATAAAAGTTTTGAACGTTGAAATTTTAAACCTCGTTCTTTTACATTTATATATATATATATATATATATATATATATATATATATATATATATATATATATATATATATATATGCGTATATTTCGGCAGAATATTTTCATTAAGACAGGTTTTGTTAAATAATTTAGACATGTTCTGTCTACTAATTCTCGATGGGATCCTTTCATATTCGCGTATAAGCTTTTTTGTGCGGTTATTACAAGACGAGAGGAAAACACCGCGTTGGCTCATATTATGTTTATTCCAAGTACTTTCGACATAGCATAATCTCATCATCCGGATAATATTAATTATAGAGTAAATATTTAGTGTTCTTGGTTGTGAAGAACAAAAATTATTGTGGTCATCCGAAAAAACATTTTTATATGTGGAGTCAGAAACGCAGTGTCATGGCTTGGGTGACGGACACCGTTTAAGGGGAGGTGACTAGGTATGCCGTGGTAAAATTCCGGTCTTTGGAAGTTGCTAGATAACGGAAAAACTATTAATGAAAAACGCCAACATTTAAATAATCTCTATTTTACACATTTTAAATTGTTTGTGGAGTATTCTTAATTAATTTTATTGAGGTTTGGTTTCAATTTTTTTATATAAATAGCTTCTATAATTGTTAGTTTATGTTTATTTGTTTCCATGGAAAAGAATCGAGGTATTTTCGACGATAATTTTTTTTTGAATTGCGAGCGTGGTCAGGTATGTTGCTATAAATGTTTAGAAATATTGGACATATTATTGAGGTGAAGACTTAGCCTACGTGAAAGCGTTGTTGTCGTGTGTCTAACATAAAATATTATTTTTATCGTTGGAGATGCAATCTCCCAGAGGACATTTAAATTTATAAACGATGTTGTTTTTTCTTTAATACGCAGAATATTTAAAAAGAGCTTCTTTATAGACATGAAAATAATGTATTTCTGTCTCCGTTTTCTTTATCTTATCTTATTACATACCATTCTACTATTGTTGTTTTCCCTATAATTTTTAGTTCCTATTAATATTTTCTTCCCCCGAACTTCTCGCTTGGGAACCTCTCTTCAGGATTTCTGCTTAAGAGGTCCTGATCTGGCATCTAGTCTACAATCGCTATCCCACAGACGTGCCGTAGCCTCCCCCTGTCTCTTCTACAAGTATTTTCAGCGCAACTGTTCTATGGAGAATTATAGAGTCTTGTCTGCTCCCTTATGCAGAAAGGGTGCAAATCGACCCCACCAAGCTCATTTTTATGCAGGATAATGCTCCCTGTCATAAATCAAAATTAATGAAGGAATACTTTGATGAGAAGCAGGTGAGTGTTATGACATGGCCGCACCAATCTCCTGACCTCAACCCCATAGAAAACTTATGGAGCATTATAAAGTACAGGCTCTTGAGAAAGCAGTTTAGCAACAAAGAGGATTTGATTCTGAATTTCATATCCGAATGGAATTCAATGCTTGGAGATGAGATTTGCCAGAACCTAATCAAGTCAATGCCAAAAAAGGTTGAAAAGGTTATTCAAAATAAAGGAGGACCCATAGATTATTAAATATTTCGAACTATATTACCTATTATAAATAAATTATACCTCTATTATTCTTTATTTAAAGCTGTTCGGTTATGTTTTCCATTGATTACTAGTTGCAGGAAATAAGTGAGTCACGTTTTTTTGCACAGAAATTTCCCTAAATCTCATTTATATCCAAAATTATAAGTATCATTAGAATACCTTAGGGTGAGTAAACTTTTTTACTAGGTGGTTGGGAAGTGGTCTTTAAGATTAAAAATTAGTTTGACTCCAAAAACAATAGGCGAAAAAATTTTAAGTAAAAAAAATCAGGTGAGTCACTTTTATCGAACACCACTGTATACATAGCTGAAATTCTGTATTGCCTTGGTTGTTGCTGAACGTCCGGAATTGTAAGTTTCCATAAATAATAACTTCTACTCTTCTTTTTGGCTTCAGCCTCCATTCTGTCGGCTCAGAACTTGCTTTTTGCAGACTACGACTATTAACCAATATTTCAGCAGTTTTAAATCATTTACAATAAAGATAATACAAATACGTTTACGAAGGAGGGAAATTTAATATATTTCAGTAGAGTATAAGGAAAAAGGAGGGGCGTGTCTACTCATATATCAGGAGTATATAATGTTGCAAAAGGTTGTCTCTACTCACAAGTCAGGAGCAAATGATGTTTCAAATGGTTGTCTCTACTCACAAGTCGGGAGCAAATGATGTTGCAAAAGGTTGTCTCTACTCACATGTTAGGAGAACATCACACGCCAAACGGTTACTTCTACACGCGCCAGGAGCACATATTTTGATCCAAAAGGCTGGCTCAACTCACAAGTCAGGAGCATATCATCATGTTTCAAATTGCCGTCATTTACTGACGTGTTGAGTATATCATGTTTTTTTATATTGAGATGAAATATTTTCTTTATCGATTTTTCACTCGTTTTTTCTCCATAAATCCAAGCATTCAAGGTCAACGGACACTCCGACTGAAACAGCGGGAAAACAAAAACATTAAATAGTCTTCAGCAGTAGACGAGGGCAGATTATAAGAGCTAATATTGGTGGACTATTCCTATACGATTTTGTTTAGAAATGATTCTTGCTGAGTCAGGGCTTAAATACAAAATTCAAAATCGAAATGAAATAAGTCAATTTCGAACCAGAGCGTTAGAATACAAAGCAATGAAAAGTGTATTGGAGTAGAGTGTTGGGATAAAAAGCAACAATAATAAGATGGAATAAAACTAGTAATAACATAATAGTAATAATGAAGAGTGTATAGAGCCAGTGTGTTGGGATAAAAAGCAACAATAATAAGTTGGAATAAAACTAGTAATAAAATAATAGTAATAATGAAGAGTGTATAGAGCCAGAGAGTTGGGATAAAAAGCAACAATAATAAGATGGAATAAAACTAGTAATAAAATAATAGTAATAATGAAGAATGTATAGAGCCAGAGTGTTGGGATAAAAAGCAACAATAATAAGATGGAATAAAACTAGGATTAAAATAATAGTAATAATGAAGAGTGTATTGCGCCAGAGTGTTGGAATAAAAAGCAACAATAATAAGATGGAATAAAACTGGGATTAAAATAATAGTAATAATGAAGAGTGTATTGCGCCAGAGTGTTGAGATAAAAAGCAACAATAATAAGATGGATTAAACTAGTAATAAAATAATAGTAATAATGAAGAGTGTATAGCGCCAGAGTGTTGGGATAAAACGCAACAATTATAAGATGGAATAAAACTAGGATTAAAATAATAGTAATAATGAAGAGTGTATAGCGCCAGAGTGTTGGGATAAAAAGCAACAATAATAATAATTTCTCCTTGATTGGTTCCTAAAAACAAGGAGCGATAACCGGTTAACCCTTGTTGCTGTCTTTTTTGTTGTGATATTTACTCAATCCACTACTTTACGATGAGTATTTTTATCCTTGCTTTTACCCTACCTCCTTTGTTGTATAATGTTTGCATATATTTATATATACTTTTAAAATGTCTGCTTTTAAAGCCCTGATTAAAATATATATATATATATATATATAGTTAATAATGGAACCATTCCATTCTCAAACCGGCTTATGAAGCCATGACAATATCCTCTGTTCAGATGAATTTGAACTCTGCTTATACCAAGCAATCTCTGCTTTGCCAAAGCCAACATGATTATCGCTAAGATCTTTTTTTTTTCCCTGATATTGCAAGAGAAGTGAAGGGTTTCTGCCAAAAACAGGAACGACGGGCCGCTTCCTATTCCAGCGGAACGCAACGGGCTTTTGGCGCTTTGTCGTAATCTGATCGATTTTTGTATCAGCGAACGGCTAAGCCGGAAAACGAAGAGGAGAACACAGACGACGAAATGAGAACGGTTTTCAGCAGTGGGCTCGAAGGAGAAAAGAAACAAAACGAAATACACTTGACAATGGCTTTTTAATCTGAAGATGCAAAATCCGGACGGGAAACCGGATAATTGCGTCGCTACTCAAGCGGCATCCTGTTAACTATTGAAGATGCTGTAATGACTTATCTACTAATGGCTAGCAGTTGTTTTGAGTGAACGTGCATTTGGGTGAACATTGGGAACGGGGGAAAATGGCGCTGACAGTTCAATCGTAGATATTTCCTATTTAGTGGGTAGATAGTGAGAGCGCAGGTATATTACTTTGGTTTTTAAGGCAGGAATTGGCTCAAACATGTTTTCGTCATAAGTAAAATGGATTAATGAGAAAAAAATACACAACACGATAGTTCAAATAAACTCAAATCAAAGAAACTACAGCTGCCATCCAGCCATTTTCAATCTATCAATAATGATCAGAAAATGGTGATATTTAGCTTTCCACACTCTCAATCTCTTTGATCTATCTATCTATCTATCTATCTATCTATCTATCTATCTATCTATCTATCTATCTATCTCCCTCTGTTCATTATCTATCTATCTACCTATCTCACTCTGTTCATTATCTATCTATCATACGCTTTTAATATCTATCTATCTATCTATCTATCTATCCCAGTCTTTTCATATCTATCTATCTATCTATCTATCTATCTATCTATCTATCTATCTATCTATCTATCTATCTATCCCAGTCTCTTCATATCTATCTATATATCTATCTATCTATCTATCTATCTATCTCTGTTCATTATCTATCTATCTGAGAGCAACAACTGGGTGGCGGAGAGAATATTGACTTTTCAAGTCGAATTAACTAAAACTGGGATATCCAAAGGCATGGTACGTGGAATTAGAACAATCTTCCCTCGTGGAATAAATAAAGAGTTCGGTGTCGGAAATCTCAACAAATATTACCTGAAGAAGGCCAGAGTGTACAACGATCGAAACGTCATGAATGTGACAATAAATATGTGGACAACAGTCAGAACAATGTAAAGATTATAAATATCACTTTGTGCATTATCTCAGTTAGTTGATCACGTGCCTATCAACTTATTCATCTATCTATTGCGGTCTGTTCATTAACTATCCATCTATGGTGACTTTCCAAGCTTAGCTTACATGTGGCAGAAAGCCAAATGTATGGGGCACTCAGTGAGATTCGAACTCACTACTCAGTCATTAATATTCTAGTGAGACAAGCTTGTTAACTATTACACCACGTCGAGGTTCCCCTATCTGTCTACCTTCCCATCAGCATGGCTAATGCTAACCTCCAGAAAAGTGATCGTGTGCGTCTTCTCGGGCTAACGTTGACATGAAATAGAAAGCTATATTGAATCCATTCCTCGGTCATGCTGCTAAGAAATTTGGTTCACTGTGTCGTGCCAGACATTTTTTCTCTCCAAAATCTATCTTACGTATCAATATGTCTACCATTCGTCCATGCTTAGAATATTGCTGCTACATATGGTCCGGTGACCCTGATATTTACCTTGAGCTCATTGATGAAATCCAAAAAAGAATCAGCAATATTATCGGTCTTCATCTGACGATACGGCTGCAGGTCACTTTCCCACCGCCGTAAGGTTGCCTCTCTGGGACTTTTTTTTATAAATACTTTCATGGTAATTATTCGGATGAGATCTTCGCTATGGTACCTAGACAGGGTCAATTTAAGTGCAATACTATACTGTAGGCTAGATATCATTAATTTACAGTTGAGCATAGCTAGAGGTAGCCGTAAGTTACCTTATGCTAACAGTTTCTTTTCTCGCACTTCTCGTTTGTGGAACTCCCTTCAGGATCTGTGCTTTCTAGCCAACTTTAATCTGCAAAACTTTAAATGCAATGTCAATTGCGAGAAGTACCAGAGAATAAACTGTGAGTAAATGTTATTAATACTGTTTATTATAAACAGAGCATTTACTTAAATATTTGTAACTATAAAAAATTTATAAACATAAAATGTCTTTAAAATATTTGTCGGACTTTGTCCATTTCATAATGTGTGACGTCATTTGTTTACATTTGGATACGCTTTGAGCAGATATTAATGTACGTGAGAGATTCATGGAAGATTGTAGTTTAAAAGCAGTAAATCGACCCCGAACCGTGGGTCGATCGGTTAATGCACGTCAGGCTATTTGACGGTTCCGTATAGGATAGAGGTTCGAATCTGTCGGAGACGAATATTTTCTATGAAATTTCTCGGACATTCAGGCCGGTAAATGTTATTAATACTGTTTATTATTTTTTTTTAAAAATAGAGCATTTACTTAAATATTTGTATCTATAAAAAGAGCGTATAAACATAAAAATGTCTTAAATATATATTAAAGATGTCTTGATCAATTAAGTGCGTAGGCTATCATGATCTCCACGCCTACCTTTTCTTTAGTATTTATATGAATTCAAATGAATTCTTTGGAAAGATAGGGGGACGTTTCGCTTGCTTTCTGAACGTTTTGGAATTCAAAGTTTTTTCTTATTCCTGACGCGTTTCCACTCAAGGCTATAGAGTTCAGTCTACTCTTTTATTTAATCCAGTGATGGGTGGAGAAAACACGGATCCATGATTTTTCTACGGTCTTTACTGCAGAAAATTACTACAGTAGACTAAACCAGAACTTGAACGCGGTAAGTCTGTAGTGGACCGTGGGGTAAGATGTGAAAAGATATCAGAAGGTCAAAATTTCCTGCTAGCAGGTCCAGCTACATGAGAATGTTGGACTTTAATTAAGTCCAAAGAAGACAAAGAAAAAAACAAGACCGATATATATATATATGTAAAATAATATATTTAATAACAAGTTAAACAAAGACATCGACACTTACATAGTGCTTGTGCGGGAGAAATATGTATGTGTTGTGAGTGTTCGTACGTACGTGTATTGTTCTTAGCGTGTTCCCAGAATTTGGGAAACGCTGTACTGTGAGAGGTCACATATTGGTGCGG
>OZ038496.1:29497816-29690316 GCA_964036315.1 Acanthosepion esculentum
CCAGGGGAGAGAGATCCCTGTAGAAGGATTAAGGAACTGAGGAGGAGCTAACTCCGACACGTCTATTCAATTTTCATCAACGATAACCTTTACACTACCCATACATTTATTGTTACTTCAATTTTGTGGCATTGTGTTTGACTAATTTAGGCGACGTAACCTTCTTTTTAAATGTAGAAATATAATTTTTTCTTGAAGTTCTGACGCCATTTTTCTGGTAACATAATATAATAAGTCGCAAAATTATTTCAAAGAAAAACTTCGTGAAGGAGAGAAATACATAATTAGGCAATAGAGTCTATAGATATGATAAGGCATATTAGGAAACGTTGAATGTTTTTCCTGTACGACAAAGAAGCTCTTCGTTTTAAAATTCTTTTGAAGTGGTTCGCAAAAAATAATTTTTCATTCTTTTACGTTGTATAATTTAACTAACATCATATGTTCTTATGTTATTTAGTATCGAATATAACTCTTACAGTACAAACGTCAAAAAAAAAAGATTAGCAGATAGGTGATGTAAGTCTGTTATTTACATTTGGACAAATGGCTTCATTGTTTTGCCTGTTGCACCCTTCCATATTTCTTCATGTACCTGTCGATCCGTGAAATCTTCAACAGATTTCGAATGTTTTATTGAATCTATAGGGGTACGTTTTTCTCAGGTTCTCACGTCCAGATATATATCATCGTCTTCGAGTGTAAATGATGTAGATAATGATAACTGCTCATCCCAGAAAATCAGAAAGAAATAGGTTCTGTTTAAATTAAAGTCGAAGAGGTACACGTAGGTCTAGAACCAAAAAGGTAGACAGAGATAGGTCCAGATTACTTAAAAGTCGAAAAGGTAGATGTTTAGAAAAGAGACGAAAAGGGAGACATATGTCGTGTTTAAGGAAGAGGGGAAAAGGAAGACATATATGTCGTGTTTAGAGAAGAGAAGAAAAGGGGGACATATATCGTGTTTAGGGAAAAGACGAAAAGAGAGACATATGTCGTGTTTAGGGAAGAGGAGAAAAGGAAGACATATATGTCGTGTTTAGAGAAGATACGAAAAGGAAGACATACGTCGTGTTTAGAGAAGAGACGAAAAGGGAGACATGTCGTGCTTCGGGAAGAGGGGAATCGGAAGATATATATGTCGAGTTTAGAGAAGAGACGAAAATGGAAGCATGAATCTGGTTTACGCTAGAGTCAAAAACATAGAGGTCCGGTTTACACTACTGAAATGGTAGAAAGAGCGTGTGTGAACCTTTCAGCATCCTCTCTGAATCAATAAATGCTGTAATCAACATAGATAGATAGATAGATAGATAGATAGATAGATAGATAGATAGATAGATAGATAGATAAAAATGTGATAGTTTGATAGATATGAACAGATGTAGATATATGTGAATAGAGAATGAAAGAAAAAACGACATTTTTAACAAAAACTAATCGATATTTTTAAAAGTCTAAAAAGCGATACGTGATATCAAAATCTGTTTCAAAAGATTTTTTTTGATTTTTTTACATCAACATTATAAAATCTTTACAAGAATATGATCGCTTTTAACGTTCGGTGGAGACATTCAATGACAAAATAGTTATTATAGGTGCAACTCGGACAGAGGTAAAAACAGCAGTGGAAACTAATACTATTACAACTACTACAACTAGTACTACTACTGTTTTTACAATTATGTTCACCTGGTACAAGGCTCAAGAGCCACTTATGGTAGAGGGTTACAAAGGTACCACCCTAAAGAAGGTGATAAAGCCACCAAGGCGCAAGCCGTCACCAGAAATGAAAAGGAGGGAAAATAATTTAAACGAAACCGGAAATCTCTACTCCTGTTCAAAAAATCAGGGAGGTGTGTGAACAGGTCGATAAACAAGCCTATCCACTCCTATTAATAGTATTATACTATGACGAATACTATTGTTACTACTACTACTAATGTTTCTACTCCGATTACTACTGTATATATAAGACGACGCTTGCTACTAGCTCTACAACTACTATTGGTCTACGACTATTATTATACTATGACGAATACTATTACTACTACGACGAATATTACTGTACAAATACTAATACTACTATAACTACTAGTTCTACTACTACTAAGTCGACTACTAGTACGGTTTTCCTTCTCCTAGATTAGTTGCCACACTCTTATATTAGAAAGTCACATTAATGTCTTTCCCAAGTGAACGAAACAGAATCGAGTTGGAATTGAACACACACGCCTAATTCACTTTCTTCATCGATATCCATTACACTATCCGTGCTTTTATTTGTCTTGTTTGCGGTGATTAATTCCCGTTTTCTTTCTTGGATGTGTGGGGGGGGATGTCGAGTATCTTTATTGTTATTATTTACTTCGACAGGTTTGTATTGACGAAGTTGAATCATGGTTGAATTTTGACAATCCGCTCTATATGATTGCCGCCATTATGTTATTTTTCGGATGCCCGCTTGCTACAATATATGATTACGCAGTTTTCTGTTTCAGCTTCTTTTTCTTTTATTTAAAGACATTTTTATGTTTAACATTCTTTTTATAGATACAAGTATTTAAGTAAATGCTCTGTTTATAAAAAACAGTATTAAATAACATTTACCGGCCTGAATGTCCGAGAAATTTTCATAGAAAATATTCGTCCTCAGACAGGATTCGAACCTGTATCCTATACGGAACCGTCATATAGCCTGAAGTGCCTTTTTAACCGATTCGGCCACTTTTTCTTTTCTTTTCTTTTTTTTTTTTTCCTTTTTTTTCCGCTGACCGTGGCAATTATTACTTTTCTGGGTTTTATGAGTCTTTATCTGGGATGTAGTTTGTCCCCATGCACTTGCTCTAGGTTATGATAATAAATGTTTGCGTATCTCTCTTCAAGTGTCCACTGCGTAACCATGTTCATGTTTTTTACCCACCTTATTTTCTGTATGTTATTATAATCCTTTTCCGCACCCACCATTATGTATATTTTTCTCTGATGATTTATTCTATTCTTTTCTCTTATTGTAGCCAATTTCTTCAACGTTTTATTTATATAATTACTATTTTCCTTAGATCTGACCGTTTTTTTTCATCCCTTCTTTATTTATTTATTTAATTTCTTTCTCATCTCATTTCAGTTTTACTATTCATTTTTCTTATTTTTCTCTCTTTTTAATTCTGTTTAATGTCATTATAATTCTATGATTATTATTATTATTATTATTATTTTATAGTATTATTATTTTTTACCGCCTCCTCGTTACAGTATTATTCGATTACCATGTTAATATTCTTATCAATATTAATTCACTTTCTTTTCCTTTTATTTCTATAGCCGTTGAAAGTGACGCATGTAAGACCAACATCGCCGTCGGCAATCGTCTGCTTCAATGAGATAGAAACGATGAAAAGCACCTCAGTTATAAAAGCTAACGCCTACACGAATAAAGACATGACTTAATGTTTTTCTATCGCATATTCAAGAAAAAATATTAAACTCGGTTTCAGAAATATATTTAGTAAGTTATGCTTGCGAATGTTATAAATAGAAAATAGGGGGGGGGATCTCTTTCATTTGGATTTCATGTCGTATTCCGCATTCGTTAGTGATACACTAAGTTCTCCGCGTACACTAGTTTTCCCAGATGTTGAAACGAAACAAGACGAAAAGACCGGTCTTTAAGTTTGTAGAGAGGTGTTGTTATTTACACCAGTAATGTAAGTTTGTCGACAATAGACCAGGAATTGCTTACAGATGTCAACGTTTAAGTAACTAGAGGATATTTTACCGAATGTGGGTGCAAAAATTCATAAAACTTTTCTGTTATAACAACCAGGTTTGATCATTTTAGCGAAATATAAAACGCACTTTGATAGATTTGGTATGAAAGTAATATTTGAGATATTAAATTAACTTTATTTATTTTTTAAATATCCATTTTATTTTTTTTTATTTTATTCCGTCACAAATTGTCCGAAGTTCATTTTGGAAGAAAAACTACAAGAAATAAAGTCCAAGCTTTCGACTTTCCTAAATCATTATCAGGGTAGGTGGAGACAATTAATGAGTTTAGTAGAACTAATTAGTTTTGTGACGTAGGCAAAGAGTGTTGTGACGTAGGTGAGGTGTGAGCTAATAAGTTTAAAGATGTTTACAGCAGAATCAAGACTCGCCCCTAAAGTATTTCTGGATTGTATCTTGGATTATACATATAACAGCGTCTACTGTAAACACCAAGAAAAAACGCTCGTCAGAGTAGTTACCATAAAAATACTTTTATAAAAGACAGAAAGGAGCCATACTACATTTGTGAGAAAGTGACTGAAGTCGAGATGATAAATCAAGATCGATCACATTACAGATTCTTCTTTGGAATTTGTCAAGAACCTCGAGAGGGATGAAAAAAAATGAAGTGGAACTATACATGATTTATCGCTAAAGATGCTGGAAAAGTGGTCAGTTCTATGGTACCGTTTAGCGGACAACATTATAAGGAATGAAGAGAAGTTATTTTTTTTTAATCATTTCACACCAAAGGAAGATGAGAATGCCAATGGTACACAGGGGTTACAGAGAATGAAGGTGAGAGATAAGACTGTGTGTAGCTGGGACAGAGGAAAGGATAAAAGCTGAACGGGGTTCAAGAAGATAGAAGATGGCGATTGACATTGCATTTCAATTTTTGAAAATTGTAGTTATCAGGGAAGCAAGGAAACAGAAAGTGAGAAAAAGAAACTGTTGGAGGTAGAAGTGGTGCTTATATTTAACTAATCCAACAGTATAATGTTGGGACCTAGATTCCAATCTAGCAGCACCCTTAAACTCATGTAGTCTAGGCACCAGAAAAAAAGCTTGTCAGAGCAGTTGCCATGAAAATATTTGTAGAAAAGACAAAGGAAGTCATGTCATGTTGGTGAGAAAGAAACTAAAGTCGAGATTCCAAATCAGGATCGATTACATTGCAGATCTTTTTTGGGGGGGGGATTTTATCAAGAACCTTAAGATAAGTAGCAGGAGCACCTGACTAGATATGGCAAAAAATATTCAATGCACAGCTGATTGGTAGATTTGTAAATGTGAAAGAAGAACTCTGACGAGAAAAAAAAACCTTCTGGCACGACACAGTACCCAACATTCCTTGCAGTAGATGCAGCTATTGATTCAATATAGTCACTTCACTTAAAGTCTATTAAAAACGTGAGGCCAAGAAGCGAAGTGTGTTGCTTTCCTTGAATCTAGTAGCAGCCATTGTGATGGCGGGCAGGAAAGATTCTCGATGGTGGTTGAATGAGATCAGTTTAGTTTTGGAGATATTAAAATTTACGAGTCATTTCTTGCCCCAGTTAACTATAGATTGGAGGTCCATTTCAAGTGCAGCAGCCAGGCTAAATTTGTCGGCTCTGGTGGATTTGCTGTTGAGACAGGAGTAAACGGAAGTGTTATCAGCATAAATGCTTATTTGAGAATTGATGATACCAGGAAGATCATTGATGAAGATCAGAATCAGCGTAGGATCCAGGATAGAGCCTTGGGGTACATCTGCGTTCGCGTGAAAGAATCTGGAAGCGATCCCGTTCAGAATGACCTTCATTTCAGGATTTAATAAGAACGATTGTATTTAATCCAGTCGTCCAGTAACACCGTAGAAGACCAGAATGCCAAAACTTGTCAAAGCCCTTCGAGATCTCAAGAGTGAAAGCTCGGGTTTCACCGTTATTATCAATAGCTTGATATACATTATCAGTGATGCCCGTTAGCAGATCAGCGGTAGACTTGGTTTCGAGTGGGAATGGATATAACCCACTACCAAGGCCGACACTATCTGTCCCTCATTGACTGCGGGCCCTCGCGGTTTTCAATTTGGCGTCGTTTGCGGCAACAAGATGCAGCAAGCATTATCAGCCAACTGGAAGGCCTGTTCTGCGAGCGTGGAGCGCCGGCTGAAATGCTCGTTGACAATGATACGGCATTTCGCAGCAAGAGCCCTGAGGACTTTCTAAGTGAGTGGGGAGTCCGATTGCGTTTTCGTTGTGCGCATGTTCCCTCCGGAAATGGCATTGTGGAACGATGTCATCGAAGTGTCAAACGAATTGCAGCGAGGAAACAATGCACCATAATGGAAGCAGTTTATTGGTACAATGTCACTCCCAACGATAATGTGTCACCGCTGACTGCCCCTGCTAACCTTATTCATTGCTATCACGTCCGACTGAAGAGTATCGATGCACCCCCGCCAGATAGACCCAAGCAGCAGAGTGGATACAACACAATTAACCCTTTTCTTCTCCTCCAGCTATGGGTAAAATAAAAGAAAGTGAAAGAAAAAGCAAACAAATGTTTGTGTCTTCTCGGATGTAAACACGTCACTTTTATGACAAAATGAAAGTCTTCTTAGAGATTTATTTATTACATCTGAGTACTTGCTACTAAAAGTTGTTTGCAGTGAACCCGTTCAAAAAATGCAATATTCCTTCTGCTGAACTAGTATCATACACTGATATGATATCGTGGCTTAAAACACCCAATCCTCAATTCCCAGTCTTAACCTTTACCACACTGTAGGCGACAATAGTCACCGCAGAATTATCTCCCTTTGCTACTCTAGCGGCTACTATCATCCATGCCTGACTAATTTTATGGATGCAACTGGCAGCCATTGATATAACTGTTACCCTTTCTGAAGTGGAATTATTTTCTCTATTTATAAACAACGAAATAATATCTTTATTCGTCAACGAGAAAAATAAATACAAGTCAAGTGAAAGAAAAAGCAAACAAATGTTTGTGTCTTCTCGTATGTAAACAGGTCACTTTTTTGACAAAATGAAAGTCTTCTTTTTGCTTCTTATTGCACCCCCAGAACTCCACAAGGAGTAATAAAAGTTAAATTTACGTTGAATTATTTATGTATTTTTCTAATGTATTTGATTTTATTTATTTTCAGTTTTATTTTCGCATTTCAATTCTTTTTTTTGTTTTGACCGTCAAAGTATGCATACTAATTTTTGTCCACTAATAAAAGAATGGATGAGTAAATATTTTGATGCATTACATAATGCATTACATCAAAATATTTACTCATTCATTCTTTTATTAGTGTACAAAAATTAACACGTATGCGCACAATGCAAAGAAAGTTATAACAATTAGTTGTTTATGTTTTTACACCCTCAAAAAGAAAAGCAGGGTGAACAGTTCTAGAAAGAAATTAGCGGAGTAAAGGTTAATAGATTTCAGAATGGTTTACGCAGCATTGTGGATGATGAGGGGAGAAAACTTACTCTCCACTCTGAGTCTTTTAGCCCACAGACGCAACGCGGCAAAACTATTACTAATTTATGACTATATAAAAAAATATTCAGTTCAGCTCAAGTCACCGGTTACCACTAGTCCAGACCTTAACTGCTACGATACGCCATGCTGCTGCCACGATATCAATTCACCTCGATCTCCTCCATATTCCAAATGTGAAGGAAAATTTCCATTTGGAATAGACACACGCGTGGACGCTTTCCTAAACACGACAATCTTCCCCTTTTCAATTCAAGGGTTAATCGTTATATATTCTCCTTATCTTCATAACCTTCCGTTCCTACCGTCTACTCTTTCTTTCATTCATTAACCATTTTAATAGTGACTTTCTATCTTGAGTAGTTTTCGAGCCTGGTATTGAATGACTTTTAATATGAAAACACTCATGTTGACTTAGTTGCAATGATATTTTTTTGCTGAACAAAGCAATATAAGACTTTCAATATAACGTTACTACTGGTGGAGACATCATACATACAACAGTTGTTACTAACGCTTTGTTCTGTTGATTTCATTGTACAACCCATGATCCAACAATCTTTCTCTTGAATGTTTGACTACTGGCCTCTCAGCTATTAATAAATCGATTATGCAAATATATAATTATACATTTCCATGTAAAGCCATTCAGATGACTGAGCCCTGTCAAGATGGACTTTGGCAAGACCATGTTTTTACTGCCACTGCCTGGGCAACTATCGGTTGAAAACTGTAACAAATTATACTGACCAGACATCTGTCGGCGGGGCCGAATAAAATGGTGGGTGGTTGATGGCTTTCTGAAGGATATAAATGCGAAGCAAGTGAATTTCAAACTCCGTTCACCGATCAGATTTGGGGCGGGGTTAATTGAATTTACGACATATTAACCTTTGTTGGAATATCTAAGTAAGAATCTCTTTTTATTTCTTCGGTCTATAAGCGGACATTGATCATGTTTTTTCTTCAGATTATACATAAAAACTAATCATGTTTTTTTTATTAAGTCTATAAGTAGGCATATACTGCGGTTCTACATGAGTCTATATGTAGATGTTGGTCGCGTTGAATCTGAGTCTGAAGACAGACACTGATCAAAATTATGCATAAGTCTATATGTAAACAGTAGTTAGATTAATACATTAGATTAATACATTGTCAAATATTAGTCGTCTTAATAAATATACTGATTGCATTTATACTTGAGTCTATAAGTAGATATTGTTTGTATTTATATTTAAGTCTATAGGTAAGTAGAGGTCGTGTTTATACCTGAAGCTAAAGGTAGAAGGTTTATACTTGAATAAATACAGGATGTCCATAAAGTTCGTGTTCACTTTAAAAAATTTATAACTTTATTTATATTTGCGATAGAAATAATCTGTAAAAAAATGTGATAAAGTTTAATGTACCTAGTTTTAAGTATAGCTAAAATAACTAATGTGATTTCACGCATTACTGTAAATCAGTTGGCAAATGTTTTCCGTGAACTGCAAAATCGTATTACCCTTTGTATTGCTAATGGTGGAGGACATGTGGAAACTTATATAAAACTTCAATAAAACCTTAAAAAATATAGATTTACTTCTTTCTAATCCTTTTTACAAATTATTTCTATCGCAAATACAAATAAAGTTATAAATTTTTTAAAGTGCACACGAACTTTATGGACACCCTGTAGATAAATATTGGTCATGTTTATTATTGAGACTCTAGGTAGGTATCGTTTGTATATATACGTACTTATTGATAAATACTTTCGTGTTTACACCTAAGACAATAATTAGATATTGTTCAGGCTTTGACTTAGCTCTGCAGGTATTCAATTGTTGTGCTTATACATGAGTCTATAGGAAATCGTTGGTCGTATGTAAAAATTGTTCGTGTTTATACTAGAGTCTAAAGGTCTTTATTTAACCATCAAACTATTTTGCTAGCTTTATATCTCTTTCAGCTGTACATTGGTACTAGGTTATAAAAGAATTATTCCGGTTTGGATCTGATGAGTTATTTGAGATGTATTTGATATTTTAAATATTTAAAAAAAAAATTTTCACCCAAAGCAAGGCGGCAGTGCCACTGGCACGCAAGGGGTTACAGAAAGTGGGAGCAAGAGTAAACAGACGTGAGAGGGAAAAGGATGATGAGTAGAACGGGGAATTTATCAAGGCATCTGGAGATGTCGATTGACATTGCATTTGAATAGTGGGAGATTATAGCTATCAGAGAAGCAAGTAAGAGGAAAGGAGTTCCACAAACGGGAAATGCAAGACATGAAGCTATTGGAGTAGAAGAGATGGCAACATTTAACCGTTTCGACAGCGAAAGGGTGGGACTGAGATGCCAACTTAGTAGCACGTTTAAATTCATGCAGTTTGGGAACTAGCGAAAATAGCTCGTCGGAGCAGTTGTTATGGATTCCGGGAATGGAATCCTGCACAAATAAATAAACAACGCCAGCAATTGAGATAGAAAAATAAGTGTATTAAACGTAAGAATACAGACTTGAAGTGAAGATTAGTAGTCCAGGAATGCGGGTTAGTAGAAATTATATGTACAAGTCTCTGTAAGTGAAGCCGTAATTCTCTCTCTCTCTCTCTCTCTCTCTCTCTCTCTCTCTCTCTCTCTCTCTCTCTCTCTCTCTCTCGACTCTCGTATAATTCTCTGTGAACACCCTGTGTACTGTCTCCGTATCTCTCACCCTGACTCAACTTATCTCAACCTGCAGGTATTCTCTCTGTCAGTATAAGTCCATCTTGTGTAAAAGGTGTCTGCCCCACAACAAGTTAACATGAAGGTATTTGTAGAAAAGACAGAGGGAGGCGACGGCACGTCTATGAGAAAGCGACTGTAAACGAGATGCCAGATCAGGGCCAACCATATTGCATATTCGTTGCTGGATTTTGTCGGGGGCTCCAGTTGATTCTAATGAGAGGCAGGTAGGGTTCTCTCTAGTGGGTAACAGAGAGCAGTTTTGTTTTTGAGGCATTAAAGTTAACCAGCCATTTCCTGCCGCAGTCCACAACTGATTGGAGGTCCTTTTCGAGGCCAACGGCCAGGTTGGTTTTATCAGCGATACCAGATTTGCTATTTAGGCAGGAGTAAATAGTAGTGTCGTCTGCATAGATGCCTACTTGAGAACTGATGACATCGGGAAGAAACAGCTAACATACCAATGAATGTTTAATGAGAGAGAAGCAAGTGATCGTCCCTAGGTGAAAATCTTGGAAAATACACCGTTTGTAGAAGTTTCTATTATAAATCTCTGAATGTCTGTAGCGTTGCTTTAACAAGAGGGTGGCTGATGACATATTGTAAAATAACCGGTCGACTAGTTTGAATTATACTTTTCCAACAAATCATTTAAAGCAATTATTTGAATATTTTCAAAAGTTTGTCCAGGATCCAGTAATTCATAATAAATTATCACTGAATCCCCCACAGCTCAAAGGTAATCTCGCGAGAAGTTTCAGTTTTTTAGATTTTCAGGGTGCGGCCATTTCCCGACTCCAGCGAATACTATATCGATCCCCATACAATATAACTGTAAGCGCTCTCTCCTCGATATCGATCCGAAATTCCTCGATATTGATTCCCTTTCTCCGATAAATATAGCAACTTTTAAATAATATGTGTAAGCTTTTTTAAAAAATAGCAACCATTCTTTTCCTTTATGCATCAGAATGGAGTAAGAGAAATATTTTTGTAACAATAAAAGCGACAAAATAAAAACAACGATCAGTGTATTCCAAATGAAGGGGAGGAAAAACCTGTAAAATGGATCAATCGAGAAAAAGTGTAAGGAGACAACATATTGATATTCGAAGCAATTCTAGAGCAAAACAAAACCAAAAAAATCCGTCGCTCTTTCAACAGAAAATCGCATCAGACTTTCAAATGGCTTAAGCGGCCATAGTGGTGCTGACGGATTCCGCACCTAACTAGCCCATTCCTCACAGACAAAATGTCGCTAGTCTGTCGCTTGTTACCTAACAAATGTTCAGAGGAACTCCATTTTTTACGGGCAATACCCATCTTGCTACATCCACAGAGTTGAATCACTCTCATTCCCTACGCATTCCTTTGATACGAAGGGGGTTCCACTCCGAAAGCCTCTTCCTAAGAACTGATACTTTGTAGAACAGACTCCGGTGTGGATGCTTACCAAAATGCTACAATTGTTCAAATTTAGGGTCAATCGATCCGCTATATCTTCGTAATGTTCATTTGCTAATTCTTACGTTCATGTCACACACTTCATTCAGTAACCCTCTACATTGAGTGGCTCTCTGGCCTTGTATTAATATTAAGTGAAATATATATATATATATATATATATATATATATATATATATATATATATATATATATATATATATATATACAAATGAGAGAAAGAACAGATGGAGTAAAATTCCATTGTTCGTAGTATTTACAAAAAGTGTTCAATACATATTTTGCGCAATCGTCAATGATGGCCTGTCTATGTTCAGGTTTATCATGGCATGAAAAAATAACTCACCCACCTTAACTACTATTTTCTATTTAGTCTAGATCTGACATTTAATTGGTTAATCAAGACATGCCCACAAATCTAATCTGACCTTATGGTTTGCTCCCATTAACTTTGGGAAAAGAGGTAACATTTTGTTTTTAAATTTTCTTAAAAATAATTTAATCACCAGTTACTTATCATCACGTGAAGAAGTACAGTCAAAGCATTGAAACATGAAAGGTTTATGTACCGATTTCAACATGTTTTTATTATAATCTCTTATAATATATATAGTTATCCACAGACGTCCGGTTGCCTCTAGCTAGGATCGAAACCCGACTGAATTGGTATCAGTGGGGGGATTCTACCACTAAACCATTGGCACACGGTAAAGCTGAAGGTGAATTTAAGCGTATTTATTTTTAGATAAATACACAGTGACTGAAAGCACTTGATTTGATTTACCGAAGAGTCTTGCAATATTAGCAGTAATAGTCGTTGCAATATTAGCCGTAATAGTCATTGTTTACAAACCCACACTTCCTCCCCAGAGACCTCAACCGAAATAAATTTTTCAGGAGCATATATATATATATATATATATATATATATATATATATATATATATATATGTAGGTACCTCCATTAATTTGTTGAAAATGGCCCAAAATTAGTTATGAAGAAATGCCGCAAACTTAATAAAAAAGTTTCAGCTTCAAAAGATTTATGTCATTATTAAGAGGAAAAACGGAAGTATTTATTGATTATTTAATTATATTTTTAATCATTTTAGAATGTTCAAAATTTAGGTTAAAATTTTTTTTTTCGTCTGCGGATGGACTATAAATTAGCATAGGGAAATTTAGCGTCTTTTTTCTGCATTGGAAGACACATTGATTTGGAAATTTTTGCAATAATCAAATAATTATCGAATTTTAATCTGTCTAGACATATTCACAGATGAATTAAATTATTTTAGAAATGTGTTTTTAGAAAATCTTATTTTTTACATGGGCTGAACCCTGCTTACTTAATTTTATCATAACTCAAGAAATTAAATGAGGTAATTATGACTATATTAGCTAAAAGCAGAACTTGGAGAATTTAAATCACAATTTTACTTTATTTTATTTTACTTCTATTTATTTATTTATTTGCAAAATAGGACCTATATATATATATTATTATTATTAGTAGTAGTAGTAGTAGTAGTAGTAGTAGTAATCTTATAAATATAAGTAACTACACTCGTTTCCGAAAATCTTCGGTTTCTTGATTTATCAAATGAATATCGAAGTAAAAAAAGGTATAAAAAAAGAAAGAGCCGGGAAGATGAACGCCTGTCGAAAAGAATCGTTCAGCATGCGGGTCCAAAGCCCAAAGAAAAAAAAACCCGATACGAGTACGCAACTACCTAAAGTGCTCAATACAATGAGAAGAGCAGGCCTAGTTAGACCTAGAGAGCCAGACAAACCTAGCAAGGTTTTACCTAAGCAGATCGTCAGGGAAGGCTGGCTTCCCTGACGATCCGCTGGCTCTCTAGGTTCAACTATATATATATATATATATATATATATATATATATATATATATATATATATATATATATATATATTGTGTGTGTATTTAGGCAGCATTTTTTCATTAATACATGTTTCATTAAATAATATAGATAAGTGTTGTCTATATATTTTATGTAAGTTTTTTTTCATATAGTCTGATAAGTTTAATAACATTATCATTAAACAATGAAAGAAAATCACAATATTGATACATATTTTTTTTTTAATCCAATCTAAGCTTTCGGCTTACATAAGCCATTATCAAAGATGACAATTACACAATATATTTAAGCAATACACGAACAAGAAATTGATGATAGTCTGTTTTTGTTTACATGGATGATTTCCAAGCAACGATAAACACGTGCATATAGGACGCTGAAAGCGAAAATCGCACCACAGCTCATGACGTCACACATGACCAGGCGAGAGTGAATCCGATGAGTATTGAGTATGGAAAGCCGTTGGTATGAACCAATGGCTTCTGTTACTAATTATAGGCATTTAAGGATAGTTGTGGAGATTTCATAGTTTATTTTGTTCAGGTTAGGTTTCAACTGTTTTATGTATATAGCTTCAAGAATTTTGAGTTTTTGTTTATTGTTTTCATGTTTAAGTATAGTTGTGTTTTCGACGAGGATTTTCCGGGATTGTGTATGTGTGGTCATGTGTGACGTCATGAGCTGTTGTGCGATTTTCGCTTTCAGCGTTTTATATGCACGTGTTTATTGTTGCTTGGAAATCATCCATGTAAACAAAAACAGACTATCATCAATTTCTTGTTCGTGTATTGCTTAAATATATTGTGTAATTGTCATCTTTGATAATGGCTTATGTAAGCCGAAAGCTTAGATTGGATTAAAAAATATGTATCAATATTGTGATTTTCTTTTATTGTTTAATGATAATGTTATTAAACTTATCAGACTATATGAAAAAAACTTACATAAAATATATAGACAACACTTATCTATATTATTTAATGAAACATGTATTAATATATATATATATATATATATATATATATATATATATATATATATATATATATATATATATATATATATATATATATATATATATATACGATCGCATCCGGGATCATAGTCATTGTGGGGTTCACGATCCTTGCATTTGCTGCATATTATGTGCTTCGCCAGGGCTACACACGTTGTTTTTTGTTTTTAAATCAGTGTTGTCTTAGACCTGTTGCTATAGCTGGATTGGGGTGAGGGAGAAGAGATGGATCTATACTTTTCCCAATGTAAGTGAATGTAATGAACTCGACTAGAATTTGAACCCTGCTCTTCAATTCCCCATTTAGCTAACCGTTACTCCACTGTGGCATCGGTAGTGAGGAACTATAGTAGTAGTCGTAATAAATAAAAAATGTTTTTAAAATTCAGAAGTAAAAGAGCGCTAAATTAGAACGAGGATATCGAATTCTGTAAAGTCACTAAACGGGGCTCATGTTATAATTGCGAGTCTTATTAGTTTCGTTTACAAATATCACCAGAGAGTCCCGTGTATTAAATCGATAACTATACCGTCATTTTACGGGCAATTTGAGAAATATTCTTAGAAAAGGCGTGTGTCTCTGTGTGTTTCAAGAAAACAATACACTATTTTTAAATGATAAAATTCTTGTTGTAAATACGTAGCGGGGAAATAATTGAATCCCTTTTTGGATCATATTAGATTTCTCCAGGCATAAAATGATCCCACTGAAACGTCATCTCTTTTCCAATTCATGACTGATTAGGAATATCTCGCAGTAGGTTGCCGTTTCTTTCTCCGATAGACTGGTTGTCTGCCAAGGCTACAGGATACAGTCTGCCCGGCTATTCAACCCTTAGCTAGGGAGAAAAGATAGATTCATAGCTTTCACAAGGGTATTTGCGCGTAACGTAACAAATGTAATCGGAACTCTGATATGGAAACAAAAATATCATATATACAGGTTGTCCATAAAGTTTGTGTGCACTTTAAAAAATTTATAACTTTATTTGTATTTGCGATAGAAATAATCTGTAAAAACTGTTATGAAGTTTAATGTACCTAGTTTTAAGTATAGCCAAAATAACTAATGTGGTTTCAGGCATTACTGTAAATCAGTTGGCAAATATTTTCCTTGAACTGCAAAATCGTATTACCCTTTGTATTGCTAATTATGGAGGACATATGGAAACTTAAGTAAAATTTCAATAAAACCTTAAAAAATATAGATTTACTTCTTTCTAATCCTTTTTACAAATTATTTCTATCGCAAATACAAATAAAGTTATAATTTTTTTAAAGTGCACACGAACTTTATGGACACCATGTATTTAACATCCGGAAGAGACGGTTAAAATTTCTAGAGCACATAATGTGAAAAGAGGGTTTGGAAAATCTGATACTCACAGAACATACTGAAAGCAAGTGGCACAGAGGAAAACAACGCAAAGCCCATAAAGAAGAAAAAATGTAAAGAAACGAAAGAGAGGCCGATGTACGAACACTGACAAAATAAATAAATCAAGACGAAAACATTTGCGCAAAACAGAAGATAAACATTGTGTAATGTTATTGCATTTAAATGCAATATCAATCGTTATCTGCTGTCTTCTTGATTACTCTTCTTCTATTGTTCTCTATGTCTCTCTTATTCTTTCACACTCAGTAACCCCTTTGTGTCCTAGTGGCTTTACTGTCTTGCTTGGGTTAAATGATTAAACTTCAATATGCTATCTATTTTCTTATGATTATCAGCACAGTGAATAATGCCAAATAAGTCTGTTCACCGTATCTTTCTTTGTTAAGTAAATGTAATTCATTTTAAATGATTTTTAATCTTTAAAAAAAAAACTACTTTCAAAGTAATTGTTCTGATGAAATTTCCTCTATGATATTTCTAGAATTTAAGAGCAGTAATTGTGGAGAGCCGTGATCGCCTACGTCCTACGGGAGTGCACAGCCCATGAAGAAGAAAAAAAAAGAAAGAAACGAAAGAGAGGCCGGTGTACGTACACTGACAAAATATATAAATCAAGACGAAAACACATTTGCGCAAAGCGGAAAATAAACATTGAGTGTAATGTTATTGTACCGAAACTGTTTCCTTCTTTGTTTCTTTTTTAGCGGGAGGAAAGCATAAAGTTTTTTATTGCTTTCTGGTTGAGGAAGAAGCGACGAGATGGCGTCAGATCAGCTGAAAAAATATTTATTTTAATATATTTTAAGCAGACAAAAAAAATGAAAAAAAGAAAAGAATAAAAATAGATAAAGTGTATCAAAAGAAGGGGGTTTTGAAATTGCTGTTGTCTTCAATGTTTTTTCGCAACCTCTTAGCTATTTAAAGCGTGAAGAAGCGAGTCCATGTTTCTAAATGCACTTATTTATTTATTTATTTATTTGTTTACTTTATTGTCAATTTCAAATGGAACACAATAATTCACAATCAAAATAGGAACTGCACTGTAAGTTGTCCGACCATACACAACAACATACACAAAATCGTATGCATATACATAAATACTCACACAAATACACGGACATACATACACATTTACACACACGTACATACACAAATATCGCCAGAAAGCCTCGTCGAGGGTAATTGTTAGCACCCAGCTAACACGAGGCTTTCTTGCAACGTTGCAGATATCTTGTTTAGGTTGATGGATGTGTGATGTTATATTGACGCTGCTGCAACGTTGCAATGAACTAATTTCCAGACCCCAATCCGTTCATCTCCAAAGTTCTCACAACGGTAGGGTAACTTTGCAATGTGCTGGAGCCTTAAAATTCCACACCGGTTAATTATAACATCACAATGTATTTCTTCGCTTAACAATATGTCGAGAAGGTACAAAACTAACTTAAGAATAATTTATTTAGATGATGAATGAACGTCCTTATATCTTCCTAGAATTCATTTTCCATTTTCTGTGAACACAAGGTAACGTATTTTCAACGTTACAAGATAACGCGGTGAATTGTTTTCGGTCTGGTTTGGTTTGGTTTGTTTTACGGCATATCAACCTCAATGGGTTATTTAATGCCGACAAAATTGTTATTGCTGGTAATATTTTTTTTCAAAAATGTATTGCTGGTAATATTTTTTTCCCTTCAAAAATCTATTTCTGGTCATATTTTTTCTTCAAAAAATCTATTTCTGGTAATATTTTTTCTCCAAAAATGTATTGTTGGTAATATTTTTTTCCCTTCAAAAATCTATTTCTGGTCATATTTTTTCTTCAAAAAATCTATTTCTGGTAATATTTTTTCTTCAAAAATGTATTGTTGGTAGTATTTTTTTCCCTTCAAAAATCTATTTCTGGTCATATTTTTTCTTCAAAAAATCTATTTCTGGTAATATTTTTTCTCCAAAAATGTATTGTTGGTAATATTTTTTTCCTTCAAAAATCTATTTCAGGGAATTTTTTTTTCTTCAAAAAATCTATTACTGGTAATATTTTCTTTCTTCGAAAATGTATCGCTAGTAATATTTTTTTCAAAAATGTATAGCAGGTAATTTTTTTTTCAAAAATTTATTGCTGGTAATAATTTTTTGTTTAAATCTTTATTGCTGATAATAATTTTTACAAAGTATTTCTGGTATTAAAACTTATTTTTACACTTTCATAGTGTTTTGACCCCAGTTTGGGGGTT
The DNA here is from genome assembly GCA_964036315.1 of Acanthosepion esculentum. NCBI lineage: Eukaryota > Metazoa > Mollusca > Cephalopoda > Sepiida > Sepiidae > Acanthosepion > Acanthosepion esculentum. The sequence goes on from OZ038496.1 coordinate 29,515,808, forward strand.
AACTATTTGCCCATAGCTGGGGACACTAACAGGTGCTACCACTACGGGTCAGGGTGAACCTGGGAACACGAACAATTAAGAGGTAGTTCCAGGCTCCTCAGAGGCCTTGCTGTTGAACGTAGTTTATCGTCTTACCCAGGACGCGGATGTAGTTTATCGTCTTACCCAGGACGCGGATGTAGTTTATTGTTATACCCAGGACGCGGATATAGTTTATTGTTATAGCCAGTAATTGATTTTAATATCTCCGACCTGTAAATCGTATTTCGGGCTCATCTTTTCACTGATGACCATGCATTTAATTTATGCTTAGTCCCTTCTTCTCGCTTTCCCTCGCCATTTTCTGTAGGAGGTTTTGTAATTTCATTTCCGTGGCTGTTATCAGTACTGTGTCATCTGCGTATCTTATGTTGTTAAGATTGTGTCCGCCAATGATGAATCCCGGTAGGATTTCCAATTCTCACAGAACTGTCTATCTGTATAGGTTGAATAAGTCCGGTGAGAAGACACATCCTTGCCTTACGCCCCTTTCTATTTTTGTATATTTGCTGAACTCATTTTCTATCTGTATACAGGCCTATTGCTGCCAATTTAGGTTCTTGACTATTCTAAAATCCTTTGCAAATGTATCAAGTGTTGTGGATTCCGGGAATGGAATCCTGCACAAATAAATAAACAACGCCAGTAATTGATATAGAAAAATAAGTGTATTAAACGTAAGAATACAGACTAGAAGTGAAGATTAGTAGCCCAGGAATGCGGGTTAGTAGAAAGTATATGTACAAGTCTCTGTAAATGAAGCCGTAATTATATCTCTTTCTCTCTCTCTCTCTCTCTCTCTCTCTCTCTCTCTCTCTCTCTCTCTCTCTCTCTCTCTCTCTCTCTCTGGACTCTCGTATAACTCTCTGTGAACACCCTGTGTACTGTCTCCGTATCTCTCACCCTAACTCAACGTATCTCCACCCGCAGGTATTATCTGTTAGTATAAGTATACTTTGGACGAGTCCATCTCGTGTAAAAGGGGTCTGCCCCACAACATCAAGGTTGCTGAATACTTTGTGGCGTACCTTGTCGAAGGCCTTCGCGTAGTCTATAAAACACAGGTACACGTTCTTCTGCATTTGTATTGCTCTTTCCGATATCATTCTGAGCGTAAATATTGCGTTCCTTGTTCCAGTGTCTTTAACGAACCCGAACTGTTCTTGTCCTATCTCTGGCCTGATTCTGCTGCGCGTTCTATTCAACATAATACGGATGATGAGTTTTGTTATGTGGCTCATTAGACTGATTGTTTGGTGGAGTTCACATTCGTTTGCGCCTGCTTTCTTAGACAGTGCTATAAAAAAACAGATCCACTCAGATCTTCCGTCGTATCCCCACTGTTGTTGCTAAAATGATCTAAGGTTGTCTGCATTCTGTTACAATTCCGTCTGACCCTGCCGCCTTGTTTCTGTTCAATTTGGCAGCTTCTACTTCAGTTTTTAAAATTTCAGGCCCGTGTGTAGTTATGTGTATTACCGGCTGTTCTCTTTTGTCGTGGAAGAGTTAACTGGCAGTAGATACCAAATGTAAATATAGAATTTTATTATTGAATTTTTTATTTATTTTTTAATTTAAAAAATTGGTTGATATTTTTAAATATTTTACTGCACAATTTACACAGTAACAGATAGTTGAAACGCACACTAGAGTATTGCATGCAGTCAACTATATTAAGGACAATCGTTTATGTTCACGAGATGATTTTTCGAATTTGCTAATAATTGCTTCTGCATCCATGGATAGCAAAATCTATGATTCCGAAAACTCATCAAACAGCGAATATTGTAACCATGTCTTTATTATCAATACTTTGTAAATGTCCTCTCACATTGTAATTATGTAACAGAGAGTGCGCAAATGATTTTATAAAGTTCATACTCCATTTTATAACTAAAACAATTGCCTATGTTTATTTCTTTATTTGCATTTTTATTTGGTAAGGAGGTGTGGGCCGCCTACTCCATCAAAAGTCACACCAGTACTGTTTAAGGGTGTATGACTTGATAAGTAGTTCACGATAGATAGATAGATAGATAGATAGATAGATAGATAGATAGATAGATAGATAGATAGATAGATATCTCTTACACTGATCGGTGCATATGTATATGTATTTGATTGATAAGCAGTACACTAGATAGATAGATAGATAGATAGATAGATAGATAGATAGATAGATAGATAGATAGATAGATAGATAGATAGATATTCTCAGCTCTGATTGATAGATACAGATGTATTTCCAACTGTGATTTTAAGTGAAACGCTGTAAACCGGGGGAAATCCACTGCTATTTTAAAGCCAGTGTCAAATGCCATTTTTTCTAGACTCTCGCTGGAATTGATGACGTGGAAACATATCTTCAAGAAATCAGAAGAAAGTTATGATTTCTCGGTAGTACTTTTCCCACCTACACGTACCTTTGGGCCTAACACGTACGCCAGACAATGATGGATTGGAAAAGAACAATTTTTGGAAATAGGGCAGTCAGAGATCAGACGCGGTCGTTCATCATCGTCACTGTGTTGTCTGCTGTGCGTCTACGCATGCGTCGTTGTTAAATTCTGTTAATTCGGACGAGTATCTCCATTTGGGGAAAAATATGATTGAAAGTACTAAGAGAAGAGCTAAATGGTCAAGCACATATTTATTTTCGAGGAAAGGGATGAGGATTTCTGGTCTGTTTGTTGTCTGAAATAGTTATATGACTTTTACTGGCGCCCCCACCACACACGCACACACACACACACACACATACACGCACACAGACACACCTTGGATTTCAGAAGCAGTTTTCACAAAGCCTGAAATTTGACGACTTCTCACATGTTAGACAATCTTTTCCTCCATAGGTAACCTTGTGCACGATCACATTCAGCTTCGTGTCGGTAAAGCATTCCAGCGTTCTGAATCTATCTATCTGTCTGCCTCTGTCGGTCGCTCGTTCCTACGCGCGTCCTGGGTATGACGATAAACTACATCAGGCAGCATGGCCTCTGATCAGGAGGTTTTGAGGAGCGTGAAAGTACCTCTTAATTGCTGTTGTTCCCAGTTCCACCCTGTCCGAACCATGGGCAAATAGTTAACCCCAAACTATGATAGTACGCGCCGTTGCCTCGCTGTGTCATTTTTACAAATACTTTCACGGTAATTGCTCCGATGAGCTACTTTCGCTGGTTCCCAGGCCTCATGAATTTAAGCGTCCTACGAGGCTGGCATCCCGTTCCCACCCCTTCACCGTTGAAACTGTTAGATGTAGGCGTCTCTTCTACTCCAATAGCTTCATGTCTCGCACCTCTCGCCTGTGGAACCCCCTTCCTTATTCCTGTTTCCCTGACAAATATAATCTCCAACTATTTAAGTGTAACGTCAATCGACATCTCCAGTTGCCTTGATCTATCCACTTCCCTTCTTCACATCCTTTCCCCTTTCATTCCTATCTGCTCTTGCTCCAAATCTTCTGTAACAACCTTGCCTTGATCGATCCACTATCTTTCTCCACATCCTTTCCTCTACCACTCCTATCTGCTCTTCCTGCAAACCTTCTGTAACCCCTTGCGTGTTAGTGGCCTCCAGCCTTGCTTGGGGTGTAAAGCTTAAAAAATAAAAAAAATAAAAAAGTATAAAAATCAATTTCATTGTAAAAAAGATTATCACTGATACATTTTTGAAAAAGATAAAAATAACTACCAGCAATACTAATACACCCAAGTAAATTAAATTTCAGAATTAAATGACCCATAAGTTGTTGATATGCCGCTAAATGAACAAACAATCATATCTCTCTCTCTCTCACTTTCTCTAACTTTCTATTTTTTGTTGTTGTTGCTGTTGTTTAAAGCAAAGCATATTCACTATTTACATTATTCAGACTATTGTTCTCATCTTTGTTGCCATATCTATCATAACGTTGTACGCTCCGCCCTTCTTCAGGTGATTGGTATGCCGAACTGAACCCTTTATTTCGCCCGCTGGGATAGACTTTTCTAATTCCACGTGCCATGTCTAATGGATGTCAGTTATCAGTTATCTCCTGTTAAATCACCTCTCCAAGTTCTCCACAGCCATAACCAGGTATTGAACTCGCAACTCTTTGGGGCCTGTCACTGGATCTAACCAACGCCTTTATCCACTTTGCCATGTGTCCTTAAGGCGTAGACCTCAACTCAGAAGTATAGACAGAAAACATATTCATTTATAAATCCCGATTAGTTTTACGAGTTCTTTCCCCCTTCCTCCATTTTCTTGATCTTCTCGATTAAAATACATTCTTTTTAGTCACCTTTTCCTGCCCTCAATGCCATTCATGAATGTTAAACTGTTCAAGACGCGTCTCGGCACATTAGATATTCCCAAATGTTCACCAGTTACGTTAGTGGCAATTTCTTTGTAGTTCTTATTACTCTTAAAACATCTACTTTTAGTTTTTCAACATCTGTGCTTAAAATGGATCTGTTTTCATACTATAGATAGATAGATAGATAGATAGATAGATAGATAGATAGATAGATGGATCCGAAAAAATAGATAGATAGATATGCATCAGATAGAGAGATAGATGATTAGACAGATAATAAACGTAATGAGATAGATAGATAGATAGATAGATAGATAGATAGATAGATGATAAATGTAATGAGATAGATAGATAGATGATAAATGTAATGAGATAGATAGATAGATAGATAGATAGATAGATAGATAGATAGATAGATGATAAACGTAATGATATATATAAAATCTTATATTTCCCATTCAAAATCATCACTTGATAAGACACCAGAAGTGTCAAAACAAAATTGCAACTTTTTATAACGCATATGTTATAAATTTGAATATATATATATATATATATATATATATATATATATGACGGCCTGACGATTGCGTCTAGCATGAAAGAGACTGTCGCCTCTAAGTGCTGACTTCTATGTTCATTTATATATATATATATATATATATATATATATATATATATATATATATATATATATATATATATATATTAAAATAAGGAGAAAGAACAGCAAGATTAATAATTCGGTGTTCTTATTAATTATTTTAATTTTAAAAAATGTGCTCGATACAATTCTGCAGAGTATATATATATATATATATATATATATATATATATATATATATATATATATATATGAAGAAATATAGTCTTAAAGTGTGCTATATTTATGGGATAAAGTGCTTAATATCAGAGATAGAGCGTGTGTAAATATAAAGTGAACATAGAAGTCAACACTTAGAGGCGACAGTCTGTTTCATGCTAGTGCAATCGTTAGGCCGCCTGATGATTGCATCTAGAATGAAACAGGCTGTCGCCTCTCAGTTTTGACGTCAATGTTCACTTATATATATATACATCGTCAGATATTTGGAATGTCGAACTGAACCCTTTATTTCGCTCACTGGGGTAGACTGTTCTAGTTCCACGTGCTATGTTTAATGGATGTTATCTTCTGTTAATTTCCCTCTCAAAGTTCTTCACTACCTTAGCTGGGTATTGAACTCACACTCAGCAATCATTTTTTACCAGTGCTCATATTGCAATTTTTGCTGTTATCATACATGTTTTTACCAGAGCTCATACAGCAATTTTTATTATTTTCGCTTTTCTCTGGCATTCCTTATTACTGGTTCCCATATTGATATTCACGCTTGGTCGGCTCAGGAGATTTTTGTGGCCTGGCATATGTGCTGATCCCTTAAGTTTATGAATTTTCCAATGGTGTTCTTTGTCTATGATCTCAACCTCATCCCACAGAGGGCAGTGATCTCCCTTCTCTCTCCATATGTGGTCAGCCACGCCTGATTTTTCCACTTCAACCTCGTGTTACAGTTTTCTGTCTCTCCTTTATATTTCTTTCCGTAGCTGCACGGGATAGCGTACACACAGTCTTTAGTCATGGGGGGGGGGTCTTACTCGGGAGAGATATCTGCGAAGTGTCGTCAAGCTTTTGAAGGCTGTCCTGATGTTATATGGACCGCAAATCCTTTATATTTTCTCTGATAACCCCTTCACATAATGCAGGCAGACTGTTTTCTGAGTGTTGTTGTCCTCCTCTTGTACCCGCCTATCCTAATTTTTTTTCTGCTGCCATGTACCCAAGGTAGTTGTTACGTTGTAGGGTACTACTTATACTGACCAATTCTTTATCTAATGTCTCTGGGTCGCCACTTATGACTTTTGCTCGGTGTTGTAAGCAGCGGACGATACCTTTCTTTACGCTGTATGGATGGTGGGAGTTGAAATTGAGGTACTGTCCGGTGAGTGTCGGTTTACGGTATACAGATGTCTCCCAATTCCCAGCATGCCAGGTTCTTGAGCATGCGTAGTCGCAATTATAACAAACTTAGTCCGTTGAAGTCATAAATGATTGAATGCGTCATAAGAGACCCTTTTCCACTTTGTCACACATTTTCCCCATATATATATATATGTATGTGTGTGTGCGTGTGCGTGTGCGTGTGTGTGTGTATTAAATTTAAAATAATGATGAATGCTACAAGAATTTTTCAAAATGCGAAATTATGCAAAGGAAATAGTATTGTCCTTCCCAGCATGCCATACATTTCCGGCAATTTTCCCGCGTAAAGCGATGCTCAGATATCCGTTAGTCTTCAGGTGATGGCGTCCTTTTGTCTGTAGTTTTTCCTCACCGGTCTTGGAGACCACCTTCGACCGATTATTTTCAGATCCAGAATAAAGACCCCCGTCTCTGCTTTCGTCTCTCAGCTGCACACTTACAAAAGACTGCAACTAATGCTGGCATTCGTTTGCTTACATTCTTCAAGGCAAGAAATCGACTGAACACTATAAAAGAAGGCGACAGTTTTTTTAAGCCTCTTTCTCCTCTTTGGCTTCGGCTTGCTTTACGAGATCATGAACCGATGTCTAGCGTCGCCATGGTATATCTGATATCATACTCCAGATCTCGTTCTGACACGTCATTTTTTTTATTCTCTATTAATTTATTTATTCTTTTCTTTGTATCTTTTCTTTTCATTCCTTCTTATATCGTCCGGCTATCTCTTGTGCCAAATCTAGACTTTTCTTTTCTTGTCTCGTTCTTTGAGCGTTTTTACTAAAATACCATAATTCATCGTCACAGATCTATTCAGACCTTTCTTTCTTGCAATTGCCAGTCAACTTCCTACTTTTCGCCTTTTTAACACATTTTTATCTTCCGTTTCACTGGTCTTGATCTACAAACGCCGCTGCTACTTTTACAGAAGGGTGAGATGAAGAACAACAACACCAATAATAATTATAATAATTATAATAATAATAATAATAATAATAATAATAATAATAATAAGTGAATGGATGGCAGAGCAGGGTATATGAGGAATGGCAAAAAGACCAAAGTTATTAAGAGCTACAAGGAACAGGAAATTATAAAGAGCCATGATCTCCAAATGTTTGAAGAGACGTGGCACATAGAATAAGTTCTATGTCTACAAAATACCAGTGGAAATTCTCCTATCGTTAAACATTTGAGTTTAACAAGTTATTGCACTGGAAATGGTAACATTATTAGTTTCCTTAGAAAGAAACATTTTATTATTAGGAATTTTAATGAGCCCCAAAAAACGTTGGTTTTATATCAGAGTTTCCTTCTCCTAGATAGAAGACCATTATCTAGCGAACTGGTTTTATAACAGAGCTTGTCTTTTCCTTGATGAAGTGCGTTCACCACGGTCGAAGGTGCTCATCTCATCTGTATCTAAAAACAAACATAAGAAGTTAAATTGTTATGCGAATCGGATTGCATGAAATTTTGATTTAATATAAGTTTCACATAATTTTATTTAAGTGAAATATCTAAATGAATTAAAATTAATAAGAATTTCGCTAAACTGTTTAATAGAAATAGTGTACAGTAAAAACATTTTTTCTTAGATTCAAAGAAAACTCTTGCCGCGACTGTACACAAATTGATAGTGATGTCAAAAAAATATTAAACCACAATTGTATTCGTTAATAGTCACATCGTTCGGCTGATTTAAGAGAAACCTATATTTTTTTTTTAAATATACGAATATAAATATATTTTCCCTACTTGTGATTGGTTTTGGAAAAGAGAATGTAATGAATGCAGTTCACTATTTAATGATGTAAGCGGTTACACATGAAAATATCTAAAATTGACAAAGTTTCCCATTTCACTGAAGCAGGTGTTAAACACGCGAGAGCCTCTTTCTTTCTTTTTCGTTCTTTATTTCTATTTACTTTCATTCTTTTTTCTTTCTTTTTTCTTGATTTCTTTTTTCTTTCTTTTTTACTTTCTTTTTCTCTCACTGAATCAGCATTTCTGATATGTTATTCCTGACTTTAATTTATTATGTTATCAGCATCAATTGTTATTAGCATCAAATATGATATTGAAATCTTTTACGTTATTAGCATATATTACTGTATTAGCATCTATTACGTTATTAGCATCAAATACAGTGCTGTTCGATAAAAGTGACTCACCTGATTTTATTTTACTAAATGTTCTCTTCTCCGATAAAAACGAAAGTTGAGCTAAATTCAAAGGATAAATCTGAAGAAGCTTTGAAAGCTCTTTGAATTTAGCAGTAAGTACTGTCAAGTATCCGTTCAGTATAATGTTCTGGGGATGCTTTTCTTTTCATGGAACTGGTTTCTTAAAACCTATTGAAAAGACCCTCAGGAGCGAGGAGTACAAGAGAAGTTTAGAGTCTTGTCTGCTCCCTTTTGCTGTAAGGGTGCAAATCGACCCCACCAAGCTCATTTTTATGCAGGATAATGCTCCTTGTCACAAATCAAAATTGATGAAGGATTACTTTGATGAGAATCAGGTGAGTGTTATGACATGGCCGCCCCAATCTCCTGACCTCAACCCCATAGAAAAGTTATGGAGCATTATGAAGTACAGGCTCTCGAGAAAGCAGTTGAGCAACAAAGAGGATTTGATTGTGAATTTCATATCCGAATGGAATTCAATGCTTGGAGATGAGATTTGCCAGAACCTAATCAAGTCAATGCCAAAAAAGGTTGAAAAGGTTATTCAAAATAAAGGAGGACCCATAGATTATTAAATATTTCGAACTATATTACCTATTATAAATAAATTATACCTCTATTATTCTTTATTTAAAGCTGTTCGGTTATGTTTCTATTGATTACCAGTTGCAGGAAATAAGTGAGTCACTTTTTTTGCACAGAATTTTTCCCCTAAATCTCATTTATATCCAAAATTATAATTATCAATAGAATATCTTAGGGTGAGTAAACTTTTTTACTAGGTGGTCGGGAAGGGGTCTTTATATTAGTAAGATTAAAAATTAGTTTTACCCCAAAAACCATAGGAGAAAAAAATTTTAAGTAAATGTTGTAGAGTTACTTTCCGCGGTGGAAACTGTATTTGGACTAAATTCGGTCCTAAATAGGTTCAACGTACAAAAAACGTTAGGAACTTCTTATAATAAGTATTACGCAGAGTAATCTAGTTGTGGTAGCTGACTACTTTCGTATTCGACTCCCGTTCACCGTCACTGACTCCTACTTATTTTAGATGGGAGAGTCTATTATCTATAAACTAGGTGTGTTTCACCATAACAGTAAAAAAATCAGGTGAGTCAATTTTATCGAACAGCACTGTATTTTATTAGCATCAATTATGTTATTTGCATCTATCACGTTTTAAGCAGCAATTTTGTTATTAGCATTAATTATGTTATTAGCATCACATGTTATTAGCATCAATTATGTTATTAGCATCAATTATGTTAGCATCTGTTATGTTATTAGCATCACATGTTATTAGCATCAATTATGTTATTAGCATCAATTATGTTAGCATCTGTTATGTTATTAGCATCACTCAAGAAGCCGGAAGAGGGTTCCATAGGCGCAAAGTGCGACAGAAGAAACTGTTAGCAGAGAACTTAAATTCATAAAATTTAGGCACAATAAATTAAAGTTTATGTCGAATTATTACCATGAAAATATTTATAGAAAAAAGCACAAGGAAGCTACGTTATGGTGGTGAGAAACTGACTGAAGCCGAAATGCCAGGTTAGGATCAATAACATTGCAGATTATTCTTTGTATTTTATCAAGAATCTCTGACCATAGAGTACAAGCACCAGAACAGATGTGGCAGCAATATCCACCTCAAGGATAAATGGTAGACTTATTAATATCTAAGCTAGTAGTGAAAGACCCCAACACAGAAAATAGTTCCTTACTGTCATAGTAGCTTCCTGCAAACTGTAATGTAGCTTTGAAGATCTTCGAAAATTATCAAAACATTAGGATCTTAATAGGGAAAACTTCAAGAATGTAGCATATGAAGATATTGATAATTCCAGATTTGGCTGGGGCCCTGAATTCGATTCTGATGGACGCATTGAAGAAATCCATGGCAACCCATAATGTCTTAAGAAATGCAAACGATTTTTCTTATAAGCGGATCCCAGACCCTACAAAGGGCTTTATTTTAAAAGTATATACATTGTAAATTCTTTATATATAAATTTGAAAAGTTTGAGGAAATGATATGAAACCATTTCTGACCTTATGTCCCTGGTTGGGACCCGGCATGAAATGAGTATATAATAATAATAATAATAATAATAATAATAATAATAATAATAATAATAATAATTAGTTTTATTTTTGTCACATTTTGTTACATTTTTCAAATACATTATTTTATCAGAGGTATTACAGCTTAATTTGTAATTATGGAACTGGGGGTGAATCACTCTGTCCACAGCAATATATATATATATATATATATATATATATATATATATATATATATATATATATATATATATATATACACCCCTGGTCAAAATCTTAAGGCTATATACAACTGGGTTAAAAAAAATATAAAACACTTTTACATTAATGAAAATTTACTTGTGAAACATTTACATTTAATTAGAAAAATGTGTTTTATCAAGAAACAAGTGAACATTTTAAGCTTTTAATTGATTATATTTTTTCGGTTAGAGAATAATTTTGTTTGTTTAATTAAAAAAAAAATAGAAGACAAATTATGTTTGTGTTTGTTTAGTGAATTAAAATTAAAGACATTTATAGCCTTACATAAAGTTTTCTTTGGCCTTAAGGAATAAAAGACAAATAGTTTTTGCCTTACATATAAATTTCATTGGTCTTAACGTAAAATAATGAAAGACAAATAACTTTTGCCTTGCATTAAATTTTGTTTGGGCTTAAAGAGATAACTTGAAAGACAAATAGTTTTTGCTTTACATAAATTTTTCTTTGGCCTAAACGAAAAAAATGAATGCCAAATTGTTTTTATTATATAACAGAAATGATTCAATTTGTTTTATTGAACATTTCCTATGACGCAGTGTAGTATTTGTTTATTTTATTTTATTTTTATTTAATAAAAAAAGAAATCTTTTTGCTGTAATGCAATAAAATATTTCTGTTTCATTTTTGTTCATTAAGCCAACAGAACTTTTCTGATAACGCAATGACATGTTTATCAGAATTTTAAAAAATGTAGTTTTTAACAAAAGGAAAATACAAAAAAATAAATATTAATTTTCTAATTAGTTTTCAATTTGTCTAATTTTGAATATTAATTAGTTTTGCCTCAATTTAACATTGTTCAGTATAATTTCATAACGTCAAATCTTTGTTTCATCTTCATTTGATAGAATAATTAATTTTAACTAATATGATTAAACGTCTGCTTTGGCGGGATGATGAGCCATCGCACCTCGCTACTGGAGGGAGCACGGTTCTCATTGGTTACATCAGAAACGCCTACTTTTACAAGTTTACACAATTATATGTGCGCAAAGGATCATCTGTCCCTTTTCCCCATTTGGATGCTCTGCTGCTATAACAATAGCAGTTCGGAATGAGAAATCGGAGACCCGAGTTCACTTAAGCACAAATACCCTCGGGAAAGGTATAAAGTCACCTTTTATCCCATCTCCCAGCGATGGGTTATGTAGTACAACAGACTGGGCTCTTTAGCTTTGGTAAGCAGTTTGACTAGAAGAAAGACAATACAAAAACTTATGTACCCTTGCCGGTGAATATACCATGAAGATAAAAAAAGCATATTTCTGTTCACAATAACTAAAGGCCTCTGATCGGGAGAGTGAATCCTTTGAGGAGGGTGGGACCATCTCTTAATTGCTGTTATTCTCATGTCTAACCTGATCCTGGTCGGTAGCACCTGTTAGGGTGTCCCAGCTATGGGCAAAAAGTGAATCCTCAAACAAAATACTATGAAATATACAAATGCATTTTTCTAGTAAAGATAACAGCAATATATTTTTATAGTAAAATTACCATCAATATATTTTATAGCAAAATGACCAACAATATATTTCATAGCAAAATCACCAGCAATACATCCTATAGCAAAATGACAAGTAATACATTTTATAGGAAATGACCAACAATAAATTTCATAGCAAAATCACCAGCAATACATTTTATAACAAAATGACCAACAATAAATTTTATAGGAAAATGACCAGCAATACATTTTATAGCAAAATGACCAACAATACATTTTATAGCAAAATGACCGGCAATACATTTTATAGGAAAATGACCAGCAATACATTTTATAGGAAAATGACCAGCAATACATTTTATAGCAAAGTGAACAGCAATACATTCTATAGCAAAATGACAAGTAATACATTTTATAGGAAAATGACCAACAACATATTTTATAGCAAAATGACCAGCAATACATTTTATAGGGAAATGACCAGCAATACAGTTATAGTAAAATGAGCAGCAATACATTTCATAGCAAAATATCCAGCAATACATTTTATAGCAAAATGACCAACAATATATTTCATAGCAAAATCACCAGCAATACAGTTTATAGTAAAATGACCAACAATACATTTTATAGCAAAATATCCAGCAATACATTTTATAGCAAAATGACCAACAATACATTTCTTAGAAAATGACCAGTAATACATTTTATAGCAAAATTACCAACAATACATTTTACAGGAAAATGACCAACAATACATTCTATAGCAAAATGACCAACAATACATTTTATAGCAAAATGACCAACAATACATTTTATAGCAAAATGACCAACAATAAATTTTATAGCAAAATGACCAACAATACATTCTATAGCAAAATGACCAGCAATACATTCTATAGCAAAATGACCAGCAATACATTCTATAGCAAAATGACCAACAATACATTTTATAGCAAAATGACCAACAATACATTTTATAGCAAAATGACCAGCAATACATTTTATAGCAAAATGATCAAAAATACATTCTATAGCAAAATGACCAACAATACATTTTATAGCAAAATGACCAGCAATACATTGATCAAAAATACATTCTATAGTAAAATGATCAACAATACATTTTATAACAAAATGACCAGCAATACATTTTATCCGTCGTTGAAGGCGTACACTTTTAATGAAAATATATTCAGTTAAAGCCATAAAATTGTTTTAAATATTTAGATGCCGGCATTAAATAACCCATAGAGGTCTTGATATGCCGTTAAACAAAATCAATCAAGCAACCAACCAACCCTTTTTGGCGTGGGATTGTAAACTGCAGAAAGAAAATCACTTTCCAGTGCAAGCTGTGGACACACACATACACACACACACAAATCCACAAACATACACACATTCACACATATGCACTCGCATACATACATACAAACACACGCACACTCCATTTTAAGAACTGTCAAGTTCAAACCAATTTACAATATGCTTCGGCCGATTTGTTCTCTGGTCTTCTAACTGGCATAAAGGACAGTTCGGCGTGGAGCAATGGTTAGTGAGTAGTAATTTCGATTCTCACTGTGTGCCAACTATTTTGAGTCTTTTGCCAAACTAAACTGAATGATTAGTAAATGGGAGCCTCGAGTAGTTAGCGAGGCTAGAGGGCTAGTCTGCATGACCATTACTGCTGAGTAGTGATTTTGATCCTCACTGGGTGCCCGAAACAAAATGTTAATATTAATCCATTAACGCCAACCGTAAAATCTGATATTATCGAAGTTTAAATAAACAAACATTATTAATTATAGGTTAATAAAATTCGATTATTAATGATAAAACAATAGAATTCTATAACCAAATAGGAATGGACATTCGCTAAAGTCAACCAGGAACACGTTCCACTTCTTTCTTTTCTTTTCTTTCTTTCTTTTTCTATAATCTATTTCTTACTTTCCTTCTTTCACTAAGCTCTTTCATTCTTTCTTTCCTTTCGATATTTCAGTCTTTCTCTCAGCTATTTCCTTCTTTCTCTCCCTAAGCTCCTTCTTTCTTTCTATCTTTCTTTCCTCAACTTTTTTCTTTCTTTCTTTCTTTGAACCCTTTCTTTTCCCGCGGTTTTTTCATTCTTTCTTTCTTTCTTTCCCTATGCTCTTTAATTATTTCTTTTCTTAAGCTATTTTGGTCTTTGTCTAAGCTTTTTCCTTCTTTCCCTCTCTCTAAGTTATTTCTTTCTTTCTTCAACTCTTTTCTTTTTTCTTTCTTTCTTTCTTTATTCATTCATTTATTTATTTACTTTTGTCTTTCTTTCTTTTATTCTTTCTTTTTTCTTTCTTTCATTTTTCTTGCGTTTAGGTCTTTTTTCGTTTTCTCTCTTTCTTTCTTTCGATCTTTCTTTCTCTCTTTCTTTTAGCTTTTTCTTTCTTTCTCTCAACTTTTTTCTCTTCACTGTATTCTTTCCTTCTTTCTCTCTTTCTTCCATTCGTTATTTTTGTTCTTTCTTTCCCTAAGTTCTTTCTTATCTGTTAGTCTATCTTAAATCTTCTTTTTTTCTTTCTTTCTTTCGTCCCTTTCTTTATTTATTTCTCTTAACTCTTTCTTTACCACCTCTTCATTTCTTTCTTTCATTCCCTAAGCTCTTTCTTTCTTTCTTTCTTACTTTTAGATCTATCTATCTTTTTTCTTTAAGCTCCTTCTTTCTTTCTCTTAACTTTTTCTTCTTTCCCCACAATTGTTTTCTTTCTCTCTATTTTCTTTCTTTCTTTTCTCTTTCTTTCTTTCCTTCTTTCTGTCTTTCTTTCTTTCTTTCTTTCCTTTAGGTCTTTTTTTCTCTCGACTTTTCTTTCTTTCTTTTGACTTTTCTTTCATTTTTATGCTCTTTCTTTCTCTCTCTCTCTCTCTCTCTCTCTTAACGCCTTTTTCTTCTCGCAACTCTTTCTTTCTTCATTTTCTCTCAACTCATTTATTTATTTCCCTCAAATCTTTATTTATTTATTTCCTTACAATCGTCTCCTTTTTCTTTTTCCTTTCTTTCTCCTTCTTATTTTCCTTCTTTTTTTCTCGTTCTTCTGCTACCCTCTTCTTCCCAACTTCCTTTCAATTTTCCCTGCCATTTCCACTTCGTCAAATTACAAAACGCCTTGAACAAACGAAGCCATCAGTCAGCAGCTGTAACTGACTAACTGGAAGGAAATGTCTACCGTCATTCATGACGGCCGCTAATCTTATCGACTGGATGTGCTCCCAAACCGAGAAGGATTCGGAGCCTCGTTTTGATCACGTTCGCCTCCGGACAGTGTGTCTTTTGCACGGTACACATGTCTGCTTAATCCTAAAATCTGTTTTTCAGAAAGTTTGCCTTTCACTACGACAGCTTACGAGTAAACAAACACAGGATTAATCCCAGAGAGACAAATGATGATCATTGCGGATTAAGTTTCGTCTTATGTTTTATCAGCGAGGCCTTCATCGTTTCCTAAACTGATAACTCATTGCGTAGAAACAACAGAAGAGGAATTGGATTGCCTTGAAAGCAAGGAAATTAAACATTATCTGATCTTGTTGGTGTCAGAGAGTAAACGTCAAAGACTTACGGCACTACTTAAAATAACTGGTCCACTCGTTGGTCACTGTATAATGGGAGGTTGCCATGAAAGAAAAATTTATTCTCCAGTTTGCATTTCTCCCATTATGGGCATTATTATATTCGTGATATAATAACATCGTATTTACGAACATAATGGAATGGCAGAAAAGGAAAAGAGTGATAAACATGCTTTGTTCTCAGAGAGACTTTTATATTACTAAAACATACACAATACTATATATATATATATATATATATATATATATATATATATATATATATTCATACATGTTTCATTAAATAATATAGATAAGTGTTGTCTATATATTTTATGTAAGTTCTTTTCATATCGTCTGATAAGCTTAATAGCATTATCATTAAACAATGAAAGAAAATCACAATATTGATACATATTTTTTAATCCACTCTAAGCTTTCGGCTTACATAAGCCATTATCAAAGATGACAATTACACAATATATTAAGCAATACACGAAAAAGAAATTGATGATAGTCTGTTTTTGTTTACGTGGATGATTTCCAAGCAACGATAAACACGTGCATATAAAACGCTGAAAGCGAAAATCGCACGACAGCTCATGACGTCACACATGACCACGCGAGAGTGAATCCGATGAGTATTGAGTATGGAAAGCCGTTGGTATGAACCAATGGCTTCTGTTACTAATTATAGGCATTTAAGGATATTTGTGGAGATTTCATAGTTTATTTTGTTCAGGTTAAGTTTCAACTGTTTTATGTATATAGCTTCAAGAATTTTTAGTTTTTGCTTATTGTTTTCATGTATATATATATGCTGGTACTCGGAAAAACCTCGGATGGCTCAACTTGCAGTAGAACAAATCGGTACCGACGGAAAATGGGGAATAAAAAAAGAAAGAACCATGAACATTAAAACAAGGCGAAAACAATCGTCCAATGTTTAAGCTCCAAGTCCCCCCCAAAAAAAAACGAAAACGAATAAAAAGACAACTACGTAAAGTGCTCAGTACACTAAGTAGAGCAAATCTAAGATAAGATAATCCTAAGGAGCCAGGCAGTACCCTGAAGATACTTTTAGGTGAAACCTAGGTAGGTTTGCTTGGCTCTTTAGGCTTACCTTATATATATATATATATATATATATATATATATATATATATATATATATATATAAGTGCTCCACGCAGAGAAATTATAAAATATATGCAGCAACAAACGGTGTGTAAAAAAAGGAACCCTTACTTGTAGTATTTACCTAAGGGAAAACTGGAGTCACAGCAGTTTTTCGATGAACCTGGTTAGGCCATGTGTTTTTTGTTTGTTTTGGGGTTTTGTTTGTTTGTTTGTTTTTCTATAGGTCCCACTGCTATGGGCTAGGGACTACCTTTTTCACTTGGCTCTACATCGCAACTATCCTTCATCTCTCCGTCCCTTGACGTCACTCGCCAGCTGTAACGTGACTCTCGTGATTGTCACATCCTCCTGGGTATGGCGATAAACTATATTCGCCAGCAAGTTCTGAACGGCTTTGAGGAGCGTGGACCTAGCTCTTAATTGCTATAGATCCCAGGTCCAACCTGACTTGTAAGGGTCCCAGCTATGGACAAATAACTAACTCCAAACTGGAGTCAAAACACTATGTAAGTGTAAGAATATATTTTTATAGTGAAAATAACAGCAATGCATTTTCATAGGAAAGACACTACCAGCTATAATTTTTGGAAAAAAAAGTCCAGCAATACATTTTTGTAAAGCAAATTACTAATGCCCCCAAGAAAATTAAACTTCAGTATTAAATGACCCATGAAAAGTTGACATGCCGCTAAACAAACAAACGATTGACAGAAACGAAAAATCTTGTTTATTTTTAATGATTTTAGAAATGTTCATAATATAATGATCCTTTGCTTTTTAGAGAATTATCATTGTTTTTATTTATAAATGTCAAATTTGAAACCGTGCTGACATCATTAAGAACAAATAAAACTGGGAAGCAGCAACAACCCCAGTAGTACTGACAGTGATGGATTGTCTTTGTCTAAGTTTCGGGTATAAGAACAAAAACGGCGCGAAACTGGCAGAGAACAGCGGGAATTTTGAAGCAATGATACGCTTTCTACACCCAGATTCCACAGACAGGCTAAGGCTGCACGTAGCGGGATGCTTAACCAACGAGTGGATATGCGGTACGCTGAAGTTCTTACTCCTGCTATATCCTAAAATCGATGCTGCCGTGTCTGTTTATTTCGTATAATAAAATAAATAAGAATCTATGAAGGGACGTGGGGGTCTGAGGGACTGAAGGCACTGACGACACGGAACGCGACAATGAGGCAAGTACAGTTTCAAACATGGTAAATGTAAATAAAATCTTTCTTCAGTACTCTTCTTTCTTCGTTAGTATGATTATTCTGCCAAGAGTAGGAAAGTATAAAAGCCTCACCACGTTAGGTGGTACTGCTGTGGTTTCGGTTGCAGGGTTATTTTTTAAGGGTTGTGTTTGCCAGCCTTGTCGATTTTGAATTCGTTTGGGCTTTGGTGGGGTATTCTTTCTCGTAGATTGCTTGGCAACCGGACCTAGAGAGCCTGGTCCGCTGTGCTGTTTAACTCTTAGCTGGGGAAGAAGAGAAGTCTTTCCCGTAGGTACTGGTACGAAAATGAACGCAAAGCGCACGACCGGAAATTGAACTCAACACGCCGATAACCGCTACGTTTCCATCCTTTCAAATTTTCAAAATATCTTCTCTTTTACTTTTAATTTTATTTATTTTTTTAGATATTATTCATTAAAATCTTTGAGAAAAAAAGATAGAATTTAATTATTTGCATAAAAAAATAATCTTTTTATTAAAATCATTTAACCTAAGGAGAGAGATGAGACGACTAAAACGCAAGGGGTCACTGAGTGTAAAAGCTAATGAGGAGCGTTCAGCGAAGAGAAAAGACAATAAAAGAACAGACTTCAAAGAGACAGAAAATGATGATTACCGTTTCCTTTAAACTTTTGAAGAACGTAGGTAAAGCAAGAAACTAGAATAGAGTTCCAAAGATGAGAAGTGCGAGAAAAGAAACTATTAGAATAGGGTTTACGATTACATCTCGCTATTTCAACAGTAACACGATGAGACCTAATTGCCCATCTAGTAATATAGTTAAATTTATGTAGCTGAGGTACCAATAAAGAGAACTCATTCGAACAATTTATACGTTGCCTTCTTATATAATCAAATGCGGAGGCGTACGACCAAATAACGTTGAAAAACCAGTTCCCGTACGATCACCGAATTAATCAACGTCGTGCCTGGTCAATAACTAAATGGGTGAGTGCGTGGGAAGGGGTGCAGAATTAATTTCAACTCGGAATTAATTTCAACGCGGAATTAATTTCAACTCGGAATTAATTTCAACGCGGAATTAATTTCAACTCGGAACTAATTTCAACTCGGAACTAATTTCAGTTTGGAATTAATTTAAACTCGGAAATAATTTCAACTCGGAATTAATTTCAACTCGGAATTAATTTAAAAAAGAATGAAAGTTCAGAATTATTTTATCAACTAAGGATTTTTAATGCTAAATTAAAAAATTAACACCAACTCATTGCATTTTGATTAGGAATTCACTGAAATTGATAACTTTCATTTTAAATCGAGTTAAAATTAGTTCCGAATTGAAATTAGTTCTGAGTTGAAATTAATTCCGAGTTGAAATTAATTCTGAGGTAAAATTAGTTCAGCGTTGAAATTAGTTCCGAGTTGAAATTAGTTCTCTCACTTTTTGGGAATACCAGATGATGTAAGCTTGCGTTTCTCATATTTAGTTACGCGAAAATACTCTTGGTAATGCTAGGAATCCGCGCGCCAAATCTATGGGTAAATTCGTAAGACTTCTATTCCTAAACCATTATTATCTAAAAAAAAAATGTTTTACAATGTAAAATAATTTCTGGCTTTAAATAACCTGCAAAGGATTGATAAACCGTAGAAAAAGAATGAATCAATAAAAACAATGTCCTTACATTTTGTTTTTGTTTGTGTGCTAAATTAACAATTTTATTAAATCATAATTTCTCTTTTAGTAACACTTCAAATACCTTAGCGTTATAAGAAATTTAGTCTAGCAGAAAAAGACATTGAACATAGAATATGCTGCGCCAGAGGTAGTTTCGTCCAACACCTCACATTGCTACAATGTAATCTTGGATGTGCGGGTGCTGTAATAGATCGGAATGGTAATTAGGAGAATTGAGTTTCAATTCCGGTTGGGTTCATTATATTCACTTAGGCGCAAATAACCTTCGGAAAGGCAGAAACATTTATAGAAAAAAAGAGGGAAGCCACTTCACGGCGGTGGGAAAATATACTGGAGTCGTGATATGAGATAACATTATAGATCATTCTTGGGATTTGTGTCGAGTATCTGGAAATATATAGCTGGTAATCCAGACAAGATGTGACAGCAATATTCAATGCATGGATGAATGGTAGATTTATAAATGTCCAAAAGAAAAAATTGAGATTATACTGACAGAGCTAATTTAAAATCGAAACTAATTTCAACTCGGAATTAATTTCAACTCGAAACTAATTTCAACTCGATTTAAAATCAAAGTTATCAATTTTCGTGAATTCCTAAATTGGTTTTATTTTTTTAATTTAGCATTAAAGATCCCTAGTAGATAAGATAATTCAGAATTCATCTTTTCCTTAACTTTCATTATTTTTTGTTGTAAATGAATAAAGTGGTACTTTTTTATTTATTTTTATTCATTTAAATCTGATCCAATAAAAATGCAATGTTCTTTGTAGCAAGAACAGTAGATGGCTTAGCTGTTTTTTGGGCGGATTTTTTTTTTGTAAATAACTCTCCTTCAAAAGAAGCCGTTATTGATCAAAATTTAAGAAAATCAATAAATAAAATTTAAATTCGTTTGAAAACTTCACAGATTTATTGAAATTCTGAGTTAAAATTAGTCCCGATTTGAAATTAGTTCCGAGTTGAAATTAGTCCCGATTTGAAATTAGTTCCGAGTTGAAATTAGTTCCGAGTTGAAATTAGTCCCGATTTGAAATTAGTTCCGAGTTGAAATTAGTCCCGATTTGAAATTAGTTTCGAGTTGAAATTAGTCCCGATTTGAAATTAGTTCCGAGTTGAAATTAGTCCCGATGTGAAATTAGTTCCGAGTTGAAATTAGTCCCGATGTGAAATTAGTTCCGATTTGAAATTAGTCCCGATTTGAAATTAGTTCCGAGTTGAAATTAGTTCCGAGTTGAAATTAGTCCCGATTTGAAATTAGTTCCGAGTTGAAATTAGTCCCGATTTGAAATTAGTTTCGAGTTGAAATTAGTTCCGAGTTGAAATTAGTTCCGAGTTGAAATTAGTCCCGATTTGAAATTAGTTCCGAGTTGAAATTAGTTCCGAGTTGAAGTTAGTCCCGATTTGAAATTAGTTCCGATTTGAAATTAGTTCCGAGTTGAAATTAGTTCCGATTTGAAATTAATTCCGAGTTGAAATTAGTCCCGATTTGAAATTAGTTCCGATTTGAAATTAGTTCCGAGTTGAAATTAATTCTGCACCCCGAATTACACAGTGAACCCACTTTTCTAGCAGCCGACTTAGCAAATGATTCAATATAATCACTCCACCTCAATTAGTTCTTTTATGAAAATTGTATCACCTTGAAATGGTAGGAAAGAAAACCTCTCAATTATTGAATATTCCTCTTATTCCTGAACACCAGTAAATTCACCTATGGTCACATCCTCAGTAGGAGTCGCCAATGTTGATTCTGCGAGCGTTCATTTTATTTTACAGGTTGAAGTTTCCCGTTCCGCGCACAATTGATTTTGAATTCAGAGTTGAACTTCTCTTAGACTGGTTTCCAACAAAGGCTAAACCTAGCTATTTAATCCACAACTGGGATACCTAGCTAGTTAATCCACAACTGGGAAAGAACAGAGAGGCTCATACCTATCCTTAGGTTATTTCTGCGAAAATGAACGTACCGATTCCAATCAAGGAATGAAAAATCATCCCTTTCCTCAAATTTACAGACAAATCGCACAGATGCATGCTGGGATGACATCCTAGAAATTCACTTCTCGGTCTCATCGGCTATATTTGTTGTTCTTTCTTGTTTTGAAGACGGAACGCTACGGCCATTTGTCTGTACCCGCTTCTTATATAACTCGGCACGTTGGTACAACTTGACGCGTAGTTAACCGCGACGCTACGCGCCTATCTCGATTCTTGACTACCGAAGGCAAAATGAACATTTGTGTCCAACATTAGATTGCAACAAAAACAAAGATAAATAAATACATAGAAACTGCATGTTTTACGATAAAATTGGGACCTCGAATGTAATTTTCTGTGTTGATTTCCCTAGTTTCTGTAAATAGTTCCTTGTCAAAACCCTTAATTAGATTTCGTGTAATAATATTTCCGGTATGAGTAGGAGAGGAAAAAATTAGTCAGCAATTATGAGCGGTTTGCATTGTTTCGTGCTTAGCGTTTTGCTTTACGATCCGAATCGGTTGATTGCTGTATATGCATTCATTTGACGGCTTAAAAACTTTTGACGCCTTGTAAAAAACGTAAACTTTAAAAACAGAGAACGAATATGACATAAGGACGGTTTTAAATCAATGTGAAATTAATTTTTTAAAAATAACATTCTGGAAGAATGTAAAATTCAAGTAACGAATTCTTATCTTATAAATTTATTACCACACTGACAAACCATTTTTTCTTTATTTCCAATTTTCTTTATTGAATGCTGAACAACCTCATCACGGGTGAAGAAGAGACTTGAAGCAACGAAATACAGGAGGAGGCTAAGTATACCACAGACCAATCATTTGAGCAACGATGAAGTTTTAGAATAAATGGAAACAAAAAGACCCTTATACTTAACATCTAGAAGAGACAGTAAAAATACCAAATTCACACTCACCAAGGCTTCTCTTTTACTGCGGCTACGGCTGCTGAGGTTGAAGCTTCGCATTGATCGCTATAAGGTAGAGGCTTGATAGACTATTAGTACAATAATTTTTAGAATAAATGAAATAAAAAACCCTATACTTACCAACTACACCTATACTTACCTGGCACAGGGTCCCGTCCCTGTGCTGGTAGTATCACGGCTTGGACCAGCTTGGACCGGCTCTGACCAGTTTGGACCAGCTATGACAAGCCAAGACCAGCTATGACTAGCTTAAACCAGCTCTGACCAGCTTGGACAAGCTATGACCAGCTAAGATCAGCTTAGACCAGCAGCCCGAGTGAAAACACTCGGGTCCCCACGTTAAAAACTGACCTTGAGTCACAACCTGACTCAGTAGGGGTCAAGTAAATATCCTTACCAACTAAAAGAGACAGCAGAAATTTCTAGGGCACATAATGAGGAAAGAGGGCTTGGAAAATTTGATACTCACAGGACAGATTGAAGGCAAGTGGGAAAGATAAACAACGCATAACCTACCTATCTTCTTTATCTGTGCGATGATTATTCAGCATTCACTACCATATAGGAGGACCAATATTACATAAAAGTTCAGTTTTCTTTGGTTCTAACGAAAGTTTCATTTTTCTTAATACTTTGTTTATCTTTTGGAAGGCATATTTATCTATACCAATGCATCTTCGGATTTCAGTGTTGCACTTTCCGTCATCTGTTAAAACACTTGCCAGATATCGAAATTGTTTTCGCATCTCCATTTTGTAATTTGCACGTTGGGATGCCCCTTTTGCTAACAACCATGCATTTTGTCTTCCTGCAATTATGTTACCAAATTCAAATTGTTACGCTTGACTTCACTCACCAAGGCTTCTCTTTAACTGCGGCTACTGCTGCTGATGTTGAAGCCTTGCATCGATCGCTATAAAATAGAGATTAGCAAGCCGTTCTCATAGACTATTACTACAATAATTTGACGTCTTAAAAACAGCTTAAAGAACGAATATGACTCAAGTACGGTTTTAAATTAATGTGAAATTAATAAAACAAATTAACATTGTGAAAGAATGTAAATTTCAAGCAACGAAATCTTATCTTATAATTTTATTACCTCACTGACAAACCAATTTTCTTTATGGTAGTGAATACTGGACAGCCTCATCACGGGTGAAGAAGGGTCCTGGGTATGACGATAAACTACATCCGCTTCCTGGGTATGACGATAAACTACGTCCAACAGCAGGGCGTCTGATAATACATTTTTGGAAAATAATGTTGCCAGCTGTACAATTTTGGAAAAATATTACCGGCTATATATTTTTGTTTTTGAAAGAATAGTGTTGCCGGATATACATATTTGAAAAAAATTACCAGCTATACATTTTTGGAAAAAATAATATTACCAGCTATACATTTTTGGAAAAAATAATATTACCAGCTATACATTTTTGGAAAAAATAATATTACCAGCTATACATTTTTGGAAAAATAATATTACCAGATATACATTTTGGGAAAAAATAATACTACCAGCTATACATTTTTTGAAAAAATAATAATACCAGCTATACATTTTTGGAAAAATAATAATACCAGCTATACATTTTTGGAAAAATAATAATACCAGCTATACATTTTTGGAAAAATAATAATAGCAGATATACATTTTTGGAAAAATAATATTACCAGCTATACATTTTTGGAAAAAATAATATTACCAGCTATACATTTTTGGAAAAATGATAAACCAGATATACATTTTTGGAAAAATAATAATACCAGCTATACATTTTTGGAAAAAATAATATTACCAGCTATACATTTTGGGAAAAAAAATAATATTACCAGCTATACGTTTTTGGAAAAAAATAATATTGCCAGCTATACATTTTTGAGGAAACAAGACGTTACCAGCTATACATTCTTAAAGAAAAAATATTAGCAGAAATAAAAATTCTTTTTCGGCATTAAATGACCCATTGAGGTTGATATGCTATAAAACAAAACAAACTAAACCAAATGGGTGAAGAAGAGACTTGAAGCAACGAAATATGGTTCAACTGAATGAAGCTGAGGATACCATGGAGCAAACATGTGAGAAACGATGAAGATTTAGGGAAAATAGAAACAAAAAGACATTTATACTTGACATCACAAAGAAATCTGTTGGGCACATGAGAAAAGAATATTTTGAAAAATTGATGCACACAGAACAAAAGTTGACGGAAAGAGTGAGAGAGGAAAACAACGCAACATAGCGAGGCTGAGTGAATGGATGCAGAACTGGGTTTATGAGAAATAGCAGAAAGACAATATTTATTAAAATCTACAAAGTATATGAAATTGTGGAGAGCCATGATCGTCAACTTCCTGAATTGAGACGACACATATAAGAATAAGAATTAATTCCTGACTGCGAATAACTGCTTTTCTTCTTGATGTACTCTCGTTTTTATTATAATCTCATAGACTACACACACACATATATATATATATATATAGAGAGAGAGAGAGACAGAGAGAGACAGAGAAATAATATTATGGGTATATATATATATATATATATATATATATATATATATATATATATATATATATATATATATATATATATATATATATATTCCAAGAGGATAAAGTCAAGGTAGAACTCAATGTACAATACATAGCAAGAATATAATATAGAAGACTCAAACACTAATATTCCATGGTTATAATTTATTATATTGGAATTGTAATCACGATCCAATTCATCAGACCGACAAATTCAAAAAGAAAACAGAATATATATATATACGCACACACACACATATGCAAGCAGGCACGCACGCACCCGGCGGAGTAGTGGATGGAGGATTGAGGAATCGGAAAGCCGAGTTCGAATTCCAGTCGAATCCATTACATTCACTTACGTGTTTATACCCTTGGGAGAGGTATCAATTCTCTTCTTCTCTGTCCAGATATGGCTAAATAGCATGACAGACTGGGTTCTATAGCCTTGGATGGCAACTGGTCTAGGAGAAGGACAAGTCTGAATGCAAAACCTGCGGAAGGTCGTTTGGGGACCTTATGGCGCGTAGTACACCACGCACCTATTCGGCCCTTCAAAAAGCCTTCACCACTATAATCAAATCATATGTGGTGGTGTCTGGCTGCCGGTTCCTGGGAACTGAGTTGCATCGAATACGACAGGAGAGTCCACTACATATATATATATATATATATATATATATATATATATATATATATATATATATATATATATATATACAAGGTCTGTCTGAAAAATAACAGGACTGGCTATGCTGTGTGAGCTTTGGTGTGAAAGAAGGATAAGCAGGTTCTTTTATCATCTAACATGATATCTTGGGAGTAAATAACTGTAATCTTAGCTTTCTGCAATCATGCACATATTGCAACAGGACAAACCACGCAAACCATGCACCTGCTCACAACGCTCTGGGCCCTACGGCACTTCCTGTCCAAGACGATCATCGCTGTTTTGGGAAGAATCCTTATTCACCTGATCTTGTTCCGTATGACTACCTTCTTTTCCTCAAACACAAGATCATCAAGGGCAAACGTTTTGAACGCGTGGCGGCCATCAAGAGGGCCGTAACGACAGATCTGAGAGGCAGACATGAAGTATCCTTCCAGCAGATTGAAAAATGCATTAGACTTGAGGTGGATTGCTTTGAAGGGAAATCATATAGTGCGCTGTTTGGAATTGAAATAAAATGTTTTTGACACCAGTCCCATTACTTTTCAGACAAACCTCCTATAAAGACCTCGTATATGAAAATTCATATTTCTATGAATCTATATATATATATATATATATATATAGAGAGAGAGAGAGAGAGAGACAGAGATAGACAGAGACAGAGACAGAGAGAGACAAAGACAGAGAGAGACAGAGAAAATTCAGAATAATTTTCAACAGAATGCAAAAAGCACTGGATGGCCGTTTCGTCCTATTTGGGACTCATCAGCAGTGCGCATTCACTACCAAGAATTGAACCCGGACCATTTCGATGAATTTATATGATTACTCTAATACCCAAATATTTCTTCACTTGTATATATATATATATATATATATATATATATATATATATATATATATATATATATATATATATATATATATATATATATATATATATATATATATATACACAACAGTCTAATATATATATATATATATATATATATATATAGCATAATGAGAAGCCACGTATACTTTCTTGATATGTATATAATATGGAGAAAACAACTGAAAAGTTGCAAATTAAAAGAAAAAATATATTTGATATTCTGAACACACAGGCAAAAAATATTTCTTCAATATGTTTTCCATCATTTGTTATGCAAAAGTTAATACGCTTTAAAAGATTCACGTGAACCTGATGCAATACCTCCACATTGCCGTCAACTTTAGCAGATTTACTTTTTATGCATTCAGTCAAGTGTGTTGCATCTGTGATTTTCATTGAGTACACCTTCTCCTTTAGCAGACCCCAGATAAAAGAAGCCAATTATTTATTCTTTCGAAAAAACCATATTTAATCTGTGGAGGTAAGATTTCCTATGTGTCCAAGATTTAAGGACACCATGTAGTAGCGATGGGGCTCTCAAAAGTAAACCATCGATCCCAGAGCCCTGCAAACATGGCTTTGTCTTAGACTGATTTGTTCTCTAAGGCTTATTAACATTTGGACAGGTTATTTAAAACCAGAAAATATTTTTAGACTTTTAGATTTCTGTTTGGAGATTATAACGAATTATTGATAAAAGTCCCACTAATTAACCCATATCTGGAGGAGAAGGGATGGATTCATGACTTTATAAAGACTATTTGCTTGTAAGTGAATATAACAAACTCGACTGGAATTGGAACTCGGCGTTTTGATTTCCAATTCTGAGCCGTTATCCATTACACCGCCCGCACATCCAAGCTTAGCGCGCCTGGTATTCCCAAGCGGTCACCCATTTAGGTACTGACCAGGCTTAACGTTGCTTAAAATCGATTTCTCATTCCGAGCTGTTAGCCATTACACCAGCCGCACATCCAAGCTTAGAGCGCCTGGTATTCCCAAGCGGTCACCCATTTAGGTAATGAGCAGGCTCAACGTTGCTTAACTTTAGTGATCGTACGAAAACCGGTTTTTCAATGTGAAATGGTCGTAAGCTTAGAGTAGAGTTCTACATAGATATACTATGGCAAAAAGTGAGGGATCTGTTTATTACTCAGTTGTAAAAGAAAACTGATCACCGAGTTAACGTCACATTGGTACTTAATCTAATATTGAAGATCTACAAACAAATTTGTCAGATCGAGCTACAAGCAAGTGAATTCGTATACATTCTAAAAAGAGTTTATGAATTTTGGATTGGCCATCTTCTCACGAGTAGCAAAAATGAATCATGGTCATTTTAAAATGAGGTAAGGCAAATCTTTTGAAAATAGCCTCACTTCTATTGGCCGCGTCCTTTCAGGTCGTTTGTGATCATAGCTCTCCACAATTTCCTGTCCTTTGTAGCTCGTAATAAACCTATTTTGCCACGGATTTACTGAAGCTCGCCAGGTAGGAAACGCATCGTTTACTTCTGTTCATTTTACCTCCAATCTGTTCTGTGAGTATCAAATTTTCCCAGTCAGCTTTCCTCATTTTAAGACCTAAATGTCATTTTTGTTTCCATTTTATCTAAAACTTCGTCGTTGCTTATATGTTTTACCCATGGCATTCTCACCATCCTCCTGTAGAACCATATTTTTCTTGCTTCAAGTCTCTTCTTCATCTATGACGAGATTATTTAGCGTTCACTGACATATTGAAAGACCGATATTACGTAACAGTGCAGTACTCTTTTTTTTTTTTATTTCTAATGAAATTTTTCTGTCTTTAATACTTTGCTTAGCTTTTGGAAGGTACCTTTCTCTATCCGAATGCGGTTCACATTTCACTATCGCGCTTTCTTTCCTTTTTCTGTTGAAACACTTCCCAGATATTTAAATTGTTGTACTGGTTTGATTTTGAAATCTCCAATGTCTAATTTGTATGTTAAGGTGTTTCTTTTTCTAACGACCATGCATTTTGTCTTCTTGAAATTGAGGTTCTGTCCTTTCGCTTTTCTTCGCTACCTTCTGTAAAAGTTTTTCTAGTTTCCTTTCTGTGTCTGCTATCAGCATTGTGTCATCTACATATCTTATGTTGTTAAGATGGTGACCGCCATTAATGAATCCTGATATGACATCTAATTCTCTAAGAATCTCCCCATTGTAAAGATTGTATATGTTGAATAAGTCCGGTGAGAAGGCACATCCTTGTCTCTTTCCATATTACTATGCTGTCAACAGTGTGTCATCTGCATATCTTAAGTTGTTAAAATGTTGGCTGTGAATAATGAATTCTGGTAGGACTTCTAATTCTCTCAGAATCACAACACTATATAGGTTAAATAAGTCCGGTAAGAAAACGCATCCTTGTCTTACACCCCTTTCTATACGTACGGTGGAGTATAGCGGCTCGGATTGAGTAATCGGAGAGCCGAGTTCGAATTCCAGTCAAATCCATTACATTCACTTACGTGCTATTATCTTTGGGAAAGGTATCAATCCTCTTTATCTTCCCCCACCAAGCTATGAGTAAATATCAAGACAGTCCGGGTTCTGTAGACGTAGATGACAACTGGTCTACTGCAGAAAGACATGGCAACCTACTGCGGGAAAAATATGCCTCGTCAGTCATGTATTGAAAGATACATGATTGCCTAAGCTTGTGTCACGCATGGTACATAACTGACTGATATTTACTGAACTCATTTTTTATCCGTTATATATTCTGGATTATTTTAATATTCTTTCCAAATATGTCAAGGTTATCTTGTGTTGTATACCACCTCTCTTCTGGGGAGATCTTGATCACTGCGTTAAAAAGCAATATGTTGTATAGCCCCTCTATTCTAGGTGCCTCTTAGTTGACGGTTTTTAGGCGATCATAATAAAGTTGTCTTCCTCTCTTTCTTCTCTCGGCCGGGTGATCGCTAGTTGGTTTGTTCGGAGGTAAAATGAGAACTTCAACAAAAGGGATTTAAAAAAAATTGATTTTATTAAGCACGTCAACATTTTTAACTAGCCAGTGGGTTCGCTCTATCAGCCCCTGCGGGGAGCAAGTTCCATGCACGAAATAACACGTCTACATTCTTCGACGTGTAAAAACTTAACTCCCTGAAATCACTGTAACATTCTCACGTTCGAATCAGCCAATCAAAATCGACATCGCTATTTTGTCTGCCTTCTGACCTTAAAGGTCAGTTTCAGAAGGTCTGAGTCAAAATACATTGCCACTAAAATAATTAAAACTATTATTTAACACTAGCAATTCCAACAGTTCTTTGTGAGGTAATTTATCAAATACTTTTGTATAATCTATAAAATCTATGACGAAAAGTGGGGGATCTGTTTATAACTTAGCTGTAAAACAAGACTGATCCACCAGTTAGCATCAAATTCTTTCTTAATCAAATATTGTGGATCTTCAAGTATGGTTGACAGATTGCAGTTCAAGTTGCGAATCCAGATACATTTTTTAAAAACTCCACAGGTTAAAAATTTTAACTGAGTTTCTAATTAGTAGCCCTTCTTCTATGTGACTTGTCCTTTCAGGACGTGGGAAATCATGGCTCTCCATAATTTCTTATCAGTTGTACCTTTTAGCCATCTTTGTGTTTTGTTTTTTTTACTATCCCTCACACTCCCTGTTTTAGCATCCATTTATACTAGCTCTTTAGGAAGAATACTCGCTGATTTTCTCTATCTCACTTGTCTTCAGTACGACCTGTGAGCTACAAATTCTCTTAACCCTCTTTCTTCATTATGTGTCCAAGAAATTCTAACTGTTTCTGATTCCGAATACAAGTGTTCTATTTGTTTTCATTTTCATTAAAACTTTCTTTTTAGTCACATGATCTGTCTATGGTATTCTCAACATCCTTCTGTAGAAGACATGTCATTTGCCTCAAGTTTCCTTGTCAACTCTGAAATTTTTTCTTTGATATCATTAAATTTAAAAAATCGTTTCGAAATTTAACTAAGTTTAAAGTTGTCTTTTCTCACTCTTTTGTTGAATGACCACCCCCCACCTGCTCCATTTCAGGAGGGTGGTTAGGAAACATTTATAATAATTGTAAAATTATTATTATTGTAAAATAAAACCTATCAAAGTAAGAATTCTTCATGTATCAATATATATATATATATATATATATATATATTATTTGGTGTCTCAATAAAAACACAATGGAGAAGGCAACGAAAATGCACTCCCCTCTTAAGGATCTTCCCGGTGTCATGAGTTCTCAACTCGGTATTCATGCTGAAGACACAACTATTTTACTCCTGTCTTAATAGTAATTTCGGTAAGTCTGACAAAATAAAATACCAGCCACTCTCGAAAATGATCGCCAATCAGTTGTTAACTGGTGCATGAAAACGCTTGTAAATTTTAACGCCTACAAAACTAAACAGCTATCTTTAATCAACATAGATAAACATATTTAACTGATGCCCACGC
Source organism: Acanthosepion esculentum (assembly GCA_964036315.1). NCBI lineage: Eukaryota > Metazoa > Mollusca > Cephalopoda > Sepiida > Sepiidae > Acanthosepion > Acanthosepion esculentum. Next base: position 29,547,250 of record OZ038496.1, read on the forward strand.
TGGCAGGATGTGACACAAGGTCAGTTTAATGTGAGAATCCCGAGCGCATGCACCAGGCCTATCCCCCGCGACCGTCGCTAATGCTGGCATTGGTATTACTAACGATCTTCCTTCTCTTTAGTGTAATGAGGGGAGGTACTTTTACGGGGACTTCTCAATAGTTTTCAGCTGCACTCTGTCAGAAGAAAAATATACAACTGAGTTGCGCTGTGACCGAAGATCGCAATTGAGATATAAAATGTCCTTTGTCCGCCCGAATGCAGATACTACACTTTGATCGCAAGCCGATCACCACAGTGTGAAGACAAGCATTACAATTATACGGTTTTAACCTTCTATGCTTCCTCTATCATATATGGAACAAAGCGTATAGCACTGGCTGCTCGGTCAATGAATGCCGAATGTTTCATTATAAGGAAACATCTAATATTATCATTACTATTACCATATATGAGTTGATGACTGTAGAGGCATCATTAAATACGGCACAAAATGAAATACAATTACTTACCACTTGCCTCCTAACGTAACAGTATGTGTTGTGTCCTTAAAGAGGCTACAAACAGACAAAAGTGCCACTCGAGAGAACGAACAGCAACACGCGCGTAGATGAAAGAAAGGGGGGGTATTGTAAAAGAGCATGCACTACTGAAAGACAGCCTAGTAATTGCCAAAGCTCGGTCAGATGTGGCACGATGGGCCGAATTTAACGTGGGGTATCCGAGCCCGTGGGCTCGGTCAAAAATTCCCCGTAGACCCCGTAAAAAACACCTCAGATGACACTCTGCCCTTCGGTATAGCCTCGTCTGGGTTCCTCTCCGCCCGAAAGCAGAGAGTTCGACTACCTTAGCTGGAGACGAATCTCCAACTAATTGCCGAAGCAATGTTATTTACCTCACCACTCCGCAGGCATGGTATGACACAAGGCCTTTTTTAATGCGGGGTAAAATCGAGCCCGTGGGCTCAGGCGATAATCTTATGTAGATCCCGTAAAAAACGGGGTCGGGTTGCTGTCTACCTCCCCAGACGAGACTCTGCCCTTCGACATAGCCACGTCTGGGTTCCTCTCCACCCGAAAGCAGAGAGTTCGACTACCTTAGCTGGAGACGAATCTCGAACTAATTGTCGAAGCAAGCCCCCAGGTATATACTGTGCTCACTATATATAGCTACTGATATATTCAATCCACATAGGCGATAAGAAGTGTGGGACATCCCACTACAGCAGTATGATTAGCAAAATAGACAAGCAAAATATTACATTTAAATGCGTTCATCCCTCACTGGGATTTTTTAAGCATTTCACCCCAAGCAAGGCGGAAAGCCACTAGAACGCAAGGGGTTACAGAAGATTTAGAGCGAGATCAGATAGGAGTGATAGAGGAAAGGATGAGGAGAAGGATAGTGGACAGATCAAGGCAACTGGAGATGTCGATTGACGTTACATTTGAATAGTTGGAGATTATAGCTATCAGGAAAACAGGAATAGGGAAGGGAGTTCCACAGGCGAGAGGTGCGAGATATGAAGCTATTGGAGTAGAAGAGACGGCTACATTTAGAAGTTGAGCGTCAGACATTCTAATGGGGGGAAGGGAAGGATATCTGTAGTGATTAATAGAGAGCAGTTTTGTTTTTGAGGCGTTAAAGTTAACCAGCCAATTCCTGTCCCAGTTCACAATCGATTGGAGGTCCTTTTCGAGACGAACGGCCAGGTTAGTTTTGTCAGCGACACTAGATTGGTTTTTGAGGCAGGAGTAAATTGTGGTGTCGTCCGCGTAGATGCCAACTTGGGAATCTATGGCGTCAGGAAGATCGTTGATGAAGATAAGGAACAGAGTAGGGTCTAGGATGGAGCCTTAAGGAACATCTGCGTTCGTGGGATAGGAGCTGGAGATGAATCCATTGAGAAGGACCTTCAATTCCCGGTTTTACAGGAATTATTGTATTAGGTCAAACAATCGACCTGTAATACCATAACCCTGGAGCTTGCGAAGAAGGCCAGCATGCCAAACCCTATCAAACGCTTTCTAGGGCCACGGCACGAGCCTCTCCGTTATTTTGAAGAGCTTGGTAGACAAATTCAGTGATGGCCGTAAGCACATCAGCTGTAGATCGGGCAAAGCGGAAACCATATTGCTTGCCTGAGAGCAGATCATGAGATGTAAGGTGGTTAACCACTTCGGCGTTGATTAGGGCTTCGAAGACTTTACCGAAGAGGGGTAGGAGACTGATAGGACGGTAATTAGAATGGCCAGAGGGGTCGCCAGAGTTCTTAAAGACAGGAACAATCGATGATGACTTCCAGCAGTCAGGAAAACAAGATTCCTTGAGGCAGTAGTTATATACTTTAGAGAGGGTGGGCGCCAGTTTAGGCGCGCATTTCTTCAAGACAATGGCTGGTATCCCATCTCCACCACTAGCCTTGTTGGGGTCTAAATTAGAGATAATGCCCAGTATCAACGACGGGGTTATGTGTAACCCGCTCATTAGGGCCTCAGTTCTAAGAGGGAAATCGGGTATGGGTACACCGGAAGAGTCGAGCGTTGAATTGAATGAAAATTTCCGAGCAAAGCATTCAGCCTTGTTGGCAGAGGAGATCAGGACCTCAAACTGGTTGAAGAAAGGATGTATAGAGGGTCTAGTATTGTGCAGTACGGTCTTGCAGAGACGCCAATAATCCTTGTAGCCGAATTTACGAGATGCAATACGGTCCTTCATCCGAGCAGCAAATAGTGACTTAGCTTCGTCGAGGACACGCTTACACTCGTTACGGACAGAGGCAAAGAGGCGTCTATTGCATTCGGACATGTCGCTACGATATAGGTGGAAGTGGTTCTTATGAGCAATGGCGGCTGAGCAAGCAGCGGAAAACCAAGGATAGGAGCGCGTTTTGACCTTAAATTTCCTTGAGGGGATGAAAGCGTCTATTCCAGCTTTAACCCAGGATGAGACCTCAGAAGCACATTCTTGAAAGGGGAGCGTAAAGACAACATCCCAGCGGACATCGCGGAGAAAATCACGAACGAGTCCCAGTCAGCTCGTTGATAGCAGAACGAGGTTCTAGTGGTAAGAGGTTCTTTGCAGAGAGTGGAGGTGAAGGAAATGTTAACAGACACTACAGCATGATCGGAGTTACCAAGAGGACAGAGCTGCGTGGCGCTACAAGACTCGAGGATGCAGGTAAAACACAGATCAAGAAGAGATGCCTTACCGTCCCGGTTGTAGGCAAAACGCGTGGGGAAGTCAACTATCTGCATGAGGGATTGAGAAACTGAAAAATTAAGTGTTTGAATGCCTGCGAGGTCAGTAGTAGCATTCTTATGCCACTTGGTATGATGGGCGTTAAAATCGCCAAACACAAATATGTGAGCAAACGGATGGAGTGAGAGTGCCTTGTCTATACTGTCAGAAATGCTATCGATTATTCCACAGTCTTGAGAGGATGGAGACCGATAAAGGAAGAAGAGATAGCTTACAGCATTGAGAAGAGATAGACGGAGATACATGTACGAATGGTCAGGCGATTCGAGAGACAACTCTCTAGCCAGAGGGAGATGGTCCTTGACGTAGACACCAAGGCCATGCATATGGGTTAAAGAGTCTTATCTGGGGAGAGGAAGGTAGCCGGGGATCGAGAGATCAGAGGAGAGGAAAGACGAGTCAAGGTTGGTCTCACACGGAGCCAGTATATCCGGGCAGTTTGCAGTGAGGAAAGATTTCATACTGGAGAAATCGGTTCTAATGCCACGGCTGTTGGAGAATGAAATGTTGAGGGGTTTAGGTGATATTTGAAGGGCTGGTTTAGGTTTACTCTTTCGATCTTTGTAAGTCATCATGGTTGGAAGATGAGAAGGCCTGAAGTAAAAGAGGCAGACGGTTATCGACTGTGACGTGGGCAAAGAGAAGTTGGCACAGTCTGCATCATAATGTGGCCTCAGGGTTGTCCACCGCAGGTGACTGCAGGGACACCTTTCCATGCGCGACATGGCATTACAGACACCCCGGTATTATACAACTGTTGACCAGAGCGGCCGCTCAAGACGCTACGCAAGAGTTAGGGCTCCTAACTACCAGTCGGAAACAGCAACCAGGGAACTGTCAACCATGTATCCTCAGAATGAAGTGGTAATGCCACACCCTGCACACATTACGGGAGAAACACAGCAGCACTAGTACAGAGGCCAGAGAAAGAGAGAGTTCCGGGAACCCCTTCCTAAACAAGAAACAAGGTGTGAGCCTCTACTCATGTCCAAGAGAAGGGGGAGGAGTGTTGATCGGGCGGTAGGAAAGCCTACCTACTTCTTTTATATATATCACATACAAGAACGACAAAAACAACAAAAAGATAAGAGGGGTAGGTAGTTGGCAAAGTGTCCAGGCTTACACTAGATGTATGTCCTGGGGGATAGGAATGGCATTTTGTATTTTGCCCTTTCACAACACTGAGTTTTAACTTAGTATAAGTTCCATTGTCCTATTCTAAAAACAGAACTTTAAAAAATATGGTTAGCCAGCTTTGTGGATAAGGCATAAACGCCAACCCACTCATGGCAGCAAGTGTTCATGTTCGTCCGCTTTCATTCTCATGGTCACTAGTGAATGTGCAGCTTACCTTTATGACCAAGCTTCTTGTTCCAATGAACGCAGAGCGGGGGAGGGGGGCAACGAGCATTCCTCCCCCCACCAACAGTGGGCTTTGCTTTCAATAAAATTAAAAACAACGGGTAGAAAGAAACGGCTAAACAATTCCACATTGGGACATTTTATCTAGCAAGATATTCGGCCAACTCGAACATAAGAATACTGACGACACACTTTCGCCTGCACTCAAAGACATTTTCTTTTTACCTAACTTATCGTTTTTTGCCGTTATCATTTGAGCTTTAAGATTTTTTCCCAAGAGGCAAGGATATACAAGTTAATCTTGTAAAGCGTTATTTGTATAATCAATTCGATTCTCACTGGGTGTCTTTTTATCATGTATTTCTACCGACCGGTGCAAGATCTCTTTTCCACATTACCCGATTTTTATGCTTTGGATGGGATTAATGCCCTATTCTACCGTTGCTACCATAACGAATTCAGTCATGATTAGGCGGCCTCACGTTTTCATCCTTGTGCCACGCTATGCTATGTTTAGTAACGATTGATGATGAACACAATTAGAAAACTGAAAAACGTTTTAAGATATCAATTACAACCAGCCATCGTTGTAAATGGCGTCGAAAGACGGGCGGACAGTGGCAAAATTAATAGCGACTCTCGGACCGATGATATGACGAACGCAACGTCCAACCGGACGCGGACGCTTCATCGCGACACAACTGAGTTTATGCCCACGGTGACATGTGTTGTCGTCACTCTTCGATTTCAGGTGGTGGGCGACACTGGTCTAATGTACGAACCAACTTCCGGTAGTCTCTTCCGTCTTGTTTTCCCCGCCTTGTCGGCCATCAGGAGCCACTGTTTCCTTTCCAATTCTTTTTCGGGGTCTGTCGCTTGACGCCGTTCAAATGCAATACATTTTTGCTATCAAATAAAGGTAAATCGAAAAATGGCTGCCCATCGATGATTCGATGACGGTATTATTTCATTTGAGAATATATCAATAAAGATGATTTTAAAAGAATTTAATCTGGCACATTGCGCAAAAGAGACGCAAAAAATAAGAAATTACCAAATTAGAAATATTTTCCCGAATTAGTTTTCTAGCCATTACTAATATCCTGTTGCTTATTATATTAATTTTCTTTCTGTGATGCCAGTTCGTTTGGACTGAACCAAAGTATATTTCTTCAATACCTGATCTAGCAATTGAACTCACGACCACTAGAGGGCAGCAAGATGCGCTTAACCAACACCTGTACCCATTACGTCACCGTTTAGGAGGATGTCAGTGGTGTGCAGTAACAATCATTATCAAGACCTGGGTATTGTCAGAATCATCGACAAGATTTTGTTGGCGGCATACTAGCATTTTTTTTTTGTTTTTTTTTTTGATAGGCTGATATTCGAATTGGTCCAAAATCGTGTCAAACGGTTATATGGAGCTAAAACCCACTGCAAAGAATGTACAAGATAGTTATATGCATTATTACTATCATTATTATTATTGTTATTATTATTATTATTATTATTTCCTATTATCTACACTCGTCTCTTTCTGGGTCCCAACCAGAGACCTAAGATCAGAGATGGCATCATGACATTTTCCACTGAGCATTTTTGAGGAAAAAAAATTATATTACACATATTTTACATAGATAAAGACTATGTGGGCTGTACTTGTGAGTACAATTATTATTATTATTATTATTATTATTATTATTATTATTATTTTGTACGCATATTATATATTTTATGCACACTTCAAAATGTAGTCACCCGCGGTGAGAAATATTTTATTTAATGCGGTTAGATTATTTGTGTATATATATATATATATATATATATATATATATATATATATATATATATGTGTGTGTGTGTGTGTGTGTGTGTGTGTGTGTGTGTGTGTGTGTCTGTGTGTCTCTGTGTGTGTGTGTGTATGTGTGTGTATTGAGAGAGAGAGAAAAGGGAACATTGAAGTCAACACTCAGAAGCGCCAGGGTGTTTCATGCTAGGCGAAATCGTCAGGCCGCGTGTGTTGGTTTTTTTCTCGACTATTTATATATATGGGTCAGTGATGCATTGTGGGTAATCCATTCTGGCGATTATTTTGGCGGAAGTGCGTCTAGCATGAAAGAGCCTGTCGCCTCTGAGCGTTGACGTCAATGTTCACTTTTATATTTATATCATATTATATATGCTCTATTTCTGATATTGAGCACTTTATCCCATAAATATAGCACGCCTTAAAACTATATTTCTTCACTGCTGGGAATCAGGATTATTTGATATCGAAGACGCGTAGTTAAAGAAAGGAACGTTTGACGTCACAAGGGAAGATTTGATTCTTCTGAAAACTTTAAGGACATACATTTACTATATGAACTAGGAAAAATAATCGATAAAAATGATATAGATCTCTACAGGGACGATGGCCTCGTAATCCTCAGAAACTACAATAGACAAAAAAGAGAAAGATAAACACAAACATTTCAAAAATATTGGATTTTCTATAGACATAAAACCAAAACTAAAAGAAGTCGATTTCCTACACGCCACTTTCAACCTATGAAAGGTGCACATCAGCCTTACAGAGAACCAAACAAATCAATTTACATACACACATCTTCCAACTATAAGGCAACAATAATCAAGCAGATTCCACAATCAATTAACCACAGGTCATCTGAGAATTCTTTCTAATGAAAGCATCTTTAAGAAGGCCTAAAAAGAATATGAATTATACCTGAAAGACAATGAATTTTCGGAAACACATATACACCAGAGGGAACAAAAAATCCAGCGGATAAAGAAACATAATATGGCTTAATCCTTCGTACAACAAAAACGTGGGAAAAATGTTCATTAAACTCTGTGTATATACAGTCCTGTTCGATAAAAGTGACTCACCTGTTTGTTTGTTGTTTTTGTTTTGTTTTTTTGTTTTTTAACTAAATGTTCTCTTCTGCGATGAAACAAAAGTTGAGCTAAATTCAAAGGATAAGCGATCTAAAACCCGAAGAAGAATCTTTGAAAGCTCTTTGAATTTAGCAGTAAGTACTGTCAAGCATCCGTTCAGTATAATGTTCTGGGGATGCTTTTCTTTTCATGGAACTGGTTTCTTAAAACCTATTGAAAAGACCCTCAGGAGCGAGCAGTACAAGAGAATTTTAGAGTCTTGTATGCCCCCTTCTGCTGAAAGGGTGCAAATCGATCCCACCAAGCTCATTTCTGTGCAGGATAATGCTCCCTGTCACAAATCAAAATTGATGAAGGAATACTTTTATGAGAAGCAGGTGAGTGTTATGATATAGCCGCCCCAATCTCCTGACTTCAACCCCAAAGAAAAAACTTATGGAGCATTATAAAGTACAGGCTCTCGCGAAAGCAGTTGAGCAACAAAGAGGATTTGATTGTGAATTTCATATCCGAATGGAATTCAATGCTTGGAGATGAGATTTGCCAGAACCTAATCAAGTCAATGCCAAAAAGGGTTGAAAAGGCTACTCAAAATAAAGGAGGACCCATAGATTATTAAATATTTCGAACTATATTACCTATTATAAATAAATTATACCTCTATTATTCTTTATTTAAAGCTGTTCGGTTATGTTTCTATTGATTACTAGTTGCAGGAAATAAGTGAGTCACTTTTTTGCACAGATTTTTTTCTCTAAATCTCATTTATATCCAGAATTATAATTATCAATAGAATACCTTAGGGTGAGTAAACTTTTTTTACTAGGTGGTCGAGTAGGGGTCTTTATATTAGTGTTATGGTCCAATATCCTTGTCGCCACTGTTATGGTCCAAGGTTAGGACCAAGGAAGAACAACACGAATACAAAAATAGAAATAACAAAGATATATTAAACAGAATAATAATAATAATACAAGGTGCTGAAGATGTTAGTATGACTGTCAGTCTGGTTTAGAGTTAACTACTATTGGCTCGACTCAATTCCGTCTCGACTCGTTCCACGTCTCTCTTGAGAGGCGCAGTCTTTATAGTGTCAGGAAGAGTTCATTATATCGTTATAGGTAAGTTCCCATAACAATTAGTAAGATTAAAAATTAGTTTGACCCCAAAAACAATAGGCGAAAAAAAATTTAAGCAAGAAAAATCCGGTGTGTCACTTTTATTGAACACCACTTTATATGCTACATCAAGCTCTCTGTACCAAATATTCAACAGAAACGCAGTAAATATCATCTTCAGCTGAAACCAAGAACAAAACAAAACTAATAACAAGTAAAACAGAAAGTTAAACAATAAACCCACCTCTAACTGCATGAATATCCTTTAAATGACATTCGCTTGCAAAATAATATAATATACCTAGCCGGTGTAAAATCAGCAAATAACGAAGAAAAATATACATCAGATTAACTGATATAACCTGGAAACAGAGAGACTATGCACACAAAAAATACTTCACAAATTGTAAAAGCGAACATCACAACTCTTTCTAAACATACATGGGAAAATATAAATAAACACCAAAGTGCACAAAAATATGGAAAATAAGGAAAATAAAATCAGTGTCTGATAGTAAAAATAAGAATAATCAACTTCCAAAATCAGCACAGACTACAAAATAAACGATCTGAACGCATCTCAAAATGCAGACTAGAAAACAAATTTCTACTACGTTACTTAGAAATCGAAAACTAAAAACGAATAGCTCCTAAAATATCACCATGAAAGATGCACATATACCCACTGTGGACAGCGCTGATAACACCGGTTGACATTTTTTCGAGTCAAATGTTGGGCAATAGGTACATGTTTCTGGGTTATTTTTTCACGCTGAATCTGAAAATCAAGTCCGTTTTGCCCCATCGCCTTTTGTTTTCTCAGTACAGATAATTTCTCTTTTGTTTAAAATAAGCCAAAATGTCTAATTCACAGGGATATGCTACGGCTTAAATATGCGAGTGAGATAGTTGAAATATTTCGTTTTATGTTAAAATGATTTATCATTCATGAAAAAGTATCCAAATAACTTTCAAAATGAATTCTAAGCTATTTCAGTTCAGATAATCTCACCGGAAAATCTTTGATTATATGAGAGATATCTCATTGGAAAATGTTGTTGTGCCCTCAATGTTCTTAACTTGTTAAAACTTTGCGATTTGTGTTTCTCCTTTACCTTTCATAGAAGAAGCTCTTTAGAATTTATTCAAGAACAGCAATTTTAGTCTTTATTAGTAGTTTTCACTTTAAGCCTGAACCCGACATAAGATTTTATCATATGTCTTGAATTTACGGATGTCTGGTATTATCATGCAGTCTCTGTATAACATGCATAGAAGCATCGATAAATGAGGGTTGTTAGGGTGTTAGGAGAATGTATTTGAGACTAGCAAGATTAGAATTTTCTTTATCAGCGCTTAAAATAGCCGTCAAACACGAGATAGGCATAGAGGCAACTAGGCACTTTTCCAACCCATCCCTAACACCACCAGCATCTTGTCTGACGAGGTCATTTAAACTACTCGAATGCAACATGAGTATCACGATTCACTTTCTGTTTAGTCACCTCAATCAGTTTCTTAATCGTCTTGGTGATTATAGTGATGAACAGGGAGAAAGATTTCATCAGGATCTCAAGGTAATGGAAGAAAGATACAAAGGCAGATGGGATGTTAACATAATGGCTGATTTCTGCTGAAGCATCAAAAGAGATCAACCTTTTCAAAAGCCCCGTAGAGTTTCCAGGAAGAGAAGATTTATACCTTTGGATGGACAAAAATGAATGTATTTTTCATTCCTTTATATCTTCTTGGTTTTAATTCAAAAATTGATGACACAAGTTTGCCTTAATTAAATTTTGTGTGAGAGTTTTCTGAAAACCTTTTCAGAACTGAAAATGCTGAAAATACATTCCTTAAGTTATTGGGATACTTTTTCTTTCATAAGTTATTCTAACCTGAAAACGTTTAAGATTAGTTCTACTTGGCCCTGGCATATCACAATTAGATGGATATTTTGACCTATTTTACGAAAAATAAATAATTATCTATAAATAATTATCTATACTGAAAAAAAACAATTGGAAAAAATGGACTTGATTTTCAGATTCAGCGTGAAAAAATAGCCCAGAAAAGTGTGCCCATTGACCAACAATATTTGGGTCGAAAAAATGTCGACCGGTATGATATAACAAATACAATATTTTAGACTAAACAAACCTCCGAAAAATAATAATAAAAAAAGAAATAAAAAAATCTAAATAAAGAAACAACTTAAGAAATTAACTAAATTAAATCCCCTTATCAACACTATTAAACTTAATAATAATAATCGACAAAAATTAATTAGATTATCAATAATAAGTAATGAGTAGTAATAAATAACACTAAAAAAAATGCTACTAATAACCGTATTCGGACCCATGTTTTTTTTCTACTCAGCAGCCTCTAAAATCTTCCGTTATCTTAGCTGATTCGTCCTTTAAGGGATTTTATCAAGACAAATGCAAAGATTTCATTCCATTTCTCGGACAACCATCAACGTGGGCAATCCTTCGAAAATGTGGCAGGCTCTCACAGACTTCGTTGTGTCCAAGACACCTTATATTTACAGCCAAGGCATTGCGCAGCTAGAGACAAGTTGGCAAAATATCCTAGATGACGATAGGGATTCATTAGAAAACTAACGGTATGTAAAATTTGTTGTATAACTTTTTCCTCATAAATCAAAAATGGCAAGGACTTTTCGGTTACCGTGTATTAACAATTTACCATATCGTCTTGCACCAGCTGAAAAATGCCTGGCACGCTGTTCATCACAGGTTTTAGCATTATAAGTTCTACGACGAAAGTTTCTACGGATATTGCGTCCGTCACTTAATTACAATCGATTGTAATTTATCACAACTTTTGCATCTTTTATTTATTTTCATGTCTGTCACATTAATAACGCTGGGATATCTGATTTAGTCAGTGCCAATCGAGGCAGCAACATTAGTCAACAAGTAAAGCTAAATGCATTTGTCAGCTTAAGATGATGAGTTATCAGCACACGTCTGCATTGAGAAAGGTTATTTTTCCGTCTCTTCTATTTATTTCCTGTACTTATTCAGAATATTTTGTGCAACAGGAACGACGTCAATACAAAGTGCTCGCCTCAATGTGTTGCAGTTAATTTTACTCGCTTCTGACGCCATTTTCCATCACCCGACGTTCATCAGTTTTTATTATTATTATTATTATTATTATTATTATTATTTGTTTTATTTTCGAAACTAGACTTTTGTCATAAAGCAAACAAAACTGTTAACCCAAAACCTACTAAGAACAGGTGTGTGCATTGGTGATGTGGACCCGAAGTAGGGGCCACGGAAGGAAAACACGGAACACGGGTTAGAGGTAAGAAAGATATATTAAACAGAAAAGTGACAAAGAATAGTGTAAGCAGAGCTTACTATCCAGTGGTGTCCGATATTGGTATCGAACGCGGCTGCGCATTACTATATTTAACAACCCCCCACACACACACACACACGGGTCGAATGTGGCACAAGGCCGGTTTAACGTGGGCTTACCGAGCCCGTAGGCTCGGCCAAAAATATGCCCATTTACAACCCGTATACACGAGTTTAGGGACTGTCTACCTCCCCGGACGAAACCGTGCCCTGCGGCAAAGCCTCGCCCGAGTTCCTCTCTGCCAAACAGAGAGTTCGACAGCAGAACACGCGGCTGCGCATTAATCTATTTACTTCCTCCACCTACGAAGGATAGATGTGGCACAAGGCCGGGTTTAAAGTGGGGTATTCCCGAGCCCGTAGGCTCGGCCATAAAAATGCCCGTAGAAACTGTAAAAACAGATTCGAGTTGGTCAACCACCCCGAACGAGACTCTGCCCTTCGGCGCAGCCTCGTCCGGGTTCCTCTCCGCCCAGAGGCAGAGAGTTCGACCGTTAACTCGTCAACACGCGGCTGCGCATTACTGGTATATTTAACAACCCGCCCCACGAGGGCGAATGTGGCACAAGGCCGGTTTAACGTGGGATTACCGAGCCCGTAGGCTCGGCCAAAAATATGCCCATTTACAACCCGTATACACGAGTTTAGTGACTGTCTACCTCCCCGGACGAAACTTTGCCCTGCAGCAAAGCCTCGTCCGAGTTCCTCTCTGCCAAACAGAGAGTTCGACAGCAGAACACGCGGCTGCGCATTTCTGGTGCTACTCCCATGATTCACATAATAATATAGTACTGGAAGAGTCCATGATGTAGGGAAGTATTGGTCTCACAACAATTGGGTAGCGGTTATCTGCGCCGAAAGTGTTTGTTTTTTTTTTTTAATCATTTCACCCCATGCAAAGTAGTAAAGATACTAAGAAATAAATGAAGGGGAAATAATTTTTTTAATCGAGTTCAACCCATGCAAGACATAAGTGGTTGCTGGGTGTGAAATAGTTAGAAACAGAAATGTTTTTAAAGAGCAAAAACAAAAGACGATTAATCAGGAGGACAATACATAGCGATTAACATTGCTTGCAACTTTTTGCAAATTAAATTTGGCTGCAATGCATGAAATCGGAAAAGAGTTCCACAATCGAGAAGTGCGAGAAAAGCAACTGTTTATATCGAATTTACGGTTACATCTAGTCATCTCATCTGTAAATTGATGAGACCTCGTTATCAGTCTAGTAATAAGCTTAAATTCAAAGAGTCTAGGCAATAAAGCGAAGAGCTCATTCGAACAATTTCCATGAATGTATTTATTGAAAATACAAAGAGAGACAACATTACTGCGGTGGGAAGGTGACTGTAGCCGAGATGCCACACCTGGACCAGTAATATTGCTGATTCTTCTTCGAATCTTATCAAGGAGCCCTAGATAAATAGCAGGAGCATCGGACCATATGTGGCAGCAATATTCTAAGAATGGACGAATGCTAGACATATAAATATGTAAGATTAGATTCTGGTGAGGAAAATTATCTTGCACGACCCAGTGAACCAACTGTTTTAGCAGCTGACCTAGCTGTGGATTCAATATTGCCTTTCTACTCCATGAAAGCCGATAACGTTAACCAAAGAAGGCACAGCGAATCACTCTCCAGCGGGTCAGAATCCACCATGCTGATGGAAGGCAGAGATGGTTATCTCATATGATTAATAGAGAACATTTTAGCTTTAGAAATGTTAAAATTAACAAGCTATCGTTTGCCCCAGTTAACAACAGACTGAAGGGTTGTTTTGGATATCAGCTGCCATTTTGACCTTATCAAACTGATCAGTCTTACTATCGAGACAGGATTAAATGCTTGTGTCATCAGCGTAGATACCAAGTTGAGAGATGATGTCATCGGGAAGGTCATTAATGAAAACCGGAAACGAAGTAGGACCAAGGCTGGAGTGCTGGCGGACACCTGCATTAGTACGAAAGGAACTGGAAGAGTGGCCATTTTAAAATTCGATAGGAAACATTTGATCAGCTCAAAAATTTACCCGGAGACACCGTAACTTTTAAGCTTGGGGAGGAGAACCCGTCAAAGGCTTTTGAAACGTCCAAAGATACAGTCTGGCCTTCACCGTTATTATCTAGAGCTTGACAGACTCTTTCCGCAATTATCATCACTACATCAACAGTCGATCTGGAGAGACGAAAGCCATATTGCTTGTCTGAAAGAAGCCTGCGATGTGAGATGCTTAACCAATTGAGCATTGACCAAACAAACTAGGCATATCCCAAATATAGGTAAAAAGCTAATTGTCGAAAGGGTGGGACGATTCATCCGAATTCTTTTAAGACTATGGGTGAATCGTCCGACCCTGGAACAGATGAGGATTTCCAGCAAGCAGGAAAGCAAGAGGAGGCGGGCCAAAAAAAAGAGAAACTTTACGAAGGAGTGAGAACAATAGAAGAGTACTCAAGAAGACAGAAAACGACCGAGACTGAATTTAAATTTTTGAAGATTAATGTTGACCGGAAATCATGGAACTAAAAGAGACTTTTACAAACGAGAAGTGCGAGAAAAGAAACTGTTAATTTATGTTTACAGTTAGCCAGTTCGACTGTGCATTGAAGAGAGCTTGCCACCAATCTAGTACCGCACTTAAATCCATAAAGTCTAGGTACCATAGCGAAAAGCTTATCCTAATTGCTCTGAAACTATAGCCTTAAAGAGCATTTGTTGTTTAAATACAGAATATATATATATATATATATATATATAGAGAGAGAGAGAGAGAGAGAGAGAGAGAGAGAGAAGGGGGGAACGGTGGATTGAGGAATCGGAGAGTCGAGTTCGAATTTCACTTGAATCCATTACATTCACTTACGCGCTAATACCCTTGGGAAAGGTGTGAATCCTCTTCTTCTCCCCCCAGCTATGGGTAAATAGCAGGACAGACTGGGTTCTATAGCCTTGGATGGCAACTGGTCTAGGAGAAGGACAAATCTGAATTCAAAAACTGCGGAGGGTCGTTTGAGGACCTTGTGATACGTAGTGCACCAGGTCTCTGTATTCGGACCTTCAAAAAGTATGGATGGTCCTGCACAAAACCTTCACCACTATAATCAAATCTCATGTGCTGGTGTCGGGCTCTTGGTTCCGAGGAACTGATCTGCTTGACCATCATACGTTGAAATCGACGGTAGTGTCGAATATATATATATATATATATATATATATTATTAATGCATGTTTTGTTAAATAATATAGACAAGTTTATATTTATTACTCCCTCCGTTCGAAATAGCTGTTCCAAAAAATGTTCATGTTGTTCCAAAGTAATTGTTCCAGTAGATAAAAAAAACCAAAAAGAACAAAAAATGTCATTTATTCTCATACTCAACAGTAAATAGGTAATATTAGTGAATTGTCATATCAATAAGTGTGAAATATATCGAAACTGATATACATAAACAGTTAAATTAATAACAAAAATAACTGGGGAAGGTTTACTTTAACAAAAGCAGTTTTTGTTGCAACTCGTTAGAAATAGAAATGGATACTTCAAGTTTTCCTTCTCTTTAGACACGTGCCGGAGTTTATAGTTGTTATCGACGTCAACTAAAATAACTTGTTCCATTGCTAACTGAAAACTTAGAAAAGTATTGTTAAGCTTCGACTTCTGAAGTTTATTGAAGCTTTCTTCCACTGCTTCAATGAGCTGGTCAACATTATTTGGAGCTTGCTGGTGCTGAATTGACTGAATTGAATTGAAATAACCCAGATCAAGGACATTGAGATCAGGACTATTTGGAGGCTGGCAAACTAATTCAATTTGCAAACCCAGACGTTCTGCAGCTACGTTTAATTCATCTGCAACCTGTTTTATTGCACCACGCTTCATTATTTGTCAATTTGTGCTTCTTGCAATTTCGTTTAGCATTTCTACCAGTTGGCTTCTCTTCTCCCATCATAATCTCTTGCCAGCGGGTGGTTTGAAAAAAAATACAATTTTAATGTGGTGAAAAAGTGATATAATTTGCGCTTCAAATCATTCTACCTGAATAAGCTAATATAAATACTTGAGGAACATCAATGCTAACCTGTTAATATAAACGGCAAACAATTCGATTAAGAATTAGTATATTCCACATGAGATTACGGCTATGGAACAACTATTTCGGAACAGAGGGAGTATTTAATTTATTGTAATGTAGATGTAATCTCTGATGATGGCTTATGTTAGGCGAAAGCTTAGACATTATTAACAATAAAAACATTTATCAACATGGTGATTTTCTTTCGTGTTTCAGTAATAATGCTTAAAAGTGTATTCGACAATATGAAAAGTTTATTCGACATTAATGAAAAAAGCCTGCTTAAATACACACAATATATATATATATATATATATATATATATATATATATATATATATATAAAAGTGGACATGGAAGTCAGCACTTAGAGGCGACAGTCTGTTTCATGCTAGTGCAATCGTCGTATATATTCAGTCATGTTACGTTAAATATTATAGATATATTATGTCTATTTTTATAATAAACCTTTCTATTTCTCTGTCTTCTTGAACTGAAGGTGAAATCCATCAAGGAAGGTCCCGAAGAGGGCTTCGTGAATTTGAAGTTTTTGGTTTATTATTTTCATAGGGTAATATATTGTTGTTGTCAACAAGTAGCTCTATTTTCCTGTATTGTGAAGGTGTTAACATTTAAAGACACATTCCTGTCCACCATTCCTATATTGAAAGTAATCAACTAAAACAGAACAAAATTTCCTACGAGTATTGTAGCAATGTTTTAAAAAGTATTTGAGTTGACTAACATTTAACACCTTGCTGCTTTTTACCATCTTTGGGTACCCCTTGCATTGGGAACGCTTGTTTACAAAACATTGTAACCGCAACGGTTAATTTTAAAATAATTATAACAGATCCCGTTACAAAAATCACCATCGCAACTGTGACAATAACATTAATTTTATCTTCGCAATTCAACTCTGAGGATGATCTCGGAGGAAATCGAAAGTACTTGTGTTAAAAAAATACGGCACATTTCTTGATGAATTTCGCCATTAACATCAAGAAGATAATTAGAGAACTGGAAAGGATTATTATAAAAATGGATATAATATTTAATGAAATATGAGTGCATTGTAATATAAATTGAACTGCACCACATAGCTGATTTTAAAGAACTGATCCGACGTGCAAATTTTCGGGATAACAACTGAGACATTACTCTACTGATTGAACAATTTAGTTCATGCCACAATGACTGATAAACTCCTACAACAAAAAATTCTCAAATTGCCATATTAGTAAAAAAAAAAAAAAAAAAAAAACACTCAAATTTTCAAAAAAATTCAACCTTAGCGTTGCGACTGCACGCTCCAAAAGTTTGTATCCGTTATCAATAACACTTCTTTGTTTCTCTCTTCTCCCCCTTCCCTCTCAATATATTCCTTCCGTTAAGTTAACCGATTAAATAGGTCAATGTCTGCCCCCCTACCTTAATACTAAGGTATGATAGATAGAAATATTAAAGTAAACCCTCTCTAAATTCGATCATGTCTCTCACACTACACCTCATTTCCCTATCTGTTAAATTACATAAACTTAATACTATCTGTCAAAAGTGTATAGCTTCATTTCAATTTTCATTTTTCGTTTCACCGTTTGGAAGTGGAGTCTGATGAGCCAGTGTCCTTTAATAAAGGGCTTGGCGAAATAAATTATTACATGGAACGTCAAAGTTGTCTGTTTTTCCTTTAATATATATATATATATATATATATATATATATATATATATATATATAATTCTTCTCCCAATTAACTACCTGATAATAGATCAATTTTGGGATCAGCTGCCGATTTGACTTCATCGAACCTATCAGATTTCCAATTAAACCATGAGTAAATAGCATAGATACCCCGTTTAGGCCTGATGAAGGTCGTTGATCAGAATTAGGGACAAACTAGGTCCAAGGATTGAGTCCTGAGCAACACTTGCATTAATGTAAAAATAATAATTTACCTCACAAGATAATGGTAGCCCTTTCTTTGGTCGAAATTTGGCTCTGTTGTGAGCAGCGCCTGGAATGGCGTAACTGTCTGAACTTTGTCTGCCAATATCTTCTGCAAGTGAAGCAGGCGAGACTGGACTGTGCGGTAAAGTTCTCAGACTGGTCTCTCAGTGAACTTTGTCTTTTCCTTCGCTCTATCAATCGGTGTCTTTTTTTCCTCGCCCTTTTGACTACTTGGACAGTATGGTGCCAGCTGCTTCGTTCATTTCCTCGCAGTTCTCTGTTACCTGAATCGATGCCTTTATGTCAATAGCTATGTCTGTAGAGCTATGCGATGACCATCCTTCTTAGAACATTATGAAATGGGTTACATAATCACAAAGAACTGTCTCACATAACCATATCACCTGAGAACTTCTAGCAGGAGTAAAATGAGCAGCACTTGTAATTTCAAGAGAAAATAATTACATAATCAAGCTGCTGGCGTACCACAGTACATCAAATAAAAGGTTAAGTAGGAAGCCCTATCAATACTGGAGAAAAAATGATAACTTGAGAAAGCCATTTTCCTAAAAAAATTGTTTTAAAAGAAATATTTTTTAAATTCCAAACACAAATTTACTGGCTGCTCGGTGAATGAAAGCCAAATACTTCCTTATAAGAAAACGGCTACCATTACCAATAAAGACGACCTTGAAGCATAATATAGGTTAGGGACGATGTCTCATGGCTTTTTCGTCGTGCATAATATATTTTGATATATGAATGTCATTCGTCCGATGCACATGAGCTAGTATCCATCGATGACGACGTTGACAGAAAGGGTGGCTTCCCCAGTCGTATGCATCTTGCCCATATCGTCTGATGTCATGGGTATGGCATACACAGTGAATAAGGAAACTTTCCACGCGATTTTCGTGCTTCGTGCGTATGTCGCCCACGATTTGTTGCCATAAGTCGGCTACTAAGGACACATGCCTGAAGCACGTTTATTTTGGTGCACAAGGTCAGTTGAGTGTTGTCGTAGTAACTCACGCAATTTGGTCAACACGGTTGTCGCTTTGGCGACGCATTTGTCAATTTCCAGGTCAAGCGATCAGTTGTTGGGGATAGTAGCGCCCAGATATGAGAAGTGATCTGTGATCGTCGGCGATGCTGATTGATGGAGATGCAGAAACATCCTGACCGATGATATCCGATTACTCTGTGCTAATAGTCAGTCTGAATTCCTTGCAGGCATGGACGAACTGGCTGATGAGTTGTTGGAGGTCGTATTAGGGGTGTATGTGCGATCAGAGCGGCGGGATCAGCAAACATCATTTCTTTAAACCGGACTGCGCGCACGTTAATCTTTACCCTCAGGTGGGCCAAGTCGTACAGTTTTCAATTTATTTGGGGGTGTAAGCATAGGTCTAAATATGCATCAGATAAATGTGGACGGACGACATGCCCTCATTTGTTGATGTCACAGATAATTAAGACTGCTTGCAAATAAAGTGGTAGGGAGAGAGGTAGAGAAAGAGAGAGTGGTAAAGAGTGAAGTAGGAAAGAGAGGTAGAGAGAGAGAAATTTAGAAAGGTAGAGAGAGATAAAGATAGAGAGGTAGAAAGAGCGTTAGAGAGAGAGGTAGAGATATAGGAAGAGAGAGGTAGAGAGAGCGGTAAAGGGATAGGTAGAGATATAAAGAGAGAGAGGGGTAGAGAAATAGCGAGGGAGAGGTAGAGAAAGAGAGAGTGGTAAAGA
Organism: Acanthosepion esculentum; assembly: GCA_964036315.1. Taxonomy (NCBI): domain Eukaryota; kingdom Metazoa; phylum Mollusca; class Cephalopoda; order Sepiida; family Sepiidae; genus Acanthosepion; species Acanthosepion esculentum. The sequence continues at coordinate 29,567,053 of OZ038496.1, forward strand.
ATGAGGTAGAGAGAGAGGTAGAGAAAGAGAAATTTAGTGAGGTAGAGAGAGAAAGATAAGGAGGTAGAGAGAGAGAGGTAGAAAGAGCGGTAGAGAGAGTTAGAGAGGAAGAGAGAGGTAGAGAGAGAGCTAGAGAGAGAGGTAAAGAGATGTAGAGAGAGAGAGTTATATAAATAGTGAGGGAGAGGAGGAGAAAGAGGGGTAGAGAGAGCTAGGTAGAGAGAGAAGGATAGATAGAGAAGAAATATAGAATCCCGTTTGAAAACATATATTGATGTATCAATTGATATTCAGATGGAGTGTAGAGTTAAAATTGATTAGCTGATGAATCCGGAAGAAAGTCACATGACCAGTTGACACTCCATTTGGTAAGAATATAACATCTCTCTCTCCATATTTCTTTTTAATTATTTATTTATCTTTTTTATTGCACTGGCAATATTGAACTTGACCTATTCAACAAGCGCATGCCGACATTCAATCAATTGTAAGGTCAGAAGTGTCTGTTCTAGTTCCTCTACAGGAAGCTAAAATAGAAAACTTGACACAATCACGTATTTTTCATCAGCGAACTGAAAAGAGGGTACAAATGTACTTCGCGGCAATGTTTGGTTTCTCCTTTTCATTGTATAAGGGAAAATGATTTTGAAAACTCATATTAGGGAAATTGACCAACACCGAAAACTTTGCTTCCGTGCTTTGCGCTTCTCCCCCAGCGCAATTGTTCTATTATGAATTTGAGACCCACCAGCCTACAAGACAGAAGATGAGGGAAGACAATGAATAATTACAGTGTGTAATCCATTTTATCCTCAAGTGTTTGGTATCCGAAAATGTTAACACAACATAAACGGAATTTTAAGTGTATGTTAATAAAGAAAATGTTTTCTTAAAGAATTTAAAAAATCATTCAAAGAAAATGTATTTGATTGATTGACTAGTTTTTTTTTGGGTGGGGGGTATTTTTTTATTTTTTTTAGCTTACCATTCCATTCTGGGCTATTCAAAGACGAAACAGATTTTGAATTTTAAGAATAATTCCTTTACGAGTAAATATTGAAAAAGATTTTTGAGAATAAGATACAGGGTGACCATAAAGTTTGTGTGCACTTTTAAAAAAATGATAACTTTATTTGTATTTGCGATAGAACAAGGATTACAAAGAAGTAAATCTATATTTTTTAAGGTTTTATTGAAATTTTATTTAAGTTTCCACATGTCCTCCATCATTAGCAATACAAAGGGTAATACGATTTTGCAGTTCATGGAAAACATTTGCCAACTGATTTACAGTAATGCCTGAAATCACATTAGTTATTTTAGCTATACTTAAAACTAGGTACATTAAACTTTATAACATTTTTTACAGATTATTTCTATCGCAAATACAAATAAAGTTATAATATTTTAAAATTGCACACGAACTTTATGGACACACTGTATTACTATATAAAATGTATTGTAGAACAGATATATTGACTTTGATTTGTATAAACATATTTCTATTTAATGTGGTTTACATATTAAGGTATATACAGGGTGTCCATAAAGTTCGTGTGCACTTTAAAAAATTTATAACTTTATTTGTATTTGCGATAGAAATAATTTGTAAAAAGGATTAGAAAGAAGTAAATCTATATTTTTAAGGTTTTATTGAAATTTTATTTAAGTTTCCACATGTCCTCCATCATTAGCAATACAAAGGGTAAAACGATTTTGCAGTTCACGGAAAACATTTGCCAACTGATTTACAGTAATGCCTAAAATCACATTAGTTATTTTAGCTATACTTAAAACTAGGTACATTAAACTTTATAACATTTTTTACAGATTATTTCTATCGCAAATACAAATAAGGTTACAAATTTTTAAAGTGCACACGAACTTTATGGACAACCTGTATTTTTCCAGATACAACTGTCTGTAGCTCGGGGAGGGGATGGTATCCTACTTATCCTAACGGTATTTGAGTGTAAGTGAAAGTAACGAACCAAGCTGGAATTCGAACTCGGCTCTGCCGATTCCACTTTCTAAGTCGCTATCCAGTACAGCATCCGCACACCCAAGTTTTTATAGAAGCTTATCTAAAATATCCAGTATCTCAGTTTCACTTTCGATGAACACAACAGCGATTTCAAAAGGACTGGCAAAAGTTGAATGAGATCAAAGAACCTTAATCTAATCACGTTATTTAAGTATATGTGAACATGTAGATATATTGTTTGGTGTAGAATTAAGTTTTTTTTAATTATTAATATTATTAATTATTTTTTCCTTTTAACGATTTCAGTCACTAAAATACTATATTTAATTATCATAGGATTTCCACGTGGAAATTTACCAGGAACAAATAGAATCTAAATTGTTTTACTTTTATACTGCTAATTAAGATTACGCAGTTACTGCAGATGACCAATACCGCTGAAAATGGACATGGACATACGTTAATTTATATGATTTATATTGCATCAGGAAGATATTGTAAAATCGAAATTTCCTTCTTAAGCATTTAATTTCTTTGAACGTGGTATTAGTAGTTTTGTGGAACCATTTCTCATTGTTTTTCTCAAACTGATATATATATATATATATATATATATATATATATATATATATATATATATATATATATATATATATATATATATATATATATATATATATATATATATATATATAGCATGACTCTTCGGCAGAATTGAATCACTGTCAGTCACTGTGTGTTTATCTAAATCTAAAAAATAAACACGCTAAAATTCACCTTCATCCTTGCCGTGAGCCGACGGCTTAGTGGTAGAAGTTCCGACTAACGCCAATTCAGTCGGGTTTCGATCCTAGCTAGAGGCAACCGGACGTCTAGCCACACTGATGAGCTGTGAAACACCGAAACAGTCTGTATGTGGATGACAAAAATATATATTATAATTATTTTTTTTTAAATATGATTCCTTACATAACACATAACAGCTCTCATGTTTCAAAAATGGGAGCCGAAAACCTCATTAAAATTATTAAAATTAAATTGAATTAAATTTCAAGACATGTTTCATCCTCAAGCGAAAATTTAGGAATAACCAATCTTGAAATTTAAGCATCTTTATAAGCATGTTCATTAGTAAAATTTATTACTATGGAAACGCCTGGGGGCGACCATTTTTATAAGGGGCTTAAGAGTTAATTTGTATCCACATATCAGTCACCTTTGGAAAGAGGTCAAGCCGAGGTAAGGTCGGTAACATTTCTTATTTAACAGTTAAAATATTTAATCCTTGAAAATGGTTAAATGTATAGCCGAAAGCGCTGTGATAAAAAGAACATTTGGACAGTTTTTCTACGATTCATCATCTGAAAAGAAAAATATTATTAGATCGCATGAAAAATTGTATAAAAAAACTAAATAAAAGCATCTTGTCTATCCTATTCAATGAAATGTGCATATATATATATATATATATATATATATATATATATATAAAGAAATATACTCTTAAGGTATGCTATATTTCTGGGATAAAGTGCTCAATACACAGAGCGTGTGTAAATATAAAAGTGAACATTGAAGTCAACACTGACGATTGTGTCTAGTATGAAACAGCCTGTCGCCTCCAAGTGTTGACTTCAATGTTCACTTATACATATACACACACACATATATATATATATATATATATATATATATATATCATCAGAATATTCTTCCATGCACGACCCTATCAGAAAATAAGACAGATAACAATAAATTTAAAATGTATTCGTCCTTTTCTAACATGTTCTTAATAAATGTCTCGGTATGTAAGTTTATAAAGCCAAAGTACCTAAAATTCAATAAGATATGAGATGACTATCTAAAAAAATAATCTAAAAAGGTTTTTATGTTGTATTCTTAATGTAATTTTACTAATAGTTATTTTTTCTCCTTTACATGAATCAGCGGATTATCGATAGATGTGTCATCATTTAGTAAAAATACACACGCACCCCCCGTCTTAAAATATGCTTTTTTGTGATATTTTAAGTCTAAGTCGAAGTAATATTGGTTTTTGTTGAGATTAATTTTATTTTTGAAAGATTATTTACGAAAGAGAATTACGTTCTGTTGACAGATTTGTCAATGTGGATGATTTTAACGATTTAAGAATCGCTAAAAAGATAGATAGATAGATAGATAGATAGATAGATAGATACATACATACATACATACATACATACATACATACATACATACATACATACATACATAATGAATATACTGAGATAGATGCGAATGAAAAGATTTAGATAGATAGATAGATAGATAGATAGATAGATAGATACTCAACAGACTGAGAGATAGAGAGACGAGACGAAAAAGAAATTGACAAGGAAAATAATCAGGAAGCATATGAGAAAGATTCAAACTTGTAAAAAGATCTTTGCCATAAACGTAATTAAAATAAAAACAAATTTACTCGTAAAGGGAAAGGCGAAATAAGTTTTGAAGCAATAAGACATTGTTCCATTTCTACGGTTTATACTGCATCATGAAATCATATCAAAACTGGAACGAAGCAAAGGAAACAAAATCCCCTTATTCATCAATGGCGGTAAATCTCACCGTTTTCTCTATTCGCGATTATCTTTCGGGTAAACGCGTTTCGTTCCAGGTAATCTATTCTTTTCTTTTCTTTTTTTATCTTTGTCTTTTTATAACAACCCATCATCCTGAAACCGCTTTGTATCTCCAATTCGCTTTTAAAACAAAACCCTCTTATTCTATAAGAGAAAAGAAAAAATGAAAGAAAATTGAATAAATCTTTCTTTCTCATTTAAGTATTGGACTTTTTTGTTTTTATTTTCAATTAAATCGAAGGAAAATGAAAAATAAAGAAGAAAAGACTCGAGAATATCTTGATTCGTTTAAAGGAAAACGACTCAACAAAAAAAAGACCGGAAATACCGATTCACGAAGAAACGATCCATTGCAGCAAGATCAAATGACTCAGTAACTGTATTGACTGCTGTTTCTCTTCTTTCTTTCTTTCTTTCATTCTTTCTTTCTTTCTTTCTTTCTTTCTTTATTTTTTCTTTCTTTCTTTCTTTCTTTCTTTATTTCTTTCTTTTTTCAGTCATTCTTTCTTTCTTTCTTTCATTCATTCTTTCTTTCTTTCTTTCTTTCATTCATTCTTTCTTTCTTTCTTTCATTCATTCTTTCTTTCTTTATTTATTTATTTTTTCTTTCTTTCTTTCTTTCAGTCATTATTTCTTTCTTTCTTTCATTCATTCTTTCTTTCTTTCTTTCATTCATTCTTTCTTTCTTTCTTTCATTCATTCATTCTTTCTTTCTTTCTTTCTTTCTTTCTTTCATTCATTCATTCTTTCTTTCTTTCTTTCATTCATTCTTTCCTTCTTTCTTTCTTTCTTTCTTTCTTTCACCCCCAACAGATCAAAACAAAAAAAAAGAATAATAGAATTAAACACGAAGCTGACACTTAGGCAGGGTTCAAATTTAGCCAAAATGTCGATAATTTTAATACATGTATTTAATTATATATACTAGTTGGGAGAATGAGTTTCATTCCTCAAATAATTATTATGATTTGTGCATAAAAAAAAACGGTATAATGACGGTCACGATTTAGGGTCAGAAGGGTAACGACCGTAACAGTACGTGTGTGTCTAAAAAAATATTGATAATGGATCAAAGAATAACCGAAAGCGCTCAGATGTACAGAACATTCGGACAATTTTTACACACTTTATGTCCTGTAAAGAGCACAAGAAAAATTAAATAAAACATTGACAGCAATCAGCAGTGTTTAATGAAACACATTGTCAATCGTGTTTAATGAAACACATTGTCAGTCGTGTTTAATGAAACACATTATCAGTCGTGTTTAATGAAACTTATACAGAAAATGGATTAATGTCCAAATACACAAATATATATTATAAATTAACTGATTTAAAATATGTTTTTTTCGCTACGCAGTAATAACCATGTTTCAAAAATGGAAGCTAAAAACTTCAAATTTAATTATATAATTAATTTAAAAGCATTAGTTCTGTTTCATCTTCAAGCGAATATTGGAGTATTGCAATCTTCGCTTGAAGATGAAACAGAACTAATGCTTTTAATTTAATTACAAAATTAAATTTGAAGTTTTAGCTTCCATTTTTGAAACATGGTTATTACTGTGTAGTGAAAAAAAACATATTTTAAATCAGTTAATTTATAATATTTATGCTCTGTAAATTTACATTGAGCACTGTTTTGTAAAAATAAAAAATATCAATAAGAACACCGGATTATATATCTTACTATTCTTTCTTTACATATATATATATATATATGTGTGTGTGTGTGTGTGTGTGTGTGTCATATGCCGACAGTACTATTTCACAGCTTCTCAGTGTGAATATACATCCGAATGCATCAAGTCAGTATTGAAACCCAACCGATTTAGTGTCAGTCAGAGTTTCTACCACTGAGCTATCTTCATTCGACAGAATGAGCTTGCTAAGTCTAGTATATTGTTTTTACGAATTTAAACTAATGCCAATCAGCCATAGGGCTCGATTCATTACTGAAGAGCTTTGCATTAACGCAGGTGGCTGTTCTTTATAGAATTAGCTTGTCATTCACCAGTGCTCAATTGAAATATATTTTCAAGGGCTAGATTATGTCATTCGCAGACAGTACTGTTTCGCTGTATCACAGTTTCTCAGTGCGATTAGACATCCGAATGCCTCAAGTCAGGATTGAAACCCAACCGATTTGGTGTCAGAATTTCTACCATTGAGCTATCTTCATTCGGCAGATGATGGGCTCTTCGACGTATAATGGTCAAACAGCTCGGTTACTAGGAACCGACAGCCCAGACACCAGCACATATGATTTGATTATAGTGGTGAATGCTTTGTGCAGAACCAACCTCACTTTTTGTGAAGCCGAATACAGAGACCTGGTGTACTACGTGCCACATGGTCCCCAGACAACCCTCCGTAGGTTTTGAATTCAGAGTTGTCCTTCTCCTATACTAGTTGGCATCCAAGAACCCAGTCTGTCCTGCTATTTACCCACAGCCAGAGGGAAAAAAGGTGAATTAATACCTTTTCCAAGGGTATTAGCGCGTAAGTGAATGTAATATATATATATATATATATATATATATATATATATATATATATATATATATATATATATATATGGCAATTCTTTACATCTATGTGCCTCAGTTAGCTCTTATTTATCTATATACTAGCAGCATGGCCCGGCGTTGCCCGCGCTTGATTCAAAAATCGTACGACTCATACTGCAATCGCTATCACTTGACTTAAAATATTTTTGCCCTTCCTTGCCTTTAAAGGAGTGCCCTTTGCCGTGCTGATGTTGCTACATGCCTTACTTCTTGCCTATCTCACACTGTGATTTTTTCTAAGCTCTATACTAAACATTAAATCTGTTACGAAAACAGAACTAAACAAAATCGATTTTTTTTGCATGCTAGTTAACGTTCGTGTCAGTCAGTTGTTGGCTCTCACGCTGGCCAATAGAATCTTCCTTCCTATTCGTGGCAGCTAGCTATAGGCCTTCACTCTGGTCAGTAGAAAATGGCCACAAACTACATGAAAACTACCGTAGAAGCATAAAAAAATCGATTATTTCCACTATCGATGGGAGTTGGGACATGCAAATGCGGTCTTGGCCTTTTTACTAACTTGGAGCATGAGCATGTAAATTTTGGTGCAAATCCGTCGAAAATTGCGGCCGTGCATTCGTTACACACACACACACACACACACACACACACACACATACTGCGTTTTATAGATAGTAATTTATCAATCTATCCCTATTCATAATAATTTGTCTCAGTTTGTATTTCCCATGGCTATTCATAGATAAAGATTTTTTCCGTATGTCAGGTCATGTTAAACTCTTCACAAATACGAACAATCTCAACTAGCGGACACACACAAACATACATACGTACATACATATGTGTTGTATATATATATATATATATATATATATATATATATATATATATATATATATATATATATAAGAAGAGAATATTAATATTGTGTGAGTTTCTTTATTTTAATAAAAGTATGTATCATTAATCATCTCAAAGAACTTGATTAAATTCATGTTTACATTTATTGGTCGATTTCGACTTTCCTCGGGAATATTCACATTTCATTTGGCAATAATGTCTATCTTTAAGAGCTTCAAAACCAGTGCCCGACCCCTGGAAATAAATAACCTATCTATCTATCTATCTTTCTTAGTTCATATCTATCTCAATCTGTTCAAGATATATATATATATATATATATATATATATATATATATATATATATATAATATAAGTATATTCCTCACTACACGATCTCATAGGTGTGCGCTCTACACAGCTCTCACTAAGTGGTATTTTATATATAGGTCATTTTCTTTGTATCTCCCTCTCTCTATATATATATTATGTATGTTTGTCTGTATTCAGTATCTATAGTATTAGTAGTAAGATAATTGAAATATGAACAGAACATGTATGGATGTATGTATGTATGTCTACTAGGGCGCCCAGCCAATCCCTATTGCAGACGCTTCCTCAGGCGCATTTGTGTTTATTCAACATCCACAGAGTTTCTGGGAAAGAGCGTGTTATCTAGCGTGATCAACAATTTGAACAAGGCCAGCACGCTCAAGCCCTCGGCCACGATGACTTGTGACTTCGTGCACAGCGACAGCACCCAAGGGTTCCGTCTACCCAATTTCACTCAAAAGCGGTATGGTTTTCAGGCACTTTCCAGTCCAATAACATCAGGAAGTCTCGATCCTAACAAATCGACCATGGTGAGATACGAACCCGGGTCTCATGGTCAGAATGCGAACTTTCTAACCACTTGGCCACGTGCCCATTCTAGCTATCTATACACATTCTGTGTGTGTATTTAGTATCAATTCTCACACACACACACACACACACACACACACACACACACACACACACACACACACACACACACACACACATATACTGCTCTCACAAACAAATGTACATAAAAACAAAACAAAAGAAAATGGTTGAATCCATCAACACAGATTAATGATAATATTCTCCACGCGTGACATTAACTGACGCCATTTTCAGTTAACAATATGAAAATAGCGTTTCCTACATTCCAGTTGCTAAGAACACTCTGTTTTTTTGTTTTTATTAATTTTCTTTGTTTGATTAAATTCATTTCGTTTCTTGCTTTGAAAAGGTCCGCATTAGGACGAAACGCGTCAGCAATTACTGTTTTCCTATTGTTATTTATTTATAAATATATATATATATATATATATATATATATATATATATTAACCGTTTCGGCCACCGAGGATCGTTCGGTTGGCAAGATCGAATTTACTGCTTATAAACTTCAATCTTCCATGAATCTCTCACGTACATTCATAACTGCTCATTGCGTATCAAATGTAAACAAATGACGTCACACATTATGAAATGGACAAAGTCCGACAATTATTTAAAGACATTTTCATGTTTAAGATTGTTTTTATAGATACAAGTATTTAAGTAAATGCTCTGTTTATAATAAACAGGCTATATGACGGTTCCGTATAGTATACGGGTTTCGAATCCTGTCGAAGACGAATATTTTCTATGAAAATTTCTCGGACATTCAGGCTGGTAAATGTTATTTAATACTGTATGGAGAGCTGGCCTCTGGAAGGAGACCCACCGGGCGGCCACAGCTGTTTCTTCATCAGCCTCTACAGTTACAGACGTCGATGCTCCAGCCAAGCAGACAACTAGAAGGCTACCCATGGTCAACCCTGACCGACGGAGGCCTACTAGAATCAGGAACCCGCCCCCAAAGTTTGTAAAAGTATTTTGGGATTATATCTTGGATTGTATATTTAACAATGTCTACCATACATTTTAAAGAAAGGACTCACGGAAACATTGAATTATGCCAAATAATTTGTATCTATTCAACCAGACCAGCTGTAGGCGGTTAGAGTCATAGGCAAAAAATTCAGTAGTATCGGCTTTGACGTTCCCCAGGGATCTCTTGATGGGGCATGAGTTTCCGAGTTTATGGGCTTTTATATATTAAGTAAAATGAACAATATTTTCCGTAGAGAAAGCCATGGAATATACAGGGACTACGGTTTGATGGCTGTAGCCAATAATAGGAGGGCCAACGATATAATTCAAAAAATATTTTAAGACCTTTTAGGAATTAGTTTTCTAAATTACGTTTGAGGTGGGCACGAAAAGTTTCCATTATTTGGATGTCGAATTCAACCACATCACTGGTACTGTTTCACATTATATGAATCCGAATGCTGTACTGAAATATGCAAACAGCAGGGGAAACCAACCCGCGAGTGTTCTTAAGCGCATCATCCTTGGTGGGGGTGAATGTAGGATCTCAAAAAATTCGTCCACAAGGGAGATTTTTAATCATAAGAAAAAAGATTACTTGGTGTTCACACCTCATGCCCAGTCTAAATGCAAAACCAGGAGAAGGGATACAATCTGGTTTAACCCTACTTTTAATTTGCAGTTGAAAACTAAAATTGGAAAGATATTTTTTTTAAGTAATTGCATAAACATTTTCCTAAAATATGATTTGATTATAGTGGTGAAGGCTTTGTGCAAAACCAACTTCATTTTTTGAAGGACCGAATACAGAGACCTGGTGCACTACGCGACACAAGGTCCCCAAACAACCTTCCGCAGGTTTTGAATTCAGAGTTGTCCTCTTAGATCAGTTGCCATCCAAGGCTATAGAACCCAGTCTGTCCTGCTATTTACTCGTAGCTGGAGGGAGAAGAGGGAGAAGAGGATTAATAACTATTCCAAGGGTATTAGCACGTAAGTCAATGTAATGGATTTGACTGGAATTCGAACTCGGCACTCTGATTCCTCAATCCAAGCCGTTATCCACTACTTCACATATATTAAATAATTAATGGATTTTTTAATCCAATAATATTGATATATCTGATCGTTCTGATGAGAAAAGAACTCCCGTATTTGTCGGACAACACAGAGGCCTACATCAAATGCCTTAATGAGGTAGTGCTGTCCTGGGTAAAGAGGGCGGCTACTGGAAGACCGTATGTTTGGCAATAGGACTCTGCGCTATGTCACGCGAACAAGAGAACCCAATCGTGACATTCAGACAATTTCTGCGACCCATCACCCCTTACGTCTGGTCTCCTAACTCCCCAGACTGCGACACTGTTGACTATTATGTACAATGCGCGGTTGAGCGAGAGATCAACAAAACTCTGTGATGAACTGACGGCAAAGATTATGGCAGCATTCACTAACATAAACAAGGAGACTGTCCAGAAGAGTAGCAGGAGATCCCGAAGTCGTCTGGAGGCCGTGGTTGAATCCTTAGTATTTCAAGACATTTTTGTTGTAATGTTGGTAAATAAATTTGTTAAAATGTGGTGTCAGTGTCATTTTCTTTTTCGTCATTCAGATGACGATTTGTCCATTTAACCCGATATATATATATATATCAAAGTGAACATAGAAGTCAACACTTAGAGGCGACAGTCTGTTTCATGCTAGTGCAATCGTCAGGCAATTCATATATATATATATATATATTGGTGTGTTTCTGTGTGTTTATTGTGGCTATATAACTAAAAGGTTTGAAAATCCCTAGCATGAAGGGTTTGTGAAAAAAAATGAAGAAGAAAAACAAGAAAAAAGGAAAGGCGAAGAAAAAGAGAAGATAAAGACGAAAATAACGAGAATAAAAAAAAGAAGAAAAGGCAGGAAGAAGAATAAACAGAAGAAGAAAAGGAAAGAAGAAGAAGAAGAAGAAGAAGAAGAAGAAGAGGAAAGAAAAAGAAAAAAAGCAAAGTAAAACAAGAAATAGCAAGAAGAAGAATAAAAAGCAGGAAAAAAACAGTAGAAGAAGAAATGGGAAGAAGAAAAAGAAAATGAAGAAGATGGAATGGCAAGATGAAGAAAAAAGAAGAAAAGGTAAGAAGAAAAAGAAAAGAGATAAAAAAATCTGATGAAAAAGAAGACACAGAAGAAAAAGAATAACGAAAAGAAGAAAAGGAATATTCAGAAGAGGAAGAAGGGAAAGAATTACTAAAAAAAAGAGAAAAAGAAGAACAGGAAGAAGAACGAGAAAAAGAACAAAAGGAAGTAGAAGATAAAGAAGGAAAGTCAGGAAGAAGAAGAAAAATAATAAAAACTGCTGAAAAAGAAGAAGCATAACTATAATAATAATAATAATTAGAAGAACAACAACAACAACTACAGCAACAACAACAACAGCAGCAACAAAAACAAGAACAAGAACAAGAAGAACAAGAACAAGAAGGAGAAGAAGTCTTCCGTTGGTGGAAGAATGAAATAGTTGGCGGGAAGGGAGAAAAATTAAAAAAACAGTGAAGATATGAAATAAAGAGAGGGTAAAAAGACAGAAAGAAGAAGAAGAAAAGAAGAAGAAGAAGAAGAAGAAGAAGAAGAAGAAGAAGAAGAAGAAGAAGAAGAACAACAACAACAACAACAACAACAACAACAACAACAACAACAAAGAAATAATTAAATACTTTTAATAGAATGCTAAAATATTAAAAGACAATCAGCAGATACTTCATAAGAGAGAACCGAATTCCAAAAAATAGAAAAGCAAATAATCTCATAAAAGCCGCAAACATGGAAAAAAAATGAAAGCGAGAAAATGCGAATAGGAAAAAAGCATTGCAAACGAAACAATTTTTCCAAATATTACACAACACATATGTATAATGTTGCATCGAACAATAGATTCATATTCTCCAGCCGAACGAACGTCGGAAAGAATAGATCGATAACAGAAAAAATATATGGAAATTGTATTCAGTAAACATTCGATTTAACGGACTCATAGGACGAGGAACGTTAAATGTGAATATCACATTAGGAGACCATTTTGTGTGCCATGTTTTAAATGTAAAAAATGGTTTTACTATAATTTAAGGTAATGTAGAATTAAAAAAAAAACTATTATTAACAAGTTGACTGCCAACCCAAAATAAGTATAGGTTCATGTGATGCAACTCCATTTTAAAATTAAAAAATATTTTGTAAAAGAATATGTTAGGTAGAAAAGATTTTAGCGCTTATATTTTTTGACAAAATGGCCGACAAAGTTTTTTTTTTATAACCTCAGAAGCCATGAACTAGTTGTGACGACTACTTTCTAGTGTTTATAATATTCCTTTTCAGATTTTCGAAATTATATATATATATATATATATATATATATATATATATATATATATATATATATATATATATGAAGAAATATAGCCTTATGGTGCGCTATATTTATGGGATAACTGTGCTCAATATCAGAGATAGAGCGTGTGTAAATATAAAAGTGAACATTGAAGTCAACACTTAGAGGCGGCAGTCTGTTTCATGCTAGACGCAATCGTCATGCCATATATATCAAATATGTGGCGCAGTTCAATTTATATTGCAATGAATCATTCATACAAAAACTAGATGAGTAAAGATAATGATATAAAATGGCGAAATCCTTTCGCAAACAGAATTTTAAAGTTGGATTAACCTACAAATCACTCGATGAATGTTAGGATCTTGTTCTTTCGCAAGTACTTTCAACTGTACACTCACTCATCTTCAGGCATGGAAATTATTTTGTTTTTAATAAAATCCAGGTAGCATCCGAGACGAAAAAAATAAATGCGAATCGAAATATGCTTTCTTTTTATTTAAATGTGGTATTGATAACGGAAACAAACTTTTGGAGAGTGCAGTCGCAACGTTAATGTTGAATTTTTTTGAAAATTTAAGAGAGTGCTTTTTTTAATAATATGGCAATTTGAGAATTTTTTTGTTGTAGGAGTTTATCAGTCAATGTGGCATGAACTAAATTGTTCAACCAATAGAGTAATGTCTCAGTTGTTAACCCGAAAATTTGCACGTCGGATCAGTTCTTTTAAATCAAATAATTGGTGCAGTTCAATTTATATTATAATGAACCATTGTAATATATATATAGGAGAAGGCACGGTGGAGTAATGGATAACGGCTTGGATTGAGGAATCGGAGAGCCGAGTTCGAATTCCAGTCGAATCCATTACATTGACTTACGTGCTAATTGGGAAAGGTGTGACTCCTCTTCTTCTCCCTCTAGCAGGACAGACTGGGTTCTATAGACTTGGATGACAACTGGTCTAGGGGAAGGACAACCCTGAATTCAAAACCTGCGGAGGGTCGTTTGGGGACCTTGTGGCACTCACTGCACCAGGTCTCTGTATTCGTCCCTTCAAAAAGTGTGGATGGTCCTGCACGAAAACCTTCACCACTATAATCAAATCTCAGTCGGGCGCTCAGTTTCTGGGAACTGATCTGCTTGACCCTCATACGTCGAAGAATTCGACGGGAGAGTCGATCATATATATATATATATATATATATATATATATTTGAATCAGTTCACCCCAGGCAAAGTGATAATACCGCTACGACACAAGAGGCTACTGAGAGTGAAAGAGAATGAATAGACTTTATAAGGAACTAGAAATTCAGGGATAAACCTCTACAACCTGTTCAGAAGACCAGGAAGAAGTGTGAACCGGACGATAGCCAAACCTATCTACCCTTATTACGTTATTTTCTAACAGGCAGAATTTTCTAACATGGGAAATAAAAAGAAACATTAAAGATGATCCGTTATGCAATATTGAGCCTCCAGAATCGCAGAGAATGCTGGACAAAATGAATCAAAGGTGAGACGGGACTTAAAGCAATAGAATATATTAAACTGGTAAATGTACCGCTAAGTGTTTTAGCAGAAGATAGAGAGGGCGACACTAAAATCTAAAGGAGCATTGGGATAGCGAAAGATGCCTTCCAAAAGTTGAGCAAAGTATTAAGAAACGGAAAGAAAGAAAAGATTACTGAATTGTTACGTTATATCTGTCCTCCTATATGGCAGTGAATGCTGAACAATCTCCTCAAAGATGAAGAGACTTGAAACAACAGAAATGTAACCCTACAGAAGAACGATAAGAATACCATGGACCGAGCATGCGAGCAACGACGAAGTTTTAGATGAAATGGAAACAAAATGAAAACTTAAACTTAACATCAAGAAGAGAACTGAAATTTCTACCGCACATAATAATTCATTCATTCATCTCATTTATCAAACATTTGTAAAAAGCTTGCCGACATTAAATAACCCATTGAGGTGTTGATATGCCGTAATACAAAATAAACCAAACCGAGGTCGACCCTGACCGAGGGTGGTCGTACCTGTTAGGTTCCCAATTATGGACAAATAGTTAAAAATCCCAAACTGGGATTAAAACAATATGAAAGTATAAAAATACATTTTTATAATAAAAATACCAGCCACACATTTTCATAATAAAAATATACCAGCAATATATTTGTTTAAGTGAATGTAATATATATATATATATATATATATATATATATATATATATATATATATATATATATTACAAAGAGTTAATCATACCTTGAATCAATAATATAATGCTTATAATTATGTCTACTAGCGAAGGGATTCCATTCACCAATAATTGCATTAATATTGCTAATTGATTCAAGGTATGATTAAATCTTTGTAATATAAAATTATCTGCTGCCTATATATATATATATATATATATATATATATATATATATATATATATATATATATATATATTACCAGCAATATATTTTTGTTAAAGAAATTATCAATGCTCCCAAGAAAATTAAATTTCAGAATTAAAGGACCCACAAGATGCTGATATGTTGCTAAACAAACTTAATAGGAAAATAAAAGCATAAGGACAATTAAGGAAATCCTTTAGACTACATGATCTGGAAAAAAAACACATTTTAATTTAAAATTCCAGCGTTCCAACCTCTCCAACGTTTCCTAGCCGTGATAAACTTACGCTTGCGGTTATTTTTTGTCTCTCCTTACGGTTCCTACACATATATATCTCTATCAACAAAAACATTACTTTGGTCCTGATGAAGTCCTTATAGAAGTCGAAATGCGTTGCACAGAATCTTTTCCAGTTTGTCATTCATTTGCCTCACATTGTTCTGATATATAGAAATTTCTGATATATAGAAATTGATTAACAAGCTCAAGCACAGTTTACTTAACCGAATCGCAATGAAGGGATGTTCCCTTAGGAAGACCTCGTGACTTGACCGCCTATTGAAACGTAAACTCAGCCTAGGACTCAAGTGGAACTCATACATACGATCCATCGCTGAAGATGCTGGAAAAATGATCGGTTCCCTGTGGCTTTTATGACGTTGAAACAACCGTTCTCGCCCGATTACTGTAGTTAAGCAACGTTGGACCTGGTCAATATCCGGTGCTGTAAACTTGTGGGTGTTATAATAGATAAAGGCTCAGAATGAGAGCTCGGAGAGCAGAGTTTGAATTCCAGTCGAGTTCGTTATATTCACTTTTATGTAAATACCATTGGCAAATGTATAACTCCACCTATTCACTTCTCATCTATGGCTAAATTTGTAAGACTTGTATCAGAAAATCATTATTATCTCAAAAATATCTCACAATCGACTTTTGTTTTGTCTTAAAATAACCTCGAAAAGGTTGATAAGTCGTAAACAAATCAATCAATCAATTGGTTCCTTGTACCGCACCAGCAAGTGTTTGACTCCTCTTGCCATATTCTAACTTTACAAGATCCAGATCAGGCCGAGAATGGAGTTCAGTTGCCATATACCGGAAGAAGCTGTCCAGTCTTTGCTTTCCAGTCTCGGCAGCGTTCAGAAGCGTCTATTTTCCACCCTACAACCCCTTCCGCACAAATGAGATGTTTAACCCATAGCTAGGAGGAGAATTCATACCTAATCAGAATTTGATAAACAAACAGGAAATTATAATGTGTATATAGAGCGGAGGGATCAATTTTATATTACAATCATATATAAACTGATCCCTGATTTTGTGGCCAAAGTACTTTCTATACCTTTATAATTCCAGAGAGTGTAAATAAATCTAAAAGATGTGCCAGTGTACCAGATCAATATTTGATTGATTCCTTTTCTACGGCTAATCATCCCTTTGCAGGTTACGTAAAGTCAGGAGATGTTTTAGACTGTAAGATTATTTTTTTTGAGATAATAATGATTTAGTGATACGAGTCTTACTAATTAACCCATAGATAGGAGGAGAAGAGGTGAATTCATACCTAATAAGAATTTAATAAACAAACAAGAAATTATAATGTGTATATAAAGTAGAGTGTCAATTCTATATTACAATCAACATAAATTGATCTCTCATCTTTTGTACATTAATATTCCAGAGAATGTAAATACATCTAAAAGATATTCCAGTGTACCTAATCAGTATTTGATTAATTGATTCGTTTTCTACGGATAATCGGCCCTTTATAGGTTATTTAAAGCCAGGAAATATTTTTAGATTTTAAAAAATATTTTGGAGCATTAAAAATATACCATAAAAAAAGAACTTCAAATAATTAGGTGTATCAGCAAGTTAAGAAGGTACACTCCTAGCCACCAGCTGCAGAGTCGCCCATCATACAGAATGCCACTTGTGCTAGGATGACGGGAATATGTATAAGCGAACACACGAGAGAGAAAACAGAGGAGGAATAGAGGGAGATAAAGAGAGAGAAAGAGAGAGAAAAAAGTTTCCCATATCTTCGTGAAAAGAAAAGTCGACGTTTGGAGAAAGCCTCCCGAAACCGCACAGAATGTCAATAGCTGTTCCCGACAATTGGTCGACGCAGTCTTGCTAGGTATGCGTACACAGATGACAGGAACATATGCATGCGACCACACGAGAGATAAGAAAGAAAGAAAGAAAGAAAGAAAGAAAGAAAGAAAGAAAGAAAGAGAGTCTCTCATATCTTCGTGAAAAGAAGAATCGACGTTTGGAGAAAGCACCAAATCCACACACCGATATTAATTGACAGATTTGAATATACCATCAGGTTGCGGATCAGTGATTTAGTGCCATGTTTTTTGCTAATTTGTACAGCGATAACATTAGATTGCATCAGATAATTATATTAATTATATAGTACATATGTATTACTTTTGTGATGTCAACGAACATTCGTTGCCACTTTTGTAATGTTAACGAATACACGTTGTCCCTTTTGTAATGATCTTTGTAGTAGAGACTTTGTAATCGCAGATACAACTATAGTAACGTCGTTGAACAATACTGGTGTCAGACGCCTTCGAATATCACACGCACTAATAGTACTTGCTCGATAATACTCGCTCGAATAGTAACCACTGAATAGTGATCCGATTAGTAATCCGTTTAGTGATCCGTATAGAAAAATAGTATACAGAAATAGAGAATAATGACCCGTATATTTATAGAGGATTGAGTAGAAATAGTGATTCTTAAAGTAATAAGAGGATAGTGTAGAAATAGTGATTCGTATAGTAATAGAGGATAGAGTAGAAATAGTGATTAGGTTAGCAATAGAGGATAGTGTAGAAATAGTGATTCATATAGTAATAGAGTAGAAATAGTGATTCGTATAGTAATAGAGGATAGTGTAGAAATAGTGATTCGTATAGTGATAGAGTATAGAGTAGAAATAGTGATTCGTATAGTAATAGAGGATAGAGTAGAAATAGTGATTCGTATAGTAATAGAGGTTAGAGTAGAAATAGTGATTCGTATAGTAATAGAGGATAGTGTAGAAATAGGGATTCGTATAGTAATAGAGGATAGAGTAGAAATAGTGATTCGTATAGTAATAGAGGATAGAGTAGAAATAGTGATTCGTATAGTAATAGAGGATAGAGTAGAAATAGTGATTCGTATAGTAATAGAGGATAGTGTAGAAATAGTGATTCGTATAGTAATAGAGGATAGAGTAGAAATAGTGATTCGTATAGTAATAGAGGATAGTGTAGAAATAGTGATTCGTATAGTAATAGAGGATAGAGTAGAAATAGTGATTCGTATAGTAATAGAGGATAGAGTAGAAATAGTGATTCGTATAGTAATAGAGGATAGAGTAGAAATAGTGATTCGTATAGTAATACAGGATAGAGTAGAAATAGTGATTCGTATAGTAATAGAGGATAGAGTAGAAATAGTGATTCGTATAGTAATAGAGGATAGAGTAGAAATAGTGATTCGTATAGTAATAGAGGATAGTGTAGAAATAGTGATTCGTATAGTAATAGAGGATAGAGTAGAAATAGTGATTGTGTTAGCAATAGAGGATAGTGTAGAAAGAGTGATTCGTATAGTAATAGAGGATAGAGTAGAAATAGTGATTGTGTTAGCAATAGAGGATAGTGTAGAAATAGTGATTCGTATAGTAATAGAGTAGAAATAGTGATTCGTATAGTAATAGAGGATAGTGTAGAAATAGTGATTCGTATAGTAATAAAGGATAGAGTAGAAATAGTGATTCGTATAGAAATAGAGGATAGAGTAGAAATAGTGATTCGTATAGTAATAGAGGATAGTGTAGAAATAGTGATTCGTATAGTAATAGAGGATAGAATAGAAATAGTGATTCGTATAGTAATAGAGGATAGTGTAGAAATAGTGATTGTGTTAGCAATAGAGGATAGTGTAGAAATAGTGATTCGTATAGTAATAGAGTATAGAGTAGAAATAGTGATTCGTATAGTAATAGAGGATAGAGTAGAAATAGTAATTCGTATAGTAATAGAGGATAGTGTAGAAATAGTGATTCGTATAGTAATAGAGGATAGAATAGAAATAGTGATTCGTATAGTAATAGAGGATAGTGTAGAAATAGTGATTGTGTTAGCAATAGAGGATAGTGTAGAAATAGTGATTCGTATAGTAATAGAGTATAGAGTAGAAATAGTGATTCGTATAGTAATAGAGGATAGAGTAGAAATAGTGATTCGTATAGTAATAGAGGATAGTGTAGAAATAGTGATTCGTATAGTAATAGAGGATAGAGTAGAAATAGTGATTCGTATAGTAATAGAGGATAGAGTAGAAATAGGGATTCGTATAGTAATAGAGGATAGAGTAGAAATAGTGATTCGTATAGTAATAGAGGATAGTGTAGAAATAGTGATTCGTATAGTAATAGAGGATAGAGTAGAAATAGTGATTCGTATAGTAATAGAGGATAGAGTAGAAATAGTGATTGTGTTAGCAATAGAGGATAGTGTAGAAATATTGATTCGTATAGTAATAGAGTAGAAATAGTGATTCGTATAGTAATAGAGGATAGAGTAGAAATAGTGATTCGTATAGTAATAGAGGATAGAGTAGAAATAGTGATTCGTATAGTAATAGAGAATAGAGTAGAAATAGTGATTGTGTTAGCAATAGAGGATAGTGTAGAAATAGTGATTCGTATAGTAATAGAGTAGAAATAGTGATTCGTATAGTAATAGAGGATAGTGTAGAAATAGTGATTCGTATAGTAATAGAGTATAGAGTAGAAATAGTGATTCGTATAGTAATAGAGGATAGAGTAGAAATAGTGATTCGTATAGTAATAGAGGATAGAGTAGAAATAGTGATTGTGTTAGCAATAGAGGATAGTGTAGAAAGAGTGATTCGTATAGTAATAGAGGATAGAGTAGAAATAGTGATTGTGTTAGCAATAGAGGATAGTGTAGAAATAGTGATTCGTATAGTAATAGAGTAGAAATAGTGATTCGTATAGTAATAGAGGATAGTGTAGAAATAGTGATTCGTATAGTAATAGAGGATAGAGTAGAAATAGTGATTCGTATAGTAATAGAGGATAGAGTAGAAATAGTGATTCGTATAATAATAGAGGATAGTGTAAAAATAGTGATTCGTATAGTAATAGAGGATAGAGTAGAAATAGTGATTCGTATAGTAATAGAGGATAGTGTAGAAATAGTGATTGTGTTAGCAATAGTGGATAGTGTAGAAATAGTGATTCGTATAGTAATAGAGTATAGAGTAGAAATAGTGATTCGTATAGTAATAGAGGATAGAGTAGAAATAGTGATTCGTATAGTAATAGAGGATAGTGTAGAAATAGTGATTCGTATAGTAATAGAGGATAGAGTAGAAATAGTGATTCGTATAGTAATAGAGGATAGAGTAGAAATAGGGATTCGTATAGTAATAGAGGATAGAGTAGAAATAGTGATTCGTATAGTAATAGAGGATAGTGTAGAAATAGTGATTCGTATAGTAATAGAGGATAGAGTAGAAATAGTGATTCGTATAGTAATAGAGGATAGAGTAGAAATAGTGATTCGTATAGTAATAGAGGATAGTGTAGAAATAGTGATTCGTATAGTAATAGAGGATAGAGTAGAAATAGTGATTGTGTTAGCAATAGAGGATAGTGTAGAAAGAGTGATTCGTATAGTAATAGAGGATAGAGTAGAAATAGTGATTGTGTTAGCAATAGAGGATAGTGTAGAAATAGTGATTCGTATAGTAATAGAGTAGAAATAGTGATTCGTATAGTAATAGAGGATAGTGTAGAAATAGTGATTGTGTTAGCAATAGAGGATAGTGTAGAAATAGTGATTCGTATAGTAATAGAGTATAGAGTAGAAATAGTGATTCGTATAGTAATAGAGGATAGAGTAGAAATAGTAATTCGTATAGTAATAGAGGATAGTGTAGAAATAGTGATTCGTATAGTAATAGAGGATAGAATAGAAATAGTGATTCGTATAGTAATAGAGGATAGTGTAGAAATAGTGATTGTGTTAGCAATAGAGGATAGTGTAGAAATAGTGATTCGTATAGTAATAGAGTATAGAGTAGAAATAGTGATTCGTATAGTAATAGAGGATAGAGTAGAAATAGTGATTCGTATAGTAATAGAGGATAGTGTAGAAATAGTGATTCGTATAGTAATAGAGGATAGAGTAGAAATAGTGATTCGTATAGTAATAGAGGATAGAGTAGAAATAGGGATTCGTATAGTAATAGAGGATAGAGTAGAAATAGTGATTCGTATAGTAATAGAGGATAGTGTAGAAATAGTGATTCGTATAGTAATAGAGGATAGAGTAGAAATAGTGATTCGTATAGTAATAGAGGATAGAGTAGAAATAGTGATTGTGTTAGCAATAGAGGATAGTGTAGAAATATTGATTCGTATAGTAATAGAGTAGAAATAGTGATTCGTATAGTAATAGAGGATAGAGTAGAAATAGTGATTCGTATAGTAATAGAGGATAGAGTAGAAATAGTGATTCGTATAGTAATAGAGAATAGAGTAGAAATAGTGATTGTGTTAGCAATAGAGGATAGTGTAGAAATAGTGATTCGTATAGTAATAGAGTAGAAATAGTGATTCGTATAGTAATAGAGGATAGTGTAGAAATAGTGATTCGTATAGTAATAGAGTATAGAGTAGAAATAGTGATTCGTATAGTAATAGAGGATAGAGTAGAAATAGTGATTCGTATAGTAATAGAGGATAGAGTAGAAATAGTGATTGTGTTAGCAATAGAGGATAGTGTAGAAAGAGTGATTCGTATAGTAATAGAGGATAGAGTAGAAATAGTGATTGTGTTAGCAATAGAGGATAGTGTAGAAATAGTGATTCGTATAGTAATAGAGTAGAAATAGTGATTCGTATAGTAATAGAGGATAGTGTAGAAATAGTGATTCGTATAGTAATAGAGGATAGAGTAGAAATAGTGATTCGTATAGTAATAGAGGATAGAGTAGAAATAGTGATTCGTATAATAATAGAGGATAGTGTAAAAATAGTGATTCGTATAGTAATAGAGGATAGAGTAGAAATAGTGATTCGTATAGTAATAGAGGATAGTGTAGAAATAGTGATTGTGTTAGCAATAGTGGATAGTGTAGAAATAGTGATTCGTATAGTAATAGAGTATAGAGTAGAAATAGTGATTCGTATAGTAATAGAGGATAGAGTAGAAATAGTGATTCGTATAGTAATAGAGGATAGTGTAGAAATAGTGATTCGTATAGTAATAGAGGATAGAGTAGAAATAGTGATTCGTATAGTAATAGAGGATAGAGTAGAAATAGGGATTCGTATAGTAATAGAGGATAGAGTAGAAATAGTGATTCGTATAGTAATAGAGGATAGTGTAGAAATAGTGATTCGTATAGTAATAGAGGATAGAGTAGAAATAGTGATTCGTATAGTAATAGAGGATAGAGTAGAAATAGTGATTCGTATAGTAATAGAGGATAGTGTAGAAATAGTGATTCGTATAGTAATAGAGGATAGAGTAGAAATAGTGATTGTGTTAGCAATAGAGGATAGTGTAGAAAGAGTGATTCGTATAGTAATAGAGGATAGAGTAGAAATAGTGATTGTGTTAGCAATAGAGGATAGTGTAGAAATAGTGATTCGTATAGTAATAGAGTAGAAATAGTGATTCGTATAGTAATAGAGGATAGTGTAGAAATAGTGATTCGTATAGTAATAAAGGATAGAGTAGAAATAGTGATTCGTATAGAAATAGAGGATAGAGTAGAAATAGTGATTCGTATAGTAATAGAGGATAGTGTAGAAATAGTGATTCGTATAGTAATAGAGGATAGAATAGAAATAGTGATTCGTATAGTAATAGAGGATAGTGTAGAAATAGTGATTGTGTTAGCAATAGAGGATAGTGTAGAAATAGTGATTCGTATAGTAATAGAGGATAGAGTAGAAATAGTGATTCGTATAGTAATAGAGGATAGAGTAGAAATAGTGATTCGTATAGTAATAGAGGATAGTGTAGAAATAGTGATTCGTATAGTAATAGAGGATAGAGTAGAAATAGTGATTCGTATAGTAATAGAGGATAGAGTAGAAATAGGGATTCGTATAGTAATAGAGGATAGAGTAGAAATAGTGATTCGTATAGTAATAGAGGATAGTGTAGAAATAGTGATTCGTATAGTAATAGAGGATAGAGTAGAAATAGTGATTCGTATAGTAATAGAGGATAGAGTAGAAATAGTGATTGTGTTAGCAATAGAGGATAGTGTAGAAATAGTGATTCGTATAGTAATAGAGTAGAAATAGTGATTCGTATAGTAATAGAGGATAGAGTAGAAATAGTGATTCGTATAGTAATAGAGGATAGAGTAGAAATAGTGATTCGTATAGTAATAGAGAATAGAGTAGAAATAGTGATTGTGTTAGCAATAGAGGATAGTGTAGAAATAGTGATTCGCATAGTAATAGAGTAGAAATAGTGATTCGTATAGTAATAGAGGATAGTGTAGAAATAGTGATTCGTATAGTAATAGAGTATAGAGTAGAAATAGTGATTCGTATATTAATAGAGGATAGAGTAGAAATAGTGATTCGTATAGTAATAGAGGATAGAGTAGAAATAGTGATTGTGTTAGCAATAGAGGATAGTGTAGAAAGAGTGATTCGTATAGTAATAGAGGATAGAGTAGAAATAGTGATTGTGTTAGCAATAGAGGATAGTGTAGAAATAGTGATTCGTATAGTAATAGAGTAGAAATAGTGATTCGTATAGTAATAGAGGATAGTGTAGAAATAGTGATTCGTATAGTAATAGAGGATAGAGTAGAAATAGTGATTCGTATAGTAATAGAGGATAGAGTAGAAATAGTGATTCGTATAGTAATAGAGGATAGTGTAAAAATAGTGATTCGTATAGTAATAGAGGATAGAGTAGAAATAGTGATTCGTATAGTAATAGAGGATAGTGTAGAAATAGTGATTGTGTTAGCAATAGTGGATAGTGTAGAAATAGTGATTCGTATAGTAATAGAGTATAGAGTAGAAATAGTGATTCGTATAGTAATAGAGGATAGAGTAGAAATAGTGATTCGTATAGTAATAGAGGATAGTGTAGAAATAGTGATTCGTATAGTAATAGAGGATAGAGTAGAAATAGTGATTCGTATAGTAATAGAGGATAGAGTAGAAATAGGGATTCGTATAGTAATAGAGGATAGAGTAGAAATAGTGATTCGTATAGTAATAGAGGATAGTGTAGAAATAGTGATTCGTATAGTAATAGAGGATAGAGTAGAAATAGTGATTCGTATAGTAATAGAGGATAGAGTAGAAATAGTGATTGTGTTAGCAATAGAGGATAGTGTAGAAATAGTGATTCGTATAGTAATAGAGGATAGAGTAGAAATAGTGATTCGTATAGTAATAGAGGAGAGAGTAGAAATAGTGATTCGTATAGTAATAGAGGATAGTGTAGAAATAGTGATTCGTATAGTAATAGAGTATAGAGTAGAAATAGTGATTGTGTTAGCAATAGAGGATAGTGTAAAAATAGTGATTCGTATAGTAATAGAGGATAGAGTAGAAATACTGATTGTGTTAGCAATAGAGGATACTGTTGAAATAGTGATTCGTATAGTAATAGAGGATAGAGTAGAAATAGTGATTGTGTTAGCAATAGAGGATAGTGTAGAAATAGTGATTCGTATAGTAATGGAGTAGAAATAGTGATTCGTATAGTAATAGAGGATAGAGTAGAAATAGTGATTCGTATAGTAATAGAGGATAGTGTAGAAATAGTGATTCGTATAGTAATAGAGGATAGAGTAGAAATAGTGATTCGTATGGTAATAGAGGATAGAGTAGAAATAGTGATTGTGTTAGGAATAGAGGATAGTGTAGAAATAGTGATTCGTATAGTAATAGAGGATAGAGTAGAAATAGTGATTCGTATAGTAATAGAGGATAGAGTAGAAATAGTGATTCGTATAGTAATAGAGAATAGAGTAGAAATAGTGATTGTGTTAGCAATAGTGGATAGTGTAGAAATAGTGATTCGTATAGTAATAGAGTAGAAATAGTGATTCATATAGTAATAGACGATAGTGTAGAAATAGTGATTCGTATAGTAATAGAGTATAGAGTAGAAATAGTGATTCGTATAGTAATAGAGGATAGAGTAGAAATAGTGATTCGTATAGTAATAGAGGATAGTGTAGAAATAGTGATTCGTATAGTAATAAAGGATAGAGTAGAAATAGTGATTGTGTTAGCAATAGAGGATAGTGTAGAAATAGTGATTCGTATAGTAATAGAGGATAGTGTAGAAATAGTGATTCGTATAGTAATAGAGGATAGAGTAGAAATAGTGATTGTGTTAGAAAAAGAGGATAGTGTAGAAATAGTGATTCGTATAGTAATAGAGGATAGAGTAGAAATAGTGATTGTGTTAGCAATAGAGGATAGTGTAGAAATAGTGATTCGTATAGTAATAGAGGATAGAGTAGAAATAGTGATTCGTATGGTAATAGAGGATAGTGTAGAAATAGTGATTCGTATAGTAATAGAGGATAGAGTAGAAATAGTGATTCGTATAGTAATAGAGGATAGTGTAGAAATACTGATTGTGTTAGCAATAGAGGATAGTGTAGAAATAGTGATTCGTATAGTAATAGAGGATAGAGTAGAAATAGTGATTCGTATAGTAATAGAGGATAGAGTAGAAATAGTGATTGTGTTAGCAATAGAGGATAGTGTAGAAATAGTGATTCGTATAGTAATAGAGTAGAAATAGTGATTCGTATAGTAATAGAGGATAGAGTAGAAATAGTGATTCGTATAGTAATAGAGGATAGAGTAGAAATAGTGATTCGTATAGTAATAGAGAATAGAGTAGAAATAGTGATTGTGTTAGCAATAGAGGATAGTGTAGAAATAGTGATTCGTATAGTAATAGAGTAGAAATAGTGATTCGTATAGTAATAGAGGATAGTGTAGAAATAGTGATTCGTATAGTAATAGAGTATAGAGTAGAAATAGTGATTCGTATAGTAAAAGAGGATAGAGTAGAAATAGTGATTCGTATAGTAATAGAGGATAGAGTAGAAATAGTGATTGTGTTAGCAATAGAGGATAGTGTAGAAAGAGTGATTCGTATAGTAATAGAGGATAGAGTAGAAATAGTGATTGTGTTAGCAATAGAGGATAGTGTAGAAATAGTGATTCGTATAGTAATAGAGTAGAAATAGTGATTCGTATAGTAATAGAGGATAGTGTAGAAATAGTGATTCGTATAGTAATAGACGATAGAGTAGAAATAGTGATTCGTATAGTAATAGAGGATAGAGTAGAAATAGTGATTCGTATAGTAATAGAGGATAGTGTAAAAATAGTGATTCGTATAGTAATAGAGGATAGAGTAGAAA
Organism: Acanthosepion esculentum; assembly: GCA_964036315.1. NCBI lineage: Eukaryota > Metazoa > Mollusca > Cephalopoda > Sepiida > Sepiidae > Acanthosepion > Acanthosepion esculentum. The sequence goes on from OZ038496.1 coordinate 29,594,215, forward strand.
TAGTGATTCGTATAGTAATAGAGGATAGTGTAGAAATAGTGATTGTGTTAGCAATAGTGGATAGTGTAGAAATAGTGATTCGTATAGTAATAGAGTATAGAGTAGAAATAGTGATTCGTATAGTAATAGAGGATAGAGTAGAAATAGTGATTCGTATAGTAATAGAGGATAGTGTGGAAATAGTGATTCGTATAGTAATAGAGGATAGAGTAGAAATAGTGATTCGTATAGTAATAGAGGATAGAGTAGAAATAGGGATTCGTATAGTAATAGAGGATAGAGTAGAAATAGTGATTCGTATAGTAATAGAGGATAGTGTAGAAATAGTGATTCGTATAGTAATAGAGGATAGAGTAGAAATAGTGATTCGTATAGTAATAGAGGATAGAGTAGAAATAGTGATTGTGTTAGCAATAGAGGATAGTGTAGAAATAGTGATTCGTATAGTAATAGAGGATAGAGTAGAAATAGTGATTCGTATAGTAATAGAGGAGAGAGTAGAAATAGTGATTCGTATAGTAATAGAGGATAGTGTAGAAATAGTGATTCGTATAGTAATAGAGTATAGAGTAGAAATAGTGATTGTGTTAGCAATAGAGGATAGTGTAAAAATAGTGATTCGTATAGTAATAGAGGATAGAGTAGAAATACTGATTGTGTTAGCAATAGAGGATACTGTTGAAATAGTGATTCGTATAGTAATAGAGGATAGAGTAGAAATAGTGATTGTGTTAGCAATAGAGGATAGTGTAGAAATAGTGATTCGTATAGTAATGGAGTAGAAATAGTGATTCGTATAGTAATAGAGGATAGAGTAGAAATAGTGATTCGTATAGTAATAGAGGATAGTGTAGAAATAGTGATTCGTATAGTAATAGAGGATAGAGTAGAAATAGTGATTCGTATGGTAATAGAGGATAGAGTAGAAATAGTGATTGTGTTAGGAATAGAGGATAGTGTAGAAATAGTGATTCGTATAGTAATAGAGGATAGAGTAGAAATAGTGATTCGTATAGTAATAGAGGATAGAGTAGAAATAGTGATTCGTATAGTAATAGAGAATAGAGTAGAAATAGTGATTGTGTTAGCAATAGTGGATAGTGTAGAAATAGTGATTCGTATAGTAATAGAGTAGAAATAGTGATTCATATAGTAATAGACGATAGTGTAGAAATAGTGATTCGTATAGTAATAGAGTATAGAGTAGAAATAGTGATTCGTATAGTAATAGAGGATAGAGTAGAAATAGTGATTCGTATAGTAATAGAGGATAGTGTAGAAATAGTGATTCGTATAGTAATAAAGGATAGAGTAGAAATAGTGATTGTGTTAGCAATAGAGGATAGTGTAGAAATAGTGATTCGTATAGTAATAGAGGATAGTGTAGAAATAGTGATTCGTATAGTAATAGAGGATAGAGTAGAAATAGTGATTGTGTTAGAAAAAGAGGATAGTGTAGAAATAGTGATTCGTATAGTAATAGAGGATAGAGTAGAAATAGTGATTGTGTTAGCAATAGAGGATAGTGTAGAAATAGTGATTCGTATAGTAATAGAGGATAGAGTAGAAATAGTGATTCGTATAGTAATAGAGGATAGTGTAGAAATAGTGATTCGTATAGTAATAGAGGATAGAGTAGAAATAGTGATTCGTATAGTAATAGAGGATAGTGTAGAAATACTGATTGTGTTAGCAATAGAGGATAGTGTAGAAATAGTGATTCGTATAGTAATAGAGTAGAAATAGTGATTCGTATAGTAATAGAGGATAGTGTAGAAATAGTGATTCGTATAGTAATAGAGGATAGAGTAGAAATAGTGATTGTGTTAGCAATAGAGGATAGTGTAGAAATAGTGATTCGTATAGTAATAGAGGATAGAGTAGAAATAGTGATTCGTATAGTAATAGAGGATAGAGTAGAAATAGTGATTCGTATGGTAATAGAGGATAGAGTAGAAATAGTGATTGTGTTAGGAATAGAGGATAGTGTAGAAATAGTGATTCGTATAATAATAGAGGATAGAGTAGAAGTAGTGATTCGTATAGTAATAGAGGATAGAGTAGAAATAGTGATTCGTATAGTAATAGAGGATAGTGTAGAAATAGTGATTCGTATAGTAATAGAGGATAGAGTAGAAATAGTGATTGTGTTAGCAATAGAGGATAGTGTAGAAATAGTGATTCGTATAGTAATAGAGGATAGTGTAGAAATAGTGATTCGTATAGTAATAGAGGATAGAGTAGAAATAGTGATTGTGTTAGAAAAAGATGATAGTGTAGAAATAGTGATTCGTATAGTAATAGAGTATAGAGTAGAAATAGTGATTGTGTTAGCAATAGAGGATAGTGTAAAAATAGTGATTAGTATAGTAATAGAGGATAGAGTAGAAATACTGATTGTGTTAGCAATAGAGGATACTGTTGAAATAGTGATTCGTATAGTAATAGAGGATAGAGTAGAAATAGTGATTGTGTTAGCAATAGAGGATAGTGTAGAAATAGTGATTCGTATAGTAATAGAGTAGAAATAGTGATTCGTATAGTAATAGAGGATAGAGTAGAAATAGTGATTCGTATAGTAATAGAGGATAGAGTAGAAATAGTGATTCGTATAGTAATAGAGGATAGAGTAGAAATAGTGATTCGTATGGTAATAGAGGATAGAGTAGAAATAGTGATTGTGTTAGGAATAGAGGATAGTGTAGAAATAGTGATTCGTATAGTAATAGAGGATAGAGTAGAAATAGTGATTCGTATAGTAATAGAGGATAGAGTAGAAATAGTGATTCGTATAGTAATAGAGAATAGAGTAGAAATAGTGATTGTGTTAGCAATAGTGGATAGTGTAGAAATAGTGATTCGTATAGTAATAGAGTAGAAATAGTGATTCATATAGTAATAGACGATAGTGTAGAAATAGTGATTCGTATAGTAATAGAGTATAGAGTAGAAATAGTGATTCGTATAGTAATAGAGGATAGAGTAGAAATAGTGATTCGTATAGTAATAGAGGATAGTGTAGAAATAGTGATTCGTATAGTAATAGAGGATAGAGTAGAAATAGTGATTGTGTTAGCAATAGAGGATAGTGTAGAAATAGTGATTCGTATAGTAATAGAGGATAGTGTAGAAATAGTGATTCGTATAGTAATAGAGGATAGAGTAGAAATAGTGATTGTGTTAGAAAAAGAGGATAGTGTAGAAATAGTGATTCGTATAGTAATAGAGGATAGAGTAGAAATAGTGATTGTGTTAGCAATAGAGGATAGTGTAGAAATAGTGATTCGTATAGTAATAGAGGATAGAGTAGAAATAGTGATTCGTATAGTAATAGAGGATAGTGTAGAAATAGTGATTCGTATAGTAATAGAGGATAGAGTAGAAATAGTGATTCGTATAGTAATAGAGGATAGTGTAGAAATACTGATTGTGTTAGCAATAGAGGATAGTGTAGAAATAGTGATTCGTATAGTAATAGAGTAGAAATAGTGATTCGTATAGTAATAGAGGATAGTGTAGAAATAGTGATTCGTAAAGTAATAGAGGATAGAGTAGAAATAGTGATTGTGTTAGCAATAGAGGATAGTGTAGAAATAGTGATTCGTATAGTAATAGAGGATAGAGTAGAAATAGTGATTCGTATAGTAATAGAGGATAGAGTAGAAATAGTGATTCGTATGGTAATAGAGGATAGAGTAGAAATAGTGATTGTGTTAGGAATAGAGGATAGTGTAGAAATAGTGATTCGTATAGTAATAGAGGATAGAGTAGAAATAGTGATTCGTATAGTAATAGAGGATAGAGTAGAAATAGTGATTCGTATAGTAATAGAGAATAGAGTAGAAATAGTGATTGTGTTAGCAATAGTGGATAGTGTAGAAATAGTGATTCGTATAGTAATAGAGTAGAAATAGTGATTCATATAGTAATAGACGATAGTGTAGAAATAGTGATTCGTATAGTAATAGAGTATAGAGTAGAAATAGTGATTGTGTTAGCAATAGAGGATAGTGTAAAAATAGTGATTCGTATAGTAATAGAGTAGAAATACTGATTGTGTTAGCAATAGAGGATACTGTTGAAATAGTGATTCGTATAGTAATAGAGGATAGAGTAGAAATAGTGATTGTGTTAGCAATAGAGGATAGTGTAGAAATAGTGATTCGTATAGTAATAGAGTAGAAATAGTGATTCGTATAGTAATAGAGGATAGAGTAGAAATAGTGATTCGTATAGTAATAGAGGATAATGTAGAAATAGTGATTCGTATAGTAATAGAGGATAGAGTAGAAATAGTGATTCGTATGGTAATAGAGGATAGAGTAGAAATAGTGATTGTGTTAGGAATAGAGGATAGTGTAGAAATAGTGATTCGTATAGTAATAGAGGATAGAGTAGAAATAGTGATTCGTATAGTAATAGAGGATAGAGTAGAAATAGTGATTCGTATAGTAATAGAGAATAGAGTAGAAATAGTGATTGTGTTAGCAATAGTGGATAGTGTAGAAATAGTGATTCGTATAGTAATAGAGTAGAAATAGTGATTCATATAGTAATAGACGATAGTGTAGAAATAGTGATTCGTATAGTAATAGAGTATAGAGTAGAAATAGTGATTCGTATAGTAATAGAGGATAGAGTAGAAATAGTGATTCGTATAGTAATAGAGGATAGTGTAGAAATAGTGATTCGTATAGTAATAGAGGATAGAGTAGAAATAGTGATTGTGTTAGCAATAGAGGATAGTGTAGAAATAGTGATTCGTATAGTAATAGAGGATAGAGTAGAAATAGTGATTCGTATAGTAATAGAGGATAGTGTAGAAATAGTGATTCGTATAGTAATAGAGGATAGAGTAGAAATAGTGATTCGTATAGTAATAGAGGATAGTGTAGAAATACTGATTGTGTTAGCAATAGAGGATAGTGTAGAAATAGTGATTCGTATATTAATAGAGTAGAAATAGTGATTCGTATAGTAATAGAGGATAGAGTAGAAATAGTGATTCGTATAGTAATAGAGGATAGTGTAGAAATACTGATTGTGTTAGCAATAGAGGATAGTGTAGAAATAGTGATTCGTATAGTAATAGAGTAGAAATAGTGATTCGTATAGTAATAGAGGATAGTGTAGAAATAGTGATTCGTATAGTAATAGAGGATAGAGTAGAAATAGTGATTGTGTTAGCAATAGAGGATAGTGTAGAAATAGTGATTCGTATAGTAATAGAGGATAGAGTAGAAATAGTGATTCGTATAGTAATAGAGGATAGAGTAGAAATAGTGATTCGTATAGTAATAGAGGATAGTGTAGAAATACTGATTGTGTTAGCAATAGAGGATAGTGTAGAAATAGTGATTCGTATAGTAATAGAGTAGAAATAGTGATTCGTATAGTAATAGAGGATAGTGTAGAAATAGTGATTCGTATAGTAATAGAGGATAGAGTAGAAATAGTGATTGTGTTAGCAATAGAGGATAGTGTAGAAATAGTGATTCGTATAGTAATAGAGGATAGAGTAGAAATAGTGATTCGTATAGTAATAGAGGATAGAGTAGAAATAGTGATTCGTATGGTAATAGAGGATAGAGTAGAAATAGTGATTGTGTTAGGAATAGAGGATAGTGTAGAAATAGTGATTCGTATAGTAATAGAGGATAGAGTAGAAATAGTGATTCGTATAGTAATAGAGGATAGAGTAGAAATAGTGATTCGTATAGTAATAGAGGATAGTGTAGAAATACTGATTGTGTTAGCAATAGAGGATAGTGTAGAAATAGTGATTCGTATAGTAATAGAGTAGAAATAGTGATTCGTATAGTAATAGAGGATAGTGTAGAAATAGTGATTCGTATAGTAATAGAGGATAGAGTAGAAATAGTGATTGTGTTAGCAATAGAGGATAGTGTAGAAATAGTGATTCGTATAGTAATAGAGGATAGAGTAGAAATAGTGATTCGTATAGTAATAGAGGATAGAGTAGAAATAGTGATTCGTATGGTAATAGAGGATAGAGTAGAAATAGTGATTGTGTTAGGAATAGAGGATAGTGTAGAAATAGTGATTCGTATAGTAATAGAGGATAGAGTAGAAATAGTGATTCGTATAGTAATAGAGGATAGAGTAGAAATAGTGATTCGTATAGTAATAGAGAATAGAGTAGAAATAGTGATTGTGTTAGCAATAGTGGATAGTGTAGAAATAGTGATTCGTATAGTAATAGAGTAGAAATAGTGATTCATATAGTAATAGACGATAGTGTAGAAATAGTGATTCGTATAGTAATAGAGTATAGAGTAGAAATAGTGATTCGTATAGTAATAGAGGATAGAGTAGAAATAGTGATTCGTATAGCAATAGAGGATAGTGTAGAAATAGTGATTCGTATAGTAATAGAGGATAGAGTAGAAATAGTGATTGTGTTAGCAATAGAGGATAGTGTAGAAATAGTGATCCGTATAGTAATAGAGGATAGTGTAGAAATAGTGATTCGTATAGTAATAGAGGATAGAGTAGAAATAGTGATTGTGTTAGAAAAAGAGGATAGTGTAGAAATAGTGATTCGTATAGTAATAGAGGATAGAGTAGAAATAGTGATTGTGTTAGCAATAGAGGATAGTGTAGAAATAGTGATTCGTATAGTAATAGAGGATAGAGTAGAAATAGTGATTGTGTTAGCAATAGAGGATAGTGTAGAAATAGTGATCCGTATAGTAATAGAGGATAGTGTAGAAATAGTGATTCGTATAGTAATAGAGGATAGAGTAGAAATAGTGATTGTGTTAGAAAAAGAGGATAGTGTAGAAATAGTGATTCGTATAGTAATAGAGGATAGAGTAGAAATAGTGATTGTGTTAGCAATAGAGGATAGTGTAGAAATAGTGATTCGTATAGTAATAGAGGATAGAGTAGAAATAGTGATTGTGTTAGCAATAGAGGATAGTGTAGAAATAGTGATCCGTATAGTAATAGAGGATAGTGTAGAAATAGTGATTCGTATAGTAATAGAGGATAGAGTAGAAATAGTGATTGTGTTAGAAAAAGAGGATAGTGTAGAAATAGTGATTCGTATAGTAATAGAGGATAGAGTAGAAATAGTGATTGTGTTAGAAAAAGAGGATAGTGTAGAAATAATGATTCGTATAGTAATAGAGGATAGAGTAGAAATAGTGATTGTGTTAGCAATAGAGGATAGTGTAGAAATAGTGATTCGTATAGTAATAGAGGATAGAGTAGAAATAGTGATTGTGTTAGAAAAAGAGGATAGTGTAGAAATAGTGATTCGTATAGTAATAGAGGATAGAGTAGAAATAGTGATTGTGTTAGCAATAGAGGATAGTGTAGAAATAGTGATTCGTATAGTAATAGAGGATAGAGTAGAAATAGTGATTGTGTTAGAAAAAGAGGATAGTGTAGAAATAGTGATTCGTATAGTAATAGAGGATAGAGTAGAAATAGTGATTGTGTTAGCAATAGAGGATAGTGTAGAAATAGTGATTCGTATAGTAATAGAGGATAGAGTAGAAATAGTGATTGTGTTAGAAAAAGAGGATAGTGTAGAAATAGTGATTCGTATAGTAATAGAGGATAGAGTAGAAATAGTGATTGTGTTAGCAATAGAGGATAGTGTAGAAATAGTGATTCGTATAGTAATAGAGGATAGAGTAGAAATAGTGATTGTGTTAGAAAAAGAGGATAGTGTAGAAATAGTGATTCGTATAGTAATAGAGGATAGAGTAGAAATAGTGATTGTGTTAGCAATAGAGGATAGTGTAGAAATAGTGATTCGTATAGTAATAGAGGATAGAGTAGAAATAGTGATTGTGTTAGAAAAAGAGGATAGTGTAGAAATAGTGATTCGTATAGTAATAGAGGATAGAGTAGAAATAGTGATTGTGTTAGCAATAGAGGATAGTGTAGAAATAGTGATTCGTATAGTAATAGAGGATAGAGTAGAAATAGTGATTGTGTTAGAAAAAGAGGATAGTGTAGAAATAGTGATTCGTATAGTAATAGAGGATAGAGTAGAAATAGTGATTGTGTTAGAAAAAGAGGATAGTGTAGAAATAGTGATTCGTATAGTAATAGAGGATAGAGTAGAAATAGTGATTGTGTTAGAAAAAGAGGATAGTGTAGAAATAGTGATTCGTATAGTAATAGAGGATAGTGTAGAAATAGTGATTCGTATAGTAATAGAGGATAGTGTAGAAATAGTGATTGTGTTAGCAATAGAGGATAGTGTAGAAATAGTGATTCGTATAGTAATAGAGGATAGAGTAGAAATAGTGATTGTGTTAGAAAAAGAGGATAGTGTAGAAATAGTGATTCGTATAGTAATAGAGGATAGTGTAGAAATAGTGATTCGTATAGTAATAGAGGATAGAGTAGAAATAGTGATTGTGTTAGCAATAGAGGATAGTGTAGAAATAGTGATTGTGTTAGCAATAGAGGATAGTGTAGAAATAGTGATTCGTATAGTAATAGAGGATAGAGTAGAAATAGTGATTGTGTTAGAAAAAGAGGATAGTGTAGAAATAGTGATTCGTATAGTAATAGAGGATAGTGTAGAAATAGTGATTCGTATAGTAATAGAGGATAGAGTAGAAATAGTGATTGTGTTAGCAATAGAGGATAGTGTAGAAATAGTGATTCGTATAGTAATAGAGGATAGAGTAGAAATAGTGATTGTGTTAGAAAAAGAGGATAGTGTAGAAATAGTGATTCGTATAGTAATAGAGGATAGAGTAGAAATAGTGATTCGTATAGTAATAGAGGATAGAGTAGAAATAGTGATTGTGTTAGAAAAAGAGGATAGTGTAGAAATAGTGATTCGTATAGTAATAGAGGATAGAGTAGAAATAGTGATTCGTATAGTAATAGAGGATAGAGTAGAAATAGTGATTGTGTTAGAAAAAGAGGATAGTGTAGAAATAGTGATTCGTATAGTAATAGAGGATAGAGTAGAAATAGTGATTCGTATAGTAATAGAGGATAGAGTAGAAATAGTGATTGTGTTAGAAAAAGAGGATAGTGTAGAAATAGTGATTCGTATAGTAATAGAGGATAGAGTAGAAATAGTGATTCGTATAGTAATAGAGGATAGAGTAGAAATAGTGATTGTGTTAGAAAAAGAGGATAGTGTAGAAATAGTGATTCGAATAGTAATAGAGGATAGAGTAGAAATAGTGATTGTGTTAGAAAAAGAGGATAGTGTAGAAATAGTGATTCGTATAGTAATAGAGGATAGAGTAGAAATAGTGATTGTGTTAGCAATAGAGGATAGTGTAGAAATAGTGATTCGTATAGTAATAGAGGATAGAGTAGAAATAGTGATTGTGTTAGAAAAAGAGGATAGTGTAGAAATAGTGATTCGTATAGTAATAGAGGATAGAGTAGAAATAGTGATTGTGTTAGCAATAGAGGATAGTGTAGAAATAGTGATTCGTATAGTAATAGAGGATAGAGTAGAAATAGTGATTGTGTTAGAAAAAGAGGATAGTGTAGAAATAGTGATTCGTATAGTAATAGAGGATAGAGTAGAAATAGTGATTGTGTTAGAAAAAGAGGATAGTGTAGAAATAGTGATTCGTATAGTAATAGAGGATAGAGTAGAAATAGTGATTGTGTTAGAAAAAGAGGATAGTGTAGAAATAGTGATTCGTATAGTAATAGAGGATAGAGTAGAAATAGTGATTGTGTTAGCAATAGAGGATAGTGTAGAAATAGTGATTCGTATAGTAATAGAGGATAGAGTAGAAATAGTGATTGTGTTAGAAAAAGAGGATAGTGTAGAAATAGTGATTCGTATAGTAATAGAGGATAGAGTAGAAATAGTGATTGTGTTAGCAATAGAGGATAGTGTAGAAATAGTGATTCGTATAGTAATAGAGGATAGAGTAGAAATAGTGATTGTGTTAGAAAAAGAGGATAGTGTAGAAATAGTGATTCGTATAGTAATAGAGGATAGAGTAGAAATAGTGATTGTGTTAGCAATAGAGGATAGTGTAGAAATAGTGATTCGTATAGTAATAGAGGATAGAGTAGAAATAGTGATTGTGTTAGAAAAAGAGGATAGTGTAGAAATAGTGATTCGTATAGTAATAGAGGATAGAGTAGAAATAGTGATTGTGTTAGCAATAGAGGATAGTGTAGAAATAGTGATTCGTATAGTAATAGAGGATAGAGTAGAAATAGTGATTGTGTTAGAAAAAGAGGATAGTGTAGAAATAGTGATTCGTATAGTAATAGAGGATAGAGTAGAAATAGTGATTGTGTTAGAAAAAGAGGATAGTGTAGAAATAGTGATTCGTATAGTAATAGAGGATAGTGTAGAAATAGTGATTCGTATAGTAATAGAGGATAGTGTAGAAATAGTGATTGTGTTAGCAATAGAGGATAGTGTAGAAATAGTGATTCGTATAGTAATAGAGGATAGAGTAGAAATAGTGATTGTGTTAGAAAAAGAGGATAGTGTAGAAATAGTGATTCGTATAGTAATAGAGGATAGTGTAGAAATAGTGATTCGTATAGTAATAGAGGATAGAGTAGAAATAGTGATTGTGTTAGCAATAGAGGATAGTGTAGAAATAGTGATTGTGTTAGCAATAGAGGATAGTGTAGAAATAGTGATTCGTATAGTAATAGAGGATAGAGTAGAAATAGTGATTGTGTTAGAAAAAGAGGATAGTGTAGAAATAGTGATTCGTATAGTAATAGAGGATAGTGTAGAAATAGTGATTCGTATAGTAATAGAGGATAGAGTAGAAATAGTGATTGTGTTAGCAATAGAGGATAGTGTAGAAATAGTGATTCGTATAGTAATAGAGGATAGAGTAGAAATAGTGATTGTGTTAGAAAAAGAGGATAGTGTAGAAATAGTGATTCGTATAGTAATAGAGGATAGAGTAGAAATAGTGATTGTGTTAGAAAAAGAGGATAGTGTAGAAATAGTGATTCGTATAGTAATAGAGGATAGTTTAGAAATAGTGATTCGTATAGTAATAGAGGATAGTGTAGAAATAGTGATTCGTATAGTAATAGAGGATAGAGTAGAAATAGTGATTGTGTTAGCAATAGAGGATAGTGTAGAAATAGTGATCCGTATAGTAATAGAGGATAGTGTAGAAATAGTGATTCGTATAGTAATAGAGGATAGAGTAGAAATAGTGATTGTGTTAGAAAAAGAGGATAGTGTAGAAATAGTGATTCGTATAGTAATAGAGGATAGAGTAGAAATAGTGATTGTGTTAGCAATAGAGGATAGTGTAGAAATAGTGATCCGTATAGTAATAGAGGATAGTGTAGAAATAGTGATTCGTATAGTAATAGAGGATAGAGTAGAAATAGTGATTGTGTTAGAAAAAGAGGATAGTGTAGAAATAGTGATTCGTATAGTAATAGAGGATAGAGTAGAAATAGTGATTGTGTTAGCAATAGAGGATAGTGTAGAAATAGTGATTCGTATAGTAATAGAGGATAGAGTAGAAATAGTGATTGTGTTAGCAATAGAGGATAGTGTAGAAATAGTGATCCGTATAGTAATAGAGGATAGTGTAGAAATAGTGATTCGTATAGTAATAGAGGATAGAGTAGAAATAGTGATTGTGTTAGCAATAGAGGATAGTGTAGAAATAGTGATTCGTATAGTAATAGAGGATAGAGTAGAAATAGTGATTCGTATAGTAATAGAGGATAGTGTAGAAATAGTGATTCGTATAGTAATAGAGGATAGAGTAGAAATAGTGATTCGTATAGTAATAGAGGATAGTGTAGAAATACTGATTGTGTTAGCAATAGAGGATAGTGTAGAAATAGTGATTCGTATAGTAATAGAGTAGAAATAGTGATTCGTATAGTAATAGAGGATAGTTTAGAAATAGTGATTCGTATAGTAATAGAGGATAGTTTAGAAATAGTGATTCGTATAGTAATAGAGGATAGAGTAGAAATAGTGATTGTGTTAGCAATAGAGGATAGTGTAGAAATAGTGATCCGTATAGTAATAGAGGATAGTGTAGAAATAGTGATTCGTATAGTAATAGAGGATAGAGTAGAAATAGTGATTGTGTTAGAAAAAGAGGATAGTGTAGAAATAGTGATTCGTATAGTAATAGAGGATAGAGTAGAAATAGTGATTGTGTTAGCAATAGAGGATAGTGTAGAAATAGTGATTCGTATAGTAATAGAGGATAGAGTAGAAATAGTGATTGTGTTAGCAATAGAGGATAGTGTAGAAATAGTGATCCGTATAGTAATAGAGGATAGTGTAGAAATAGTGATTCGTATAGTAATAGAGGATAGAGTAGAAATAGTGATTGTGTTAGAAAAAGAGGATAGTGTAGAAATAGTGATTCGTATAGTAATAGAGGATAGAGTAGAAATAGTGATTGTGTTAGCAATAGAGGATAGTGTAGAAATAGTGATTCGTATAGTAATAGAGGATAGAGTAGAAATAGTGATTGTGTTAGCAATAGAGGATAGTGTAGAAATAGTGATTCGTATAGTAATAGAGGATAGAGTAGAAATAGTGATTCGTATAGTAATAGAGGATAGTGTAGAAATAGTGATTCGTATAGTAATAGAGGATAGAGTAGAAATAGTGATTCGTATAGTAATAGAGGATAGTGTAGAAATACTGATTGTGTTAGCAATAGAGGATAGTGTAGAAATAGTGATTCGTATAGTAATAGAGTAGAAATAGTGATTCGTATAGTAATAGAGGATAGTTTAGAAATAGTGATTCGTATAGTAATAGAGGATAGTTTAGAAATAGTGATTCGTATAGTAATAGAGGATAGAGTAGAAATAGTGATTGTGTTAGCAATAGAGGATAGTGTAGAAATAGTGATCCGTATAGTAATAGAGGATAGTGTAGAAATAGTGATTCGTATAGTAATAGAGGATAGAGTAGAAATAGTGATTGTGTTAGAAAAAGAGGATAGTGTAGAAATAGTGATTCGTATAGTAATAGAGGATAGAGTAGAAATAGTGATTGTGTTAGCAATAGAGGATAGTGTAGAAATAGTGATTCGTATAGTAATAGAGGATAGAGTAGAAATAGTGATTGTGTTAGCAATAGAGGATAGTGTAGAAATAGTGATCCGTATAGTAATAGAGGATAGTGTAGAAATAGTGATTCGTATAGTAATAGAGGATAGAGTAGAAATAGTGATTGTGTTAGAAAAAGAGGATAGTGTAGAAATAGTGATTCGTATAGTAATAGAGGATAGAGTAGAAATAGTGATTGTGTTAGCAATAGAGGATAGTGTAGAAATAGTGATCCGTATAGTAATAGAGGATAGTGTAGAAATAGTGATTCGTATAGTAATAGAGGATAGAGTAGAAATAGTGATTGTGTTAGAAAAACAGGATAGTGTAGAAATAGTGATTCGTATAGTAATAGAGGATAGAGTAGAAATAGTGATTGTGTTAGCAATAGAGGATAGTGTAGAAATAGTGATTCGTATAGTAATAGAGGATAGAGTAGAAATAGTGATTGTGTTAGCAATAGAGGATAGTGTAGAAATAGTGATCCGTATAGTAATAGAGGATAGTGTAGAAATAGTGATTCGTATAGTAATAGAGGATAGAGTAGAAATAGTGATTGTGTTAGAAAAAGAGGATAGAGTAGAAATAGTGATTCGTATAGTAATAGAGGATAGAGTAGAAATAGTGATTGTGTTAGCAATAGAGGATAGTGTAGAAATAGTGATTCGTATAGTAATAGAGGATAGAGTAGAAATAGTGATTCGTATAGTAATAGAGGATAGTGTAGAAATAGTGATTCGTATAGTAATAGAGGATAGAGTAGAAATAGTGATTCGTATAGTAATAGAGGATAGTGTAGAAATACTGATTGTGTTAGCAATAGAGGATAGTGTAGAAATAGTGATTCGTATAGTAATAGAGTAGAAATAGTGATTCGTATAGTAATAGAGGATAGTTTAGAAATAGTGATTCGTATAGTAATAGAGGATAGTGTAGAAATAGTGATTCGTATAGTAATAGAGGATAGAGTAGAAATAGTGATTGTGTTAGCAATAGAGGATAGTGTAGAAATAGTGATCCGTATAGTAATAGAGGATAGTGTAGAAATAGTGATTCGTATAGTAATAGAGGATAGAGTAGAAATAGTGATTGTGTTAGAAAAAGAGGATAGTGTAGAAATAGTGATTCGTATAGTAATAGAGGATAGAGTAGAAATAGTGATTGTGTTAGCAATAGAGGATAGTGTAGAAATAGTGATTCGTATAGTAATAGAGGATAGAGTAGAAATAGTGATTGTGTTAGCAATAGAGGATAGTGTAGAAATAGTGATCCGTATAGTAATAGAGGATAGTGTAGAAATAGTGATTCGTATAGTAATAGAGGATAGAGTAGAAATAGTGATTGTGTTAGAAAAAGAGGATAGTGTAGAAATAGTGATTCGTATAGTAATAGATGATAGAGTAGAAATAGTGATTGTGTTAGCAATAGAGGATAGTGTAGAAATAGTGATTCGTATAGTAATAGAGGATAGAGTAGAAATAGTGATTCGTATAGTAATAGAGGATAGTGTAGAAATAGTGATTCGTATAGTAATAGAGGATAGAGTAGAAATAGTGATTCGTATAGTAATAGAGGATAGTGTAGAAATACTGATTGTGTTAGCAATAGAGGATAGTGTAGAAATAGTGATTCGTATAGTAATAGAGTAGAAATAGTGATTCGTATAGTAATAGAGGATAGTTTAGAAATAGTGATTCGTATAGTAATAGAGGATAGAGTAGAAATAGTGATTGTGTTAGCAATAGAGGATAGTGTAGAAATAGTGATTCGTATAGTAATAGAGGATAGAGTAGAAATAGTGATTCGTATAGTAATAGAGGATAGTGTAGAAATAGTGATTCTTATAGTAATAGAGGATAGAGTAGAAATAGTGATTGTGTTAGCAATAGAGGATAGTGTAGAAATAGTGATTCGTATAGTAATAGAGTAGAAATAGTGATTCGTATAGTAATAGAGGATAGTGTAGAAATAGTGATTCGTATAGTAATAGAGTATAGAGTAGAAATAGTGATTCGTATAGCAATAGAGGATAGAGTAGAAATAGTGATTCGTATAGTAATAGAGGATAGTGTAGAAATAGTGATTCGTATAGTAATAGAGGATAGAGTAGAAATAGAGATTTGTATAGTAATAGAGGATAGTGTTGAAATACTGATTCGTATAGTAATAAAGGATAGTGTAGAAAGAGTAATCAATTAGACGCCACACTAGGTCCTATTTATGCGTTTTCTTTATGGTCACATGATCTACTTATTTCAAATGGGATCAGGAGTGTTTTCTCTCTGGTGATTTATGTTCAAGCTCCAATATCGGTAGGGACACTTTTTTCCTATATAACAATTACATATTACATATGTCATATGTAATATTATATACATGGCGATATCAAAACGTTTCTGGTCTGGTTCTGTAGTGCGCCAACAGATGGCAACGCACGGTTGCGCGCGCAGTGTGCGGTAGCAGTAACCTTCATACACCCGTGTGCCGAGTGACATCGCTTTGTTCACTTCGACGTCTTGAAATTTGTGTTTTTCTGATTACGTGTCTGCTGCAGCCTGCGAATTTGTCACGCAAGAGCATTGTCGTCGACTTTTTTTTTTCAGCATCGAAAATTCGTCCCCCATGGCCAGACCGTCAATGAAGAGTTCTACTACAACGTTTCGTGGCCTTTGAGGGAGGACGTCCGGCAAAAACGAACGGACGTGTGGAACGCGAGGAACTGAATTCTTCACCCAGCTCTCCAAGCTTGTAATTTTCTCACCAAAAAGCAATATTTGTATCGCTTCCGAACCCGCCCTGTTCGCCAGATTTAGCACCTGAAGAATTCCATCACTTCTCCAAGCGGAGAAATGCAGCTCAAAGGCTGACGTCTTGATACCACTGCCAACATCCAGAGTGAATCGCAAAAGGTTCACAACTCGCTTGCGAAAAACGGCTTCCAGGCCCAATTCCATAGTGATATATACATGTATACATATATACAAAATATTATGCCCATTTATCCTTATGTCTAAATTAAAATGTACAGTTGTAAATTATAATTTTTAATTATATGCATAATATATATATATATATATATATATATATATATATATATATATATATATATATGTAATGCAATGGTAATATATATGCATATAATTATGATCTATTATTTCCAGTGTCCCCCTTTGATATATATATATATATATATATATATATATATATATATATATATATATATATATATATATATATATATAGTGATATATACATGCATACATACATACAAAATATTATGCCCATTTATAATTATGTCTAAATTAAAATATAAAATTATAAATAAATTATAATAATTATTAATAATATACATTATATATATATATATATATATATATATATATATATATATATATATATATGCTCTGTATATAAGTTGATTTATGGTAGAGTACGCCCCATTTAATTATCACAACTCATCCGTCTTAACACTCGTTTCGAGAATTTCTTTGCTTAAGAAAATGAAATTGGTTCCTAGAAAGAGAAAGTTGAAATTTCTGACCCTAATAATAAGGAAAAAGTCCTTGGAGAATATGACACACGCAGGGTATATTGATTACGAGATGGGCAAGGAAATAGCGAGTAACATAACGCGCGTGTGGATATGGAGAACAGAACAGGGAGTGGGCTATATAGTAAACAGTCAAATATTGCTAAGAGCTACAAAGGAGAGGTAGTTGTGGAGAGCCACGATCGTTAGCATCCTGAAGCGTGGTGGCATATCACAAAAGAAGAAGAAGAAGGTTGTTGTAGGAAGATGAAGAGTGGATATGACCTAAACGAGATGTTGCTCTACAGAAGGATGCTGTGAATTTACGTAGCATGTGAGTAAGAACGAATTTTTAAGGAAAATGAAAAAAAAGGACACACACACATATATATATATATATATATATATATTTATGGTTTTAAATATATATATATATATTTAAAATCATAAATAGGCAGTTGAATAAGAAAGTCTTGAGGAGTTTGACATTCACAAGACATTGATAAAAATGAGCTTGTGTAAATGAATAATGGAAGGCAGAGTAAAAACTGCAAGCATTGCTAAGAACTACAAAGGAGAGGAAGTTGTGGAGAGTCTTAACGACTCACGTACTGAACAGACACGGAACATAATAATAAGTCTAAGTGGAAACTGCAGAAAAGGTATAGATGCTGAACGGTCCGCAAGGACGGAGTTTCTGCCGGATAACATTCGCTCTCCTGCAACCGGTGCGAAAAGGCATGTTTCTCCTGGTTTGGATAAGAAACGCCTACTACAGATGTTTGCTCAGGCTAAAAATTATCTGGGATAGAGATATGTTTTATTTTCCAAGAGTTCGTTTGAAGCTTCTAGGATCTAACCACTTCTTCGAACATCCTTCGTTTCTTCTCCACGCAGATCGATCTTCGTCACCCAACTATCAAAATCAATGTCAAGAATATCAGGTTTGAATTTACAATACCCTTGAAACGATTTTTAGTTTGTGTTTCGTATATTTTCAAAAAGGTAACTCTCCATAAAACAACTCCTTATGTAATCGGTTATTTCCCATTCTACGAGGGTGGGAAAAAGTTCATAGGATGACTATAAGGGAATAATGTTAGAGGTGTGAAATTTTGCAATCAGTCCTCCTGATTGTTTATTTCCAGGTAAACTGACATCTGACAGTTCAAAGGAAACTTCAAAAGTCACGACTTCTCTTGAAAATAGACAAAATTCGCCATCATGATGCTATAACGTATCTGCAGAAAAAGGGTTTGGTTGCTACATTAGGGAATAACACTCCAGCTTTATCAGAACAAAAGTGGGCATCTGAATTTAGCAGGGGAATGGATAGTCTTGAAGATTGCCCAACGTTTGGACATCTCCAAGGAAACATTGGTCGTGTTCTCCACTTGGTGAAGGATAACAGGCGACTGACTATAAATCAAACAGACAAGGTATATTAACATATCCCGTGAGAGAGCTGAGAATATGCTGCACAATGAACTTGGCATGACGAAGGTTTCTGTTCGGTGGATGCCACGTCTTCTGACACCTGATCAAAAGCGCAGCAGTCTGATCACATCATGGGAAAATGTGACATGGTTTGAGGCAGATTCAGCTGACTTGCTTGAACATTTTCTAACCAAGGATGAGTACTGGGTTCATCACTTTGAGCCAGAGATAAAAAGACAATCAATGCAGTAGAAAAAAAAACCCTCCTCAACTGCTCCAAAGAAAGCTAAGGTTGTTTTTTTTTATCTGCAGGGGAGGTGATGGCTCCAGTTTTTGGAATGCAAACGGCATTGCGTTTATTGATTATCTTCAAAAGGGCCACACCATCAATGGAGAGCATTATGCAAAGTTGCTGAGTTTTGTGGCTCAAACGAACACTCGTTTGACACTTTTGTGATGTCTACGAATACTTGTTGTCACTTTCGTAATGATCGTTGAAATAGAGACTTTGTAATCGCAGATACAATTATAATACGCCGTTGAATAGTACTGGTGTCAGGCGCCTTCAAGTAACACTCGCACTAATAGTACTTGCTCGATAATACTCGCTCGAATAGTAATTACCGTGATCTGAATGGAGAAATAGTATAGTGAATAGATTAGAGAATAGCGGTCAGTATAGTGATAGAGGAGAGAATAGAATATAGCGATCATTTAGACGTAACGCGACTTCCTACTTATATGCGTTTCCTCTATGGTCATGTGGTCTACTTAATTCAATAATAGGATCACCTGTGTTTGCTAACTGGCGATCTATGTTCAAACTCAAGTGTCGGCAGCGACACTTTATACCGATATAACACTGAGGCAGTTACGAAAGGCTGTCAAGAGCAAACAGTCAGAAAAACTGATGAAAGAGTCTTCTTAAATCAGGAAAATACTCCAGCACGCGTCTTTGGTTTCAGTGGCTGCTGTGCGTGACCGTGGATTTGGATTGGTTGATTACTCTACCTATTCTGTTGATTTTACCCCATCTGACTATCATCTGTTCCCCAACATGGAAAAAACACTTGACTTGGAAATCGTATCACAGTGATAATGATGTCATATCTGCTGTTGAAGTTTTTTTATGACCCGGATGAAACCTTCACCAATGGGATCCAAGTACTGTACCTCCGATGGAAGATGTATGTGGACCGTTAGAATGTTGAAAAATAAACCCCATTTGGTCAAATTCCATGCGAGTATCTTTGTCAGTGCATGAACTTTTAGCCGAACTTTGTAGAAAGATGATCTGGCCATCTTATTTGGTTACGGATGAGGATCTTTTCGAGAATAAATGTACGAGATAGGCCCACAGGAAAAAAGCTTTCAGATGTAATGAACTCTGACTTGGTCCTAAAGATTCTCCTAAAACCGATTTTAAGGAATCTCTCGAAAGCTTTAATGTGGCACACATATTCTTTTGATATTCAAGAATTGGAGTGTTTAATGTTGTTATATATAGTACCTATGCACACTAATAGGTATGTTCCAATGATCATAAATACGTTAGACACTATTGTAGGTAGAGGGTATATGGTTTCTAAGTAGTCCACCACCAGCAGTGGTTTACCTACTTCACGCAGCTGGCGAGTATTGTATTTTACTGATATAAAGATTACTATTTCATTTCCAACCTCCGTTTTGGTTATTCCTCATTCAGTAACCTCAGGTGAGGCAGAATGTTTGAAAGACAATCAAAGATTTAAAAACAGTTTCAAAAAATCCATATGCGAAAATGTATATATGATTTCAAAATTTAAAATATTATTATGGATCACTTGTAATTGCATGCATGAGTTCCAGTATAAATAGTTAGAAATAATTATTGACCGATTTTATCACTGTGATATTTTTGCATTATATCAAGTATTAAGAATATAGTACTTAGTATCCGCAAATTGGAAGAGAGCGTTATCAATGATAATGTTCTGACTTCAAATCCGCGGTTACCTCCCTTTAGCCCTCTCTCTGTTCTTTTTTTATTTTAAATATATTTTTTATCAAATAAAATTTGGTGAGCAATTTTTTATTGCGAAAATGCGACCCAGAGAAAAAAAATTGGGAACCACTGCTTTAGACTAATTAATTTACTTGTAATTTTCAGTGTGATTTTGCAATTCCTCCCGTTGCTGTTCATTACAAAAGTGCGTTTAATCATTAAAGACTCGTTTGAAGAATCGAAAAATGCAAATATTAATGTCATTTTCGTGTGTGAACATTTTTAAAAAGAATTTTATTTTTTTTATTTTTGAAACGATTACATTATTTTTGTAACGAAATTCAAAACTGATATAATTAAGAATTACCTCCTTTGATTGAATACTCTTCCCCATTCCTCTTCTAAACATCCATATACACATCTGCATACACACATATACATATACATATATATGCATATACACATACATAAACATACTTGTAAATGCACATACATATACAGGGTGTCCATAAAGTTCGTGTGGACATTAAAAATTTATAACTTTATTTGTATTTGCGATAGAAATAATCTGTAAAAAATGTTATAAAGTTTAATGTACCTAGTTTTAAGTATAGCTAAAATAACTAATGTGATTTCAGGAATTACTGTAAATCAGTTGGCAAATGTTTTCCGTGAACTGCAAAATCGTATTACCCTTTGTATTGCTAATGATGGAGGACATGTGTAAAATTTCAATAAAACCTTAAAAAATATAGATTTACTTCTTTTTAATCCTTTTTACAAATTATTTCTAACCGCAAATACAAATAAAGTTATAAATTTTTTAAAGTGCACACGAACTTTATGGACACCCTGTATATGCACATACGTACATATATACATATGTATATACCGGCTCGGATTGAGGAATCAGAAATCCGACTTCGAATTCCAGTCGAATGCATTACATTTACTTACGTGCTAATACCCTTGGGAAAGGTGTGAATCCTCTTCTTCTCCCTCCAGCAATGGGTAAATAGCAGGACAGACTGGGTTCTAAAGACTTGGATAGCAACTAGTCTAGGAGAATGACAACTCTGAATTCAAAACCTGCGAAAATGTCGAACTGTACCCTTTTATTAAGGGAAATTAACAGGAGATAACTGATAACTGGCATCCATTAAACATGGCACGTGGAACTAGAACAGTCTACCCCAGTGAGCGAAATAAAGGGTTCATTTCGACATTCCAACCACCTGAAGAAGGCCGGAGCGTACAACGGCCGAAACGTTGTAATAAATATGGCGACAAAGATGAGGCGAATAGCCCGAATAATGTAAATAATGTTTTTATATACATACCGTTTGTTTTAGCAAAACATACGTTAGCTTCCTTGAGGATGTATTCAATAAAGGTTGGTGATGTAATATAACGTTATGGACTTGTGTCTGTAATTGACAATATTATGATTAGTAGATCGTCAAAGTAGTTTCTTCGTAAAGAATTATGTTCTGTTTTTTAATTAGGGTGGCATTTGTACAATTATGGCTAGTTTTGTTCCTGTGCATTTAGAGAGAGAGTGTGAGAGAGACTTTGGTTGAGCATACATATTCATAGCCACACATACATACATATACGCAGATATACATACACATGCATACATATACATATACATTGGTGGCGACTCCGGAAGTCGGGCGTGTCGGGTTTAGCCCGAGTCAGTCAACATTCAAGTATATCTATTTCAAAGCAATAAAAATCTTTCGTAGTGCGTCGTTTTCATTCTTAACTTCAGCTAGATCAAAGATTAATTGTTTTAACTCCGTGCCTCAAAATATTGACTGAAATACATTTTTGATGTTGATGTTGTTCATAATAAAAAAACAAGAAAAAACAAAGATAAAACAAAGAAAGAAATTAAGTAAAAAAGAAATTAAGTAAAAAAAATGAAATAAAATTAACGTTGCTAGTCGGGCTACGTGGATCTGAGCCTTATCTGAGCGAGAGACGTACTTAATAGGCCATGTATTTATTATTTTAATTTTATAAATAATCTTTTAAAAATCTCTAATGACTTGTATGCGCTGTTTTTCAAAGAACACATTTTTATTTTAACATTGTTTTCAAATGTTCATTTGAAATAATTTCTTCCGCGTAGTATAAGTTTGTATTTTTTTTTTAGCGGAATGTATCTTTTGAGAAAAGGCAAATTAAACTTAGCTCAACTTCAATTCAGCGAAAATCAAAGAAAGTGACAGCCTTAACTTGTTGACAAGAGAGTTGGGAGTGAAGATTGTGACTGGTGTAGTATTGAGGAAATATGATATCAGTCAACAATACTGATCATAAATGTACAATGAATTAAACTAAAACTTCAGAGAGAGGGATACATAAACATACTAACGCATAGACATATCTACAAACACACACTCGAGATAGATATAGACGTTACTTGAGAAACATATCTGGGTAGAGATTTTTTAAAATTATACATTCTAGTTAGAGTAAAGGAAACATTTTAGCATCTCAGTTATTCCAATACTATATTTTGTTAAAGATTGTAATGAGCTCGACAGACTTTGATGACTTAGAGTCGCCACTGACAAACATACATATACACATACATACACATATATATGTATACACATATACATAAATATATATAAACATACATATACATACACATATATATATAAATATACATACACATACATAACCATAAACATATATACTCAACTAAAGTTTTGTACTGAATTAAATGAATAAAATTCTTGAACTCTTCTTTAAGTTCAAATTATATATATATATATATATATATATATATATATATATATATATATATATATATATATATATATATATATATAACGGTGGATTTTGCTTTCTTTGAACTGTATACTCTGTAGGTTTTGTGAGATGTGAACATGGATTGCTGGTAGCATACAATTCACGCATGTTCAGTGACGATTAAAGAGATGACTTCATGAATGCCGACAAAAGTTTGACAGAAACGAATTCAACAAACAATACACTTTAGCATACCTTACAATCCGCTGATTTGTTTCCGCCTTTCACCTCAACAGACAAGATTAAATGACTTTCATTGTACGACAGATTTGTGCACTCGTTCCTTCTTTTCGTCGACAAAAACAGGAGGTCACACTGAAATTGCTTGGGCTTCGTAAACTAGATTTTAGACAATTTTTGTCTGGATTTCTGGGATGAGGAGTTATAATTATGATAAGCACCTGAGGAAGGCCAGAGAGCACAATGCCCGAAACGTTGAGATAACAACAAAAATGGTGAGGACAATAGATTTTAGACGTTTAACATATACACCAAAGTCACTCAGTCAAGTGTCATACACGTTTAGGCGTCACGTCTCTTTCAATTCATGTCTTACTAGGCAGACGATTTTCCCTGTAGTAGGCTGCCTTTTCTTTCAGCGATAGACTGGTTGCCAACCAAGGCTATAGAACCCAGTCTTTACTGCTATTCAACACATTGATGTATTCATACACCCTTGTGCAAATTAATTGAAACAACGCTTTAGTTTCCTTTCTTTCACCATACGGTCAATTTCAGACCCACTGGAGTGACAGGGTGTAATCGATTTCTATCTTTCCCTAGATTAGCTCATTTATAGTGGTATGCAATAATATGAATCTATTTTCCGGGTTTATGATGAAATTTGTTTGGCCTTGAAAAATATTGCTTCATCTGTTATTGCATCAGATTTTCATCACGCCCAGACACTATTGTCGCGACTGTCGATTAGTTGTCCTACGGCTATTGACTGCGATGGACCTTACTCGAAGGGAGTGTACGAAAATTGTAACGCTGCACGAACACACTGAAAAGCCTTACCAGTGAGAAAATCAAAGTACTATCGGAAACTCTCCTGATTTAAATCCAATCGAGAATTTGTAGTCAATCTGCAACGAACGATTTCGTGGAATGGACGCACGAAGTACTAACATGTGCACTGGGTCGTTTCATTGGAAAAATACGAAAAAAGTAAATAATAACGGAATTATTCGTTTTGTTCCAATTAATTTGCACAAGTGTGTACATTTCGCTACGGCATTTGCGCCTAAGTGAAAGTAACGAATTCGACTGGAATTTGAACTCGACTCTCCGACTTCTCATTCCGAGCCATTATCCATTACATTATGCATCGCTTCATAATAACAATAAATAAACGTATAATTAATTATATTAAAACATATAAAATCATTATTCTGTCTGTCTATCAATAATGTTAATTAATTCCTGGGTACTAGCAACCCATTTCTCTAGATTTTCAATGAATTTTTGTAAAAAATATCATTCTACTGAAAACAATTACAATACATGATACATACTTAACCCAATTATCTCAGTAACACTTGATTTAATTCCTGACCACTGACAATCCCTTTCTCCTGACTGTTAATGCTTTTTCCAGTAATATCATTAGCAATGAATTTCCATCATACATATAATAGCCCAATTTTATCAGTAAGGCTTGCGTTAATTCCCGACAACTGACAGTCCCATTGTTCCTGGTTTTCAATGCATTCCTATAGTAAAATCATTAGCAATGCATTTCTATTACACATATAATAGCTCTGTTTTCTATAGCAAGGTTTGTATTAATTCCTGGCGCCACTAAAACGCAAGAAAGAAAATGAGAAAATCTTAGCAAGGAGGAAGGACAATAAAAGAACAGATTCAAGAAAGACAGAAGATTGTGATTGATGCTGCATTTAATTTTTTTTAAAGAACGTAGGTAGCACAGATACAAGAAATCGGCAGGGAGTTCCACAGACAAGAAGTGCGAGAAAAGAAACTGTTAAAATAGAACCTACAGTTACACCTTCCTATTTCAACAATAAAATGATGAGACCTAATAGCCCATCTAGTAGTACGCTTAAATTCCTCCGGCTGATGTACCAAGGAGGAGAGCTGATTAGAACAATTGTTATGAAAATATCTGTACAAAAGACAGAGCGAAGCCACGTATATAAGAGTGGTCACTGAGATCAACACCGAGCGACGACAGACTGTTTGAAATAAATCTATTGTCAAGAATGAGCAGAAGCAGTATTACAAAAACTGCAACTAGCACCTGAAGAAGGCTGAAGGGTCGAAATGTGGTGGATATAAAAAACAGACAAGACAAAGTCAAGAGTGTAAAATAATTAATATACAAATAATTTTCTGTTTGACATTAATTTGCAATTTAATAAGCATATCCAAGCATTAGGAATATTATTTTGAAATATCAAATTAATATAAATACCGTATTTCCCAGCTTACAAGACGCTTCGTTTTGAAAGACGCACCCTAATATTAGAAAGAAATTTCTAAGAAAAAAGAAGTCATTCTCATACAACAGATTCACCATAGATTGCTTATATTAATCACTCATCCGATTTCTTTTCATGACAATGACATGCTAGTCAAGGGTAGAAAGGATCCTGCCGCTGCTAGTAAACAGAGCTTGTTTAAACTTGTGGCTCGGCTCCAGGAAGGTTTAGAGTCTCGGAAATACTTGTAACAGCTAAATACTGATAGTTACATCATATAAAAGGCTGAATTAGATAGATAGCTAACATTATAATGCAATGACTCAACATACAGATGCACGTCCCTATCAGTCAAGCCAATTAGGTGACCGCTCAAGTTTAAGAAGCACACGTATTTTTCCGAGTATTTTTTAAGTGCGTCTTCTAAGCCGGAAAATACGGTAAATATCAAATAAATATAAATAAATATCAAATAAATATCAAATAATTTTGAAATATCAAATAAATACAAGACTGAAGTTTCATTTCCAAAATTCACAAAAAATGATAACATTGTCTTTAATAACCTTTTGTGAAACTAAATATATTCTAGGTAAATAAAATTTATTAGTTGTTCAATTGTTGGAAACATTATTTGCATTTTCTGGATTAATTCTTCACTGGTCTTCTCTCGCTTTTCTCTTTGTCCTTCGTTGCAATTTTCAAGGTCAAATGCCCTCCAGCCATTAAAGTATGAATTAATAATAAGAAAAGATACCTCCAGTGGACTCGCACCCACTTACCAAGAGATCTTTTTTTTAAAACAATTCCGAGATATTTTATATGTCATACTTCTTAAACAGTTTGAAAGCTTGGTTTTTTATCATTTCGCCCCAAACAAGGCGTTAATGCCTCTAAGACACAAGGAGTTACTGGGAGTAGAAGAGAATGAGAAAACGTTAGTGTGGAGAAAGGACAATAAAAGAACAGAAAATGGAGACTGATGTTGCATTGAAACTTAGACCTGCACCCATTTACCACGAGCTCTTTTTCTTAGACAATTTCATGATATATTTTCTGTCTTGGTATTCTAACATTTTGTAAGTGTTGTTTTTTAACGACAATCAATATGGTTTTTGTTCTTCCAGGCTCACTGCTGATTTCATAAACATCAGTGGTTGATAAATAACACATCACGAGAGCGCTCACCTTAGATATCTCGAAGTCCTTTCACAAGTCATAGGGGATTCCTACACAAACACGCCAGCTATGGAATATCTGGAAGGAACTTTGCAGTTGTCAAGTCTTTCCTATCAGGTAGGTCGTTATTAATAGCCAGTTCTTTGATTTGGGGTTGGTTGATTCGTTTTCTAAGGCTTATCAAATATTTCCAGGTTATTTAAAGCCAGGAAATCTGTTTAGATTGTAAGAACTTATGAGATAATACTAGTTTAGCGATACAAGTCTTAATTAACCCATGGATAGGGAAGAAGTGAAAAGATTTAATGTTCCAACATCTCATATTCAAAACTACTTTCTTCTAATGTAATTCTAAACTGTTTATTTCATTTTAAAAAAAACTCATCCTTTATAATCTCTTCAAATGCTTCGAATACTTCTTCAGAAGAGTATTTTTCATTACGCACAGAAAGATAGAATAAGTAATAAGATGTGGAAGAAATGTCTGGTGAGTAAGATAGATGATGATTTCAAACCCAAAGAGGTGAAACTTTTGAACTGTGGAGCGACAAGACTTAAGGTGGGCAAAGCAGAATTGGTTCACCTCAATTCACTAGTCGAATCTGTTTCTTTTTTTACCTAAGAGATTTTTTTCTTTAAAGCATTTCACCCCAAGCAAAGCGGGAGTGCTACTAGCAGGCAAGGTGTTACAGAGAGTGGGAGCAAGAGTAAAGAGGCATGAGGAAAGGATAAAAAGAAGGACGGGGGTCAAGATCAAGGCATCAGAAGATGACGATTGACATTACATTTCAATATTTCAAGATTATAGCTACCAGGGAAGCCAGTAAGAAGAAGGGGGGAATTCCACAGACGGGAAGTGCGAGACAAGAAGCTTTTGGGGTAGAAGAGACGGTTACCTTTAATCGTTTCAACGGTGAAAGGGTGCGACCAACCTAGTAGAACGCTTAAATTCATGCAGTTTGCGAACCTGGCAAAAGTAGATCGTCGGAGCAGTTACCGTGAAAGCACTTGTAGAAAAGACAGAGGGAAGCAACAGCATGTCTCTGAGAGAGCGATAGTAGACGAGACGCCAGATCAGGATCCATCAGATTGAATATCTGTCTCTGGATTTTGTCTAGAACCTAGAGACGTACAGCGGGCGCCCCAGACCATATATTGCAGCAGTATTCCATGCATGGACGAATGGTTGATATATAGATCTGAAGGATGGATTCAGGCGAGAAAAGCTTTCTGGCGTGACACAGAGAACCCTCTTTCCTTGCTGTAGATGAGGCTATTGATTCAATGTATTTGTTCCACCTCAAGTGGACAGCTGACAGCGTGAGACCACCTGGAAGATTTCATATATATATTTCATATTTTGTCTAACCAATCAAATCAACTGGTCATTTTATGAATGAATTAAGTCTGGCCCTTGCCTCATTTTCAACGTCCTCACCAAATGAAGAAAATATCTGAAACAATCTCTATAAACTTCTGACATTAATAATTTTACTGTCAAATGTCACGATGTTGCTTCTTTGAACTTTTGTGGCAATATTAAAGAATTTAAAACTAATCCCCTACTTTATGTCCAGTAGAATCTAATATTAATACTAGATTACCCAACCATCTCAAACAGTTCCATATCCCGTTGAGCCCTGACTGATATTATAAAACTATCACACGCACGTCTTTAAATATATTTTCCAGTTATGAATATGTAGTAATTTTCAAGTGATATGTTTATTACTTAATATCAATGTAAAACTGATCCTCCATTTCATTTCCAGTAGAATTTAATATCAATTACTTTGAGTGGCTCTTGTGTCTTGAAATGGTTGATATAAAGTAAAAAAAAATTCAATTCACCAAAAATCCAAGCAATTTTCTTCCAACCTCATTCAAAACTATTTATACGATTTAAAAAAAACTCATCTTTTGTTTTAATAAACTCTTCAAATGCTTCGACTACTTCTTCACTGTAAGAGAATCTTCTATCGCGCATGGAAAGATCAAATAGGTGATGATCCGTGAGAGAGATGTCTGGTGAGTAAGACAGATAATGCAAAATCTCAAAACCAAGGCACTGTAACTTTTGAACAATGGACAATGAAGGCGGTGAAGGTGGAGATTGTCATGGAGCAGAATTGGTTCATCTCCATCCACTCGTCTCGACTGTTTGTTTTGTCTGTATGGAATAGAGTCTCCAAGTTCTCTTCATTGTTTTCTGACTGTTGTTTTCAGATTTCCTCTAACCAATGGAGTCAACTGTCGCATTTAATAATTCTGGGCAAAAATGGACCACCTTCAAATCGCAAGTGCAACACGAAGGATTAAGTATCGTTCCTTTGATACATACTCAATTCATGCAAAACAAACGAATCTACCCTCTTCAAAAGCTTTTAAATGACGACATGCTTGAATTTGTCAATGCATTCCGATGTAAAATGTTTATCAATACATTTACATTATATTAGTCTGTCCTATACGAAATGTCGTATTTTGATGAATGATAAAAAATAATATTATTTAGTCAAAATAATATCCATTTTGCTTTGTTGTCTTCATCCAAAGCAACTCTGTGTTTACCCCATTTTTAAAAAAATCAACTTTTATCTTTGATAAACCGAGAATATCTTGTTGCATCTGGAAATCTGAAAATATTTAAATAAATGTTAATCTGTGAGAGAGATGTCTGGTGAATAAGATAGTTGAAGGAAAAAATCTCAAAACCAAGGTGGTGCAAGTTTTGAATGGTGGACCGTCAAGTGTGAACGCGGATAGTGATATGGAACAGAATTGGTTCATCTCGAGTCACTAGTCGAGAACCTTTCCTTTTTTTATCTTAACTGAAAACAAAATAGAAAAGAGATTAATAAGAAATAAGTGGTAAAATGAAGTTTTATGCCAAATAAAATTTGATCAGTGTTATGGGTCCTTACCTATAACTACAGAATGAACTCTTCCTAACACTATGTATACTACGCCTCTCAAGAGAGAGAGACGAATCGAGTCGAGCCGATAGTAGTTCACTCCAAACCAGACTGACAGTCATACTAACACCTTTCACATCTTGTATTATTATTCCGTGTAATATATCTTCGTGATTTCTACTCTTGTGTTCGTGTTGTTCTTCCTTCAGTTTTTGCGAAAAGTCAGCAAAACAAAAAAATAAGACAACTTTATCAAAATATTGTTATAATATTCATAAATATGAAAGCTTGTCGTTATTTAAACAAGTTAAGACAATCGTATTTTGCCTTAATAATCCGAGAACCTTCCGTTACATGTGGAAAGCTCGAAATGTTTAAATAAATGATAATCTGTGAGAGAGATGTCTGGTGAGTAAGATAGATGATGCAATATCTCAAACACAAAGTACTTTAACTTTTGAACGATGGACAACGAAGGCCGTGAAGGCGGAGATTGTCATGGAGCAGAATTGCTTCATCTCCATTCACTCGTCTCGGCTTTTGTCTTAATAAACCGAGAATCTTCCGTTGCATGTGGAAGGCCCCAAATGCTGAAATAAATGATAATCTGTGAGAGAGATGTCTGGTGAGTACGATAGATGATGCAATATTTCAAAACAAAGGTGGTGTAACTTTTGAATGATGGACAATAAAGGCGGTGAAGATGGAGATTATCATGGAGCAGAATTTTTTTTACTAGAAGTACCCATGAATATTTCAAGGTTCTCTTATTTGAATTTTCTGATGAATTTTAATTCTTAAGTTATTGATTACATAAGCTCATGGTGAATTTTATAACAATAAAATATCTGTAGAATTTCCCCTATCGAATCGTTAAGTGTTTGAGTTTTAGAACTTTATCAAAATATGAATGCTGGTCGTTATTTAAACAAGTAAATAATAGTGTGTTGCCTAAATGAACGGAGACTCTACCGTTGCATATGAAAAGTTCAAAATGTTTAAATGAGTCTGCGTGGGAGATATCTAGTCAGTAAGGCAGTGAGTAAGACAAACTCAAACCCAGTGCGGTGCAACTTTTGAACGGTGGAGAGTTAAGTGTAAAAGTGGATATTGTTGTGGGGCAGAATTAGTCCATCTTTATTCACTAGGCCGTTTCATATGCTTTACCTAAGAGATGTTCCAAGTTCTCCAGGGAGTTTTCTGACTGTTGTTCTTGGAATTTCGTCTAATCAATCCATTCAACTGATCTTCCGCTGCTTCATTTTGAAAACTCTCATCTCGTGAACGAAATTTCTGAAACCATCTCTGTATAATTCGGAACTCTATCTGACAATACTCTGTCTGTCGTTTTTTACCATTTACGATTTGGCGCCATCTTAATGTTGTAGGCCATGAGTAAACCAGAACGATTTCTTCAACTGTTTTTCACCGACCAAGATTTTTCGACAACGGCGTCACGTTTCCTTCTCGACGATAGTGCTGCATCCAACCGCTGCGATCACCCAAAAAGCGTCATCTAAAACCCCAACAATGTACCGATCCAAGACGCAATGCTACTACCTAAGGCTAGAAAATCCAACCTACCCTGGTATGCAACCCATATCTGGTGGGAAAGTAAAAATGGGTTCTTGTATTTCCCACAGTCCGCGCTGTTAACCTTTACACGATTATTTACATTATTCGGACTATTGTCCTCATCTTTGTTGCCATATTTATCACAACGTTTGTACGCTCCGGCCTTCTACAGATAGATGGAATGTCGAACTGAACTCGTTATTTTCGCTCGCTGGAGTAGACTGTTCTAGTTCCACGTGCCGTGTCTAATGGATGTCAGTTATCTTATGTTAATTCTCCTCTCCAAATAAAGGCGTTAGTTAGATCCAGTGACAGACCCAAAGAGTGTGAGTTCAATGCCCGGCTAAGGCAGTGGAGAACTTTCAGAGGGAAATTAACAGAAGATAACTGATAACTAACATCCATTAAACATGGCACGTGGAACTAGAACTGTGAGCGAAATAAAGGGTTCAGTTCGACATTCCAACCACCTGAAGAAGGCCGGAGCGTACAACGGCTGAAACGTTGTAATAAATATGTCGACAAAATGAGGACAAAAGTCCGAATAATGTAAATAATGTACATAATACCTCATCTTAGAAATATAGACAGATACTTTACACGATTATTAAAATATCCCGTTCATTTGAAACGGCACGTTTACTTAATAAATAAATACAAATCCGCAGCGAACTATTATTTCAGACTGCACTTGTATTTCGTACCAAAGTGTGGACTGAAGAAACAGTAGCGTGGTTTTATTACAATTAAACATCATATCCAATGAGAAGCCCTTTTACTGTCCTACGTGGGTAATCAATGTGCAAGATGAGGAAAAAATATTACCAATAATTCCCAGCGCAGCGTTGGAAAAAAGCAGAATAAAACCCGTGGGTGGACATTTCAAGCCCTCTAGTGTCAATCGATACAAAAGAAGAAAGAAACAATGAATAATAAATTATATACTTATTTTTTTAAAAAAAATGAAAAGGCTGATTTCGAGTATTCGAGAAAAGTGCTAAATTTCAAGCACGTTCAGTGGACTTGAGAAATCGACTTTCTTGAAAAGATATTTTAACAGATCGCTACATCTATCAGAAAGATGAAAATTAAATTTTTATTATTGCATTATTCCAAAATTTTAACACATCAGCAAATAGGCATTAATTAAAAAATAATAATTAATGTACGAGGGTCATTCAATAAATAAGTTGAATTTTTCGGTATAAGGACTTCTAATACAGAGAGAAGCTTACTTTTTTTTGTTTTACTTCTTTTTCACATGGATTTAATTTCTTTTGCAGATTAAAAAAAAACTTTCAGAGTTTTGGCGATTAACAAAGATGGCCGACCAAGAAGCATGCTCCAGGATTGAACAGCGGTCAGTTATCAAGTTTTTGGTTGCTGAAGGGTGCAAACCAGTTGAAATTCATAGGAGAATGTCTCCTGTGTATGGTGCCACATGTTTCAGCAAAAATAAATGTCTACAAGAGGGCTAAATTGTTTAAAGAAGGCCGGAGCAGTGTTGAGGATGAAGACAGGCCTGGGAGGCCTACAGAAGTGAGGTCTCCTGAGGTGATCGAATCAGTCAATGACCTCATTCAGTCTGACAGAAGGGTGACAGTGGATAATATTGCAAGGACTTTGAGCTTATCTGTTGGGACAAACGCAGGGGTCATAAGTCAGAAGGAGTCATCTTGCATCATGACAACGCAAAGCCTCACACAGCAGCCCAAACGGTGCAGACCATCAACGAGCTGGGCTGGGAACTGCTCCCTTATCCCCCTTACAGCCCAGACCTTGCCCCTTCAGACTTTCACCTGTTTGATCCCTTGAAAGCGTTCATGAGAGGCACAAATTTTAAAAGTGACGATGAAGTCAAAAGTGTTGTGAGCGACTGGCTGAGACATCAGAACAAAGATTTTTACGCTGAGGAAATACGGAAGCTTGTGCACAGATGGGAAATGTGTGTGACAGTGCTTGGAGACTACGTTGAAAAATAAAAAAAAAAGTAAGCTTCTATCTGTATTAGAAGTCCTTATACCGAAAAATGCACCTTATTTATTGAATGACCCTCGTATAATTAATCCATAACTATATATACAAGAATGTCGAGATAACTCATATCATTTAATGATCTATGTTTACTTTTCCTACTGAACCAGAATCTCTCCTTTTAAACATTAAAGTATATTTAATCACATCTCCTTAATAGCTGTCGCGATCTATCACTCCAAGAGAGTTGATCATTCTTATTGGGTTAGACATGCGAAGGGAGATAACCCGTATCAGTTAATAAGCCATTTTTAATTTCCCTACTGAACCAGAATCTTTTAAACATTAAAGTATATTTAATCATATCTCCTTAATAGCCATCGCGATCTGTAAGAAAAAGATATAAATTTCAACCAACAGTAATGCTAACTTTTCGATCAATGAATACTGAAAGTTTTCTGTATGGAAACGGTTAATTTTACAATTGCCATTCAACATCCTGACAGAATATTTATCCGTTTTACAATTTTAGAGCGATCCAGACTAAACTATCAATTGCGTAGAAGAGTCTCCTTAGATCTATGATTAAATATAGTTCCTTCATCAGAATCCATAGACTGGCGCTACATACTCACAAAGAATGAGCTTGACCAAATAATAAAAACACACCACTTGAATCCATAGACTGGCGCCAAATACTCACAAAGAATGAGCTTGACCAAATAATAAAAACACACCACTTGAATCCATAGACTGGCGCCAAATACTCACAAAGAATGAGCTTGACCAAATAATAAAAACACACCACTTGAATCCATAGACTGGCGCCAAATACTCACAAAGAATGAGCTTGACCAAATAATAAAAACACACCACTTGAATCCATAGACTGGCGCCAAATACTCACAAAGAATGAGCTTGACCAAATAATAAAAACACACCACTTGAATCCATAGACTGGCGCCAAATACTCACAAAGAATGAGCTTGACCAAATAATAAAAACACACCACTTGAATACTTCCAGCAACAGAAATGGGTAACACATGTAATATTAATGACAACGATAATATTAGCTGTTTCCTTATAAGGAAACATTTGGTATTCATTGACCGAGTAGCATTGTCAGCTGAAATTTGTAAATTGTTTCTCTTAAAACAATATTTCCCGGAAATACGTTTTTCATGTCCAAAAGCTGCTATCGCTCTTTCCAGCATTGATGTTAGTTTCCTTCCTAACCTTTTGTTTGAAGTCGTGTGGAATGTCAGCATATTGATTATGTCATTATTCTCTATTCTAGTTGCATATGATATCCATTTTAGTTATTGCTGCTGTTGGTATTCCTCCAATGATGTGGTCTCTCTTATATCGTACAGTTCTTTGTTTGTTATTCTGTAGCGCCAGTCCGCAATGTCTCAAGCAGGGTGCTCTTTGTCAAAACTCTCAGACATCACTCGCTCAAAGCCATTTTGAAACACTGATCTTAGAAAGTAGTTGTACATAGATGACATTGTAGATATGTCTGAACGGGTTTGGCACCGTGTATGATATCCATATACAATTCTCAATCTAAAGATGTTATTTAATGACATAACTAGTATTTTTATAGTGATGTTTTGGTTTTGTACCAATGTGTGGTATTGGGAGAAACTACCTTTGGCGCAGCCTATTCTATGTTCAGAATTATTTTATCCTGTACCAAATTTGTTATAACTGAGTCATATGCCGAAGTATTAGAAGTGTTTAGTATTTACTAAATTCACATCCTGAATTTTTATGGTCGATTCAGTGTAGTTGCCATAGTTGATTTCATTCCAATTCCAGATCATAGTTTCTGTTTTGAAAAGGTTTATCTGGAGTCCTATTTCTTGGAATACTTGATAGAGGATGTTTTTGTTCACGACTATTCTTATCCCAGTTACGAATACCTATGTCTTCTATTAGTTGATTCATTTGGGATGTGGTATGTTTATTTTTATGATGGATTCCATCACTGCTTTCATTTCAATTCCAGATCATAGTTTCTGTTTTGAAAAGGTTTATCTGGAGTCCTATTTCTTGGAATACTTGATAGAGGATGTTTTTGTTCACGACTATTCTTATCCCAGTTACGAATACCTATGTCTTCTATTAGTTGATTCATTTGGGATGTGGTATGTTTATTTTTATGATGGATTCCATCACTGCTTTCATTTCAATTCCAGATCATAGTTTCTGTTTTGAAAAGGTTTATCTTGAGTCCTATTTCTTGGAATACTTGGTAGATGTTAAATATATTAACAAGCATATGCAAGTATTCATATTGGGCTCTACTGGTCTTAGCTGTCACGTGCTGATCAATTCTCACCTCCAAACTCTCTAATCTTCATATTGACACCCAAACAGCCTATACGAAATTTGTTACAACTGATCCATCCGCATTTGGTATGTAAAATGTTACTAGAAGAGAAATCATGATATAATGAAGTTGTTTATTTAGAAAACAACCAACAACAAAATCTTAATTGTTTTATGTTGATTGATTCATTTTCTACGGTTTATCAACCCTTTGCAGGTTATTTAAAACCAGAAAATATATTTTTAGATTGTAAGAAGTTTTTTTTTTTCGATAATAATGGTCTAGTGATACAATACTTACTAATTAACCCATAGCTTGGGGTCAGGATTCATACCAATCCAAAGGGCATTTACGCGTAAGTAAACACAACGAACCCAAACTTACAAAACCTGGAATTCCCAAGCGGTCACCCATCTAGGTACTAACCAAACCCGATGTTGCTTAACTTCGGTAATTGTATGGGAACCGGTGTTTCAACGAGATGTGGCAGTAAGCTAAAATGTTAAGCAGAAAACTCCCGCCAGTATCCGCAGATGGAGCACCTGCGATGATCGGAGAGAGAAAGTGGTTTGTTGGATTTCTCTAGGAACTGATTGGTATTGATTAAAAACTAATCAAACTTCATTGCATTATGTGCAAAGTCATCGAACTTTAAGTACATCATGACAGTGGTTGTGAAAACAGAGAAATTTATACTGTCGAGATGACTAAATCATTGCCATTTTCAATAATTTCTTTAAAAGATTGAGGCAGAATATGGCAATATTTTTCAAATGTTCAATGGCTAAGCCGTGGAAAATGCTGGAACTATTATATGCATTGAGAGAAAAAATTGCTATGTTTTTGGAGAGCAAACACCAAGATAATTCTTATTTTCAGAATTTTCAGTCTGTTCATATCTATCTATCTATCTATCTATCTATGTCAGTCTGTTCATATCTATCCATATATCTATCTAGTTCAGTCAGTTAATGTCTATCTGACTCTTTTCATAACTATCTTAGTCTTTCTATATCTATCTATCTATCTATCTATCTATCTATCTATCTATCTATCTATCTATCTATGTCAGTCTGTTCATGTCTATCTATCTATCTATCTATGCCAGTCAGTTCATATCTATCTATCTATCTATCTATCAATCTATCTATCTCAGTCTGTTCATATTTATCTGTCTGTTCATATCTCCCTATGTCTTTGTTCATATCTATCTGTCTTAGTCTGTTAATGTCTGTCTATCTCACTCTTTTCATATCTGTCTGTTCACATCTATCTGTTAATATCAAATTTCTCTCACTTTGTTCATGTCAGTCGTTGTTCATATCTATCTATCTATCTATCTATCTATCTATCTATCTGTCTGTCTGTCTGTCTGTCTGTCTCTGTTCATATCTATCTATCTATCTATCTATCTATCTATCTATCTATCATTTTATCTAAGTCATGGAACCTGAGAAACGTGTGTGATTTACTAATAATATTCTTTCACATTACCTGAGAATTGCCATGACTTATTGGGAAGACAATGAAGAATCAGAATGGTTACTCTCCATGTTTCGAGAGATTCGTCTCACCAGCATTTTAGCATAGCTGGCGGAAGTAGAAAAGTGATTTGTGCATTGCCCAAGGGCATTAGTGTGAAAGCGAATGGAAGCAAATAGACCAGTTCAATTTTCCAGGCCAATAACCATACATCACATCTCGCTGTTACAGGTGAAATAAATATGGCAAGAAACCATTCTTGTCCCATTTTCTTTTTCTATTTTGTTCTTAATTCGTCTGTCTAATAACTGACATTCTTGAATTTTGTTTTCAGCATATCATTAAACCCCGTTCTTCTTGGAAAAGGTTTCTTTGTCGGTAAATATTGAAAGAACTATCATGTATAATATAGGTGTGATTTTTTTCGCAATTGACAGTCCTCCACGTAGAAACTTTGAACTCGAAATCGGTGCCCCAGATTAATTCCCACAATAAAACCGAAGATCTGCTACATTTAATAGATGCGAGTGTTCCAAGCAATTTTTCTTGACTGGGTAATTTCCACACCCATACTTCATGTATTTCAAAAATCGATAAAAAGAGAATTCTTTGGAAACATTTTAGTGTGCCAAACCTCGAAGGCTTTTCACTTCCATTACATTTTCTCACAGCCTTCCTTGAAGAATCTTGACTTGTCTTTCCTTCTTTTTTATTCCTGGCATTTCTGTCAATATAACAGATGGGATGAAGAGAGCACATTACCATTCTTGGGCAGATTTGGAACCACACAGCAATAATTAGTGCCTTGATACTGGGATTTCTTTCAAATACCCGTTTCCCCGGAAGAAGACACCCTTCTGCTAAGTCAAGTTGTATAAGCCGCAGAAATTTCTATTTCTCCATTAGCGATTCCAATTTCTATGCATTTTAACGAAGGTTAGTTCCATTTAAATATATATATATATATATATATATATGTGTGTGTGTGTGTGTGTGTGTGTGTGTGTGTGTGTGTGTGTGTGTGTGTGTGTGCTCTTCTTTTCAAATTCTTATTTCGTAAATCCGTGTTCAGGATGGATTTCATCAAGCCTCACCTCCTTAATCCAGTCAAGCTTTATCTTTTTTATATATATATACACATATTCTGCACTTCTTACCCCTTCCTCTTATGGTCACACAAGGACTTAATTCAATAATCCTCTACCTTGAGTGGCTCTTGGGCTTCCTACTGTATTATCTATTAGTAAAAAAATTATCTCGATCTGTTCATATCAGTCTATCTATTTCAGTCTATTCATATCTATCTCAATGTGTTAATATCTATCTAAATATTTATCTATCTATCTATCTATCTATCTATCTATTTCTTCATATATCTGGATGCTGCCCCAGCGTCGGAATCGCCGGTACTGTTTAAAGAATCGTGAACTGCTTGAAGACAGAGAATTAAGCAATGATGATAAATGGAGCATTGCTGCAATGTCTGAGCTGGAGAGGGTGATGAATTATTTTTCACACTATAAAACCTTTTCCAAAGACAAAACATCGCCAGATTCTCTATACTCTTATCACCATTTCTATGGCATTTGTTCAGACGAGCTACATTCCTTGGTTCCACTAGTTCAGACCGTCACAGATAGGACTAACAATACGTACACTCAAACGAATCTACCCGATTCTCATCATCTTACATTAGTTATTTCGATTCAGATATCTTCTTTCCAAGAATTGCTACTTTCTCAAAAGAAACTGTGAAGTCAAATTTTATCTTTTCTATATATTCACGTATTCTGCACTTCATACCCTTTCCTCTTACGGTCATACAAGGATTAAATTCAATAACACTCTACCTTGAGTGGCTCTTGGGCTTCATACTGTATGATCTATTAGTAAAAAAATATTCTAAAATCTGTTCATATCAGTGTATTTCAGTCTAATCGTATCTATCTCAATCTGTTAATATCTATCTATTTCTTCATATATATCTATCGATTTCTTCATATTTCTTTCTATTTTTTCGTATCTATCTACCTACCTATCTATCTACCTATTTTTCATATTTCTTTCTATTTTCTCCGTATCTATCTATCTATTTCTTCATATCTATCTATCTGTTTCTTCATATTTCTTCTGTTTATTTCTATCTATCACAGTCTGTTAATATCTATCTATCTATCTCTCTATTCATGTTCATCTCTATCTATTTTATCTCAGTCTGTTCTATTTCTGTCGATATATCTAAGTCGGTTCATATCTATCTATGTACCTAAGTTTCTTCATATCTATCTCAGTCTTTTCATATTCATCGATCTGTCTATCTATATACTTTTATCTGTCTATCTATCTATCTATCTATCTATCTATCTCATTCTGTTTTCGTATCTATCTATTTCTTTGTATCTATCTATCTATCTATCTATCTATCTATCTACAGAATGACATATGTATACATTTTACGAAAATCTATGAAAAAATGGAAAAAAAATTCGTATGACGCATTTCGTTCTTTCGAAAATTATCGAACGAAAGTAATGTTTAATTTGTTGTGATTACAATGAAATTTAAGATTGAATTTTTGTTATTTTATTTTCTCAGCCACCTCACCTTTATAAACATGTGTAATTGTATCAACGAAAAATTCATTTAGGGTCACACAACGACTTAATTCAATAACCGTCTATCGTGAGGGGTTTTTGGGCTTTGTATGTGTAATCAATTAGTAAAAAATTATCTCAATTTGTTCATATCTATTTCAGTCGCTTCATATCTATCACAGTCTGTTAATATCTATTTATCTATCTATCTATATATCTATCTATCTATTCATGTTCATCTCTATCTATTTATCTCAGTCTGTTCATATATATCTATCGATATATCTAAGTCAGTTCATATCTATCGATGTACCTATCTAAGTTTCCTCATATCTATCTTAGTCTTTTCATATTTATCGATCTGTCTATCTATATACTTTTATCTATCTATCTCATTCTGTTTTCCTATCTATCTATTTCTTCGTATCTATCTATCTATCTATCTCATTCTGTTCCTATCTATATATCTAGCACGAAGTCACAAGTCACTGTGACCGAGGGTTTGGGTGTACTGGTTAGATTGTTGATCATTCTAGATAACACGCTCTCTCCCAGAAACTGAAACTAAGATCTGCTCAGCATAGTTGCAGTATAAACTACAGGTGGGCTCTGTGGTTGTTGAACAAACACGAATGTACCTGAGCGAGTGTCTGCAATAGCCGCCCTAGTAGACGGGTATCCTCGGATACGAGTGGCCAGCTATTATTATTTATATGTATATTTTTCTGTCTATCATTTTACCTATCGTTTCAAATAAGTGCATATCATTGACTACTCCGCCCTAAGTGATTCAGAGATACAAACTTGCCAACCGTTACACCAAGTCAAAATGTTCCACACCACGTCAAAATGCTCATGTTCTTAGAATTACGTTTAGGAAAATGAACGCAAGCAAGGTTCATTTACATTATTCGGACTATTGTCCTCATCTTTGTCGCCATATCTATTACAACGTTTCGGCCGTTGTACGCTCCGGCCTTCTTCTGGTGGTTGGAATGTCGAACTGAACCCTTTATTTCGCTCACTGGGGTAGACTGTTCTAGTTCCAAGTGCCATGTTTTAATGGATGTCAGTTATCAGTTATCTCCAGTTAATTTCCCTCTGAAAGTTCTTCACTGTCTTAACCGGGTATTGAACTCACACTCTTTGGGTCCTGTCACTAGATCTAACCAACTCCTTTATCCACTGTGCCATATTTCCTTGAGGACCGAAACGTTGTAATAAATATGGCGACAAAGATGAGGACAATAGTCCGAACAACGTAAATAATGTACATAATATCTCATATCGGAAATATAGATAGATACAATTTTTTTCTTTGCAGCACAAAAGAAAAAATGAATTGCGTTATTATCTCTTCAGCACTTTCTAACGACAGAGCCCCAAATGCGTATGAATACATCAAGTTTTGCGACGTTATTCGTCCAATAGAGAAAGCAGCTTGTATTTGGTGGCACCAGATTATTGGTCGGTTTGAGTCAAAGTGTGGCAAGTGCATCTTAAAGGTGATTTCAGATTCAGACGTCATGACGAAAACTGTAGATTCTTGGTATAGTTTGAAATGCGAATTATTAAGGAATTCTGAAGGTTGTGGTTGTGTTCGAAAAGTCGGCCGGTTAACACATTTACAGATGTGTTCGAAAAGTCGGCCGGTCACAACTTCTGTAGAATGGTAAAATGTATAAAATCTTCAAACGAAACTCTAAAAATTCATTCTGTTGCTTCTTGGAATTCCGTTTAGGAAAAGAAACGGAAACCAGATTCGCAAGAAAATGTTTGTTTGTTTTTGTACAACACAAATAAATGAATTGTGTTAGTATAGGGAGTAGCGTATGTGTGATATTGTCATGCGAAAAACCAAAATCTGCGCTCTGCTATGTGTGCGTAGCGTAAATAAAGCTACAGGTGAAGGCTGTCAGACAACCAGCTAAATATTAGCGCAAATACAGCTAATGACAACTAAGTCAGAAATATGTTATGTTTTCTTTTGGTCGCTTGGTGTTTTATTGTATAGAGTTCGTGGCGGAATTAGAAATTTAACTGTAACATACGTCGAAATACACACACACACACACACACACACACACACACACACACACACACACACACACACACACACACACACACAATATATATATATATATATATAATAAGAAAGAACAGTAAGATTTACAATCCGGTGTTCTTAGTAATTATTTTTATTTAAAAAAAAACAGTGCTCGATACAAAACAGTAGAACATAATATTTCA
Organism: Acanthosepion esculentum; assembly: GCA_964036315.1. Lineage (NCBI taxonomy): Eukaryota > Metazoa > Mollusca > Cephalopoda > Sepiida > Sepiidae > Acanthosepion > Acanthosepion esculentum. Next base: position 29,635,788 of record OZ038496.1, read on the forward strand.
ATTATTCTCTATTTTAAAATATGGTTAAATCGCTACACAAGAATTACCATGTTTCAAAACAGAAACTATAATTTTAATCTTAATTACAAAATTAAATTCAAAATCCATACCTCCGTTCCATTCTCAAGCGGTTTTTGGAATAACCTATTAAGAAATTTACTTCATTTATAAGCACACACAATCTTAATATTTTAAGTTGTTAAGGTTATGAAAAAAATCCAATCATTTTGATAAGGGGTGGTTGGGTTTTAATTTCCCTAGACAACTTATGTATCAAATATAATTGACTTTTAAAATCAGGTTATGTCACGGTGGGGTAGGGGTGCTTGCTCACAAACAATGACATCTGTTTTTCGCGTCTCGTCTGGGTTTTTCAATGATAAAAAGTTTTTGGCTTTTTATTTGGCCCCTTAATTCATAATTTTATACACAAAGATCTCTTAAAGGGTCGTCTGAATATAAATAAATCTATTTTAGAAATCTATTCCTACAAATTTAAAGTTCTGTTCCTACTTCTAATAACTAATAGACTAGACTTTTTTTTCTTACAAATAAATATATTAGAATTACATTCGTATTTAAAAGAAAACATTTGTTTCATCTTTCATCGCTTTTTCAAAATTAATCATTACTTAAGGAAAATATTTTACGGTGTCTGCAAGAAATGGCTATTTCATTTCTTTAAGTATATTTTTATTTTTCAGAAACTTAATAATGTATAATTTTTTATGTATGCACAAAGGACATGGGTCAATTAATGACCTACAAGCTCTAGCTCTTCTTATCAATTCCCATTTTACTGTTGGAGTTTTATTGGTTTCTTTTAAGTGCCAGAAATATTTAGATAGAGACGTTTGATTTCTGTATATATTCTTTTTAAATGGCCGTTTGATGTTAGATACAACGTCTTTTGAATTCATGCTTTGTGCCTCCAATGTAGATTTTAACTATGCCTGGATCTTCAATAGATGAATTATTGCATTGATAAACCAATGATTATACAACGTTTATTAGTAAAACTGAAAAACGAGCTAGCTAACCGGTTTCGAACCTCGCTCAACAGAGCTAAATTGAGTTTAATAAATATAGAATTATCACTAACAGCAGATGGACATTATGTATTAGAAAAAATGCGTAGATGAAAATTAGTCGGTGTTCCAGTACGAAATCCTTCTGTTTGCACAATGAAGGTTTCAAAGACATAATATGAATGGCCTTCAACACATTTAAGTGGGAATTAGAGTGGGACTTGCTAGGAATAGTAAATGAGTCCACACTGAACTTCGATTTAACTCTGCTGAGCGAGGTTCAAAACCGGTTAGCTAGCTTGTTTTTCAGTTTTATTTTGTTTTTTATTTATTATTATCATGAGTGGTAATAAATATAAATTTTGTCTTTTCATGGCAGTCATATATATATATATATATATATATATATATATATATATAAGAACTGGGATTAAATACAGATCAAATATGGATTTATCGGAATCCGATAAAATGATTGGATAAAGAACAAATAAAAAAGTTTTATCAATCTAACATATTCCACATTTGTCATCCTTTCATCAGAAAATGTGATATGTAGAAAAAAAGAAAACAATTCAGGTATTTTTATTTTTCTGTTCTTTGGTTTGTATTTGATAATCAAGCTTCACAACGTTGGCATAATTTATAGCGTTCCGAATTCAAAGAGAGACGATTCGTCCTTTCGAAGATACAAGAAATTAACGGATTTCAAACCTAAACTAAATAACGTAAATATTGTTGTATGTATGAAAGTGTATAAAAATTCTACTTTGTCTATGTGGTATTCATATATATATATACACACACATATATATATATATATATATATATATATATATATATATATATATATATATATATATATATATATATATATACAAGTATAGGATTGGTGCATTTGACATTCAAAACCATTGAAAAGACACCAGATGTGTAAAACGAAATGGCTATTTTTTTAATGATTTTATAACATGTTTATGTCATAATTTATTTATAAATTATCTATCTATCAATCTATCTATCTATCTCGCTATATATATATATATATATATATATATATATATATATATATATATATATATATATATATATATATATATAATAAAAAGCTCAAGCACTAATATTCCACGTTTATAATTTATTACATTGGAATCGTAATCACGATCCAATTCATCAGGTCTGATGAATTGGATTGTGATTAACATTTCAATGTAGTAAATTATAACCATGGAATATTAGTGCTTGAGCCTTTTTTATTACATTCTTACTCTGTCCTAGACATTGAGTTTTACCTGGATTCTATCCTCTTGGGAATTTATTTATATACGTACATACATATATATATATATATATATATATATATATATATATATATGTGTGTGTGTGTGTGTGTATGTGTGTGTGTATGTGTGTGTGTGTGTGTATATATATATATAAATATATATATATTTATATATTTTATATACATATATATATATATGTTTCTTGATCACTAATATTATATATATATATATGTGTGTGTGTGTGTTATTTTTTATTTTTATACCTATAATCGGGCGGTGTAAAAAACAGATGATGCAATTTGTACATATATATATATATATATATATATATATATATATATATATACATATATATATATATATATCGTCTTATATTTGTGCGTTTTTATTATATGCATTTTTATATCTTATATGTTATCATTGTTCATATATATATATATATATATATATATATATATATATATATATATATATTTATAATTTTTTGCAATAAGTGTAGCATTTGAGTTTGCGATCTGTTTCTGTTCCTTGCATCGAGGATATAATTACCTTTAACGAACGGAAATGTTTTCCTCAAAACTCCGCTTCGCTTCTCTTGAAGATCGATCGGAAAATTCACCTTCAAAGATGCTCGCGCGCTTCCCAGTCGATTCTTGTGCCCTCACCTGTCATTTGCCGATCATCTGACCTTTTAAAAACCACAATGATCTCACAAAAAAAAGTCGAAAGATGGCGGATAATGCTGATTAGATTTTCTGCATTAGTCTTCTTTTACTTTCCTTTTATTATTTTCCCGCCATCGATTCTCTGCTTTTATTTTCATTTTATTATTTTCTACACGTTACATTTCAAGACACCTCCACTGGAATCACGAAGTTAGCATCTACAATTAACACACACACACACACACACACACACACACACACACACACACACACACACACACACACACACACACATATTATTTTTTATTGCTATTATTATCTTTCTTCGCAAGGTTTTCGTTTTTCTTTTTTTTCTGTCTCTTTTCTTTTTTTTTCATTCATTTACATCTTCTTTTTCTTCTTCTTCGTCTTCTTCTCATAATTATTATTATTATTATTATTATTATTATTATTATTATTAATTTTTTTGTACAGTTTTCTTTTTCTTCTTTTTCTTTCTCTTTACTTCTTTTATCTTCCTTCATTCTTCTTTTTTTCTTCTTCTTATTACTATCTTCGTTCGCACGGTTTTCGTTTGCTTCTTTTTTTTCTCTTTTTCTTCTTTCATTTTTTTCTTATTATTTCTCTTCTTTTTCTTCTCATTATTATTATTACTATCTTTTTTCGTACGGTTTTCATTTTATTCTTTCTTTTTCTCATTTCTTCATTTTCTTCTTTTTTCTTCTTCTTCTTCATCTTCTTCTTCTTCTTCTTATTATTATTATTATTATCATTATTATTATTATTATTATTATTATTATTATCATTATTATTATTATTATTCTGTTTTCGCACATTGACGTAGTAAATGGAATTTCAGGTTCTTGAGCCACGGTATTAAGAAGACTCTTCACAGTTCAATAACCTTTTACAGAATCGTAGAAGTTATAGCGGTTTTCTTCAGATCTTCATTATTGATCTCGGTTCCAATTCTCCTTAAGCGCCTTTTCAGTTTTCTAAGTGCTGTTCCGCATTCATGTTCTATAGTATCTTCAACTCCCGAGACAGATCCTGCTATTTTTCAATCCTTTAAATTTATTTGTAGTCCACGCTGGAACAACAAAGTCAATAATTCAATAATTGCGACTCTCCTTATTTATAATAATAATAATAATAATTATTATTATTATTATTATTTTTTTTTTTTTTTTTTTTTGACTTTGATATCTGGCGTTTACACATTTCTTTCCGGGTCCCGCCCAGGGACCTAAGGTTAGAAATGGCATCATGACACTTTCCACAGCAAAAGAAATAATAATAATTACATAGATAAGGCCTTCGTAAAGTGATCAATTTATACATGGTGGACAGACACATTATTGGCCTATAATTTTTCAGACCATCTATTTCACTCGTTTTTGGCATGAGATATGTAATACCTTCAGTGATACATTCTAGGACTTCATTGGGATTATTAGTAAGTGTTGTGGATTCCGGGAATGGAATCCTGCACAAATAAATAAACAACGCCAGTAATTGAGATAAAAAGTGTATTAAACGTAAGAATACAGACTTGAAGTGAAAATTAGTAGTCCAGGAATGCGGGTTAGTAGAAAGTATATGTACAAGTCTCTGTAAGTGAAGCCGTAATTATCTCTCACGCGGGACTTTCGTATAACTCTCTGTGAACACCCTGTGTACTGTCTCCGTATCTCTCACCCTGACCCAACGTATCTCCAACCACAGGTATTCTCTCTGTCAGTATAAGTATACTTTGGACGAGTCCATCTTGTGAGAAAAGGGTCTGCCTCACAACAAAAAGTATTGATAGATTTTGTTCAAAGGTTCTATGGATTGATGACAGCATGGCCAATAATGATCTTTCTAATGTTCTTGTCTACACCTTTTTTGAGCATGCCCAGTGCTCCAGTTATTAAAGGTATAACAGTAGCATTAATGTGCTACATCCTTTTCACTTTCAATTTTATTATTTTTATTTATTCTGTCATATTCTTTAACAGATACACACAATGGTACATATTGGTATTTTTAACACATGGGGCAGTTTTCTTCCCAGTAGATGCCCAGTGTGTGTGAGGTATTTTGGTGTATGAAGGACCGAATACTGACAGATAAATTCTTATAGTGAATAAGTATATTGTAATTAATGAATGGGTCATGAATACAATTAACTCGGTATAACTATTGATGACCAACTTTGACCAATCTTGCCACCTTTTTCAGCTTTATGCCACAATTACTGTATTCAGTTAATAATAAATCTTAGACAAGCAATGTTTGTACCAAAGACTTATAATAATTTTTTGTAGATTTATATATTTTTATACTTGAAAATAAATTGTTTAAATATGACTTGAAGACAGACATTCTGTTGAAATATTGTTTAACATTCTCAAACACTGTTTTTCTTTTCGTTTCTTTATCTTTTCTTAAATCGCGCTCTTCTTATAACTGTTGAAAAATATAGGAAGAGTTACATCAATCATTTTTATTATTATTCTTATTAGTACTTATTTTTATTATTTCCTTTGATTTCTGGTGTGTACACATTTCTTTGTGGGCCCCGCCCAGAGAGCTAATATTAGAAATGACATCATGACACTTTCCACTGACAAGAAAAATAAAGAAATATTTTACACAGATAAAGCCCCCTCGTAATGTGTGGGCTGTACTAGTGAGAACAATTATTTGTACCTCTTTGAGGCATAGACTTCCAGGGATCCCTTCAATGAGTCTACTGGAATCTTTTCCAACCAATCCGAGGGCTTCAACTACAACAGGGATTGCTGATGTTCCCATGTGCCACATTTTTGAGATTTCGATTTCAAGGTCCTTGTATTTGACAGCTTCTTGAAGATCTTCAAAGATACATTGCAGTCTGCAGGGACTGCCGTATCAATAAGGAAACACCTTTTTTGTTTGTGGCCTTTAATAACAATATCTGGGCGGTTGTTCTGTCAGTGTGTATTGTGTAGTCCCATAGAATTGTAACAGGTCCTATCTCCGTAACCGGGTCTGGGTGGTGTTCATACCAGTTTCTTTCAGTTTCCTTCCCGTAGAAGTTGCAAATTTTCCAGTGCAGATATTGACACACTCTGTCATGCCGGGTTTTATACTCTGTGGGTGCCAATATCATGCAACCTGATACAAGATGATCAATTGTTTCTGTATATTTATCACAGAATCTTCATTTTGGGCTAACACAATATTTTAGTATATGTGCTTGATAATTTCTAATTAACAAGCATTGGTCCTGTGCAGCAATAATAAAACCTTCAGTTTCAGCTTTCAACTCTGCACTATGTAACCACTGATGGGTACGGGGTTTGTCTACGTCAGCTTGTTTGTTACGGACAGGGTATTGGCCATGAAGCGGTTTATCTTACCATTGTTTCTGTATCTGGTCGGTTGCATTTGTCTTTGCTTTCTTTTTTAAGTATTTTGCAGCTTCATCAAGTGTATTGCGCTTTACTTGTATTTCTGCGCCCATTTGGAACTCCATTTGTTGGCTTCCTTTATTACGGAGTAAAGACGCTTACTACTTTCATGTTCCTTGACACATACCATCATCCAGTCTTCTATAGTTTCCAAGTATCTTTGTAAGTCAATTGTTGTTGTTTTGTAGGAAAGTTCTAGTGGAACTAATCCTCTGCCTTCTTCGGATCTGGGCACATACAGACGATCAACATCAGCTTTGGGATGATGCATGCAGTAGCAAGTAAGAAGCTTTCACGTTTTGGCGTCCATTCGCTTAATTTCAGCTATGGTCCAGTTAAGGTCATTAAAGCTCTATTGCACCACAAGGACAGCCAAGGTGTTTATGGCTGATATTCTGTTTTTTTTTAGTTTAGCTCAGTATTTAGTACCAAACGTACATGCCTGTAGTACTCCTTTCTTACCTTCATTTGGGGATGTTGTATGCCATCTCCTTCGCTAATTCCTAGGTACTTATAAGCTTCATCATGCTCCAGTTCCCTAATCTTTGTGACAAAATCTAAATCTATTAAGGGTCTTTCTGTAATTCTACCTTTCTTGAATGTTACTTTTGCGCATTTATCTAATCCGAAGTCCATACATATGTCGTCACTGAAGTATTTTACAGTGTTGAGGAGGCCCTTCAACTCATTGTCGTCTTTGGCAAAGAGTTTGAGATCTTCCATGTAGAGTAGGTGAATGAATATTTTTTTATTTATTTTGTAACCATACCTACTGTTGTTCAGTTCATACGTAAGGGGGATTAAGGACAAACAAAACAGAAGGGGTGACAAAGAGTCTCCTTGAAAGATTCCACGTCGGATATTTAGACGGTTGGATATGGCAGTGCCTCTGGTATGATTATGGTATAGTTTGGTGTTCCAAATTCCCATGCTGTGCTTAAGGAAATTTAATACTACAGAGCAGACTTTGTACATTTCCAAAGTCTTAAGGATCCATGAATGTGGAACACTATCAAAGGCTTTACGATGATCAATCCACGCTTCGCTAAGATTTCTACGTCGTCTCCTGCAATTTTCCAGGTTCATATTATTTATCAGTAGTTGATCTTTGCAGCCATATGAACCCCTCCTGCATCCCTTCTGTTCCAGAGTGAGAATGATGTTTGTTTCGAAAAAGGAATAAGTTCGGTTCGTCAGGACAGACGTGATCACCTTATCCGTTGTGGAGAGACATGTTATCGGCCTATAATTTTTCGGGTTGTCTGTTTCACCTGTTTTTGGCATGAAGTATGTAATACCTTCAGTAATCCATTCCTGGATTTTATTGGGATTATTTACAATCGTTGATAATGTTTTTGCAACGATTTTATGGATAGATGAGAGATGATAAAGCCAGAAATTGGGCACCTTGTCATTTCCTGGGTATGCCTAACATTATCTGTGGTTATTATTATTATTATTATTATTATTTCTCAAGAAAAGCGGTATTTGTACAAAGACATAACTTTTTGAAGTTTTATTTTATATTTTTTCTACTTGCACACGAAGATGGTTACGTATGCAAATTACTAACTTCCCACCCCAGGAGAATGAACAGAATGACAGGAGAGTTCCATAAGATTTACACTAATCTGTTTACTTAATTCCTCTGAGTAACTAATCAGCTAACGGTAAATTCAAAGATGAGCATGATAATCATCATATTAAGCACGTTTCACTTGTATGACTTCATACTGGCGCAGTTTTATTCGTTTTGACCCGTTGTTTACCAGTACAACCGTTTTTCCTTACAAGACAAACGACGTTTGTACAAAGACTTACACTTTTGGGGCGTTTTTTTTTTTAATATTTGCATACAATTTTTAAACATAACTTGAAAAAGACAGACATACTATCTGAATATTATTAAACATTGTCAAACACTGTCTTTTCTTTTTCTTTTCTTAAATCTCTCTCTTCTCTAATTGTCGAAAAAACTTGGAAGATTTACGTCAATCCTTTTATTTCTACTACTACTTCTACTAATAATGATGATGATGATGATAGTGATGATACGTATCTTTGTAAGCCAATTGTTGTTGTTGTTGTTTTGTAGGACAGTTCTAGTGGAACTAATCCTCTGCCTTCTTCGGATCTGGGCACATACAGACGATCAACATCAGCTTTGGGATGATGCATGCAGTAGCAAGTAAGAAGCTTTCTCATTTTGGCGTCCATTCGCTTAATTTCAGCTATGGTCCAGTTAAGGTCATTAAAGCTGTATTGCACCACAGGGACAGCCAAGGTGTTTATGACTGATATTCTGTTTTTTTCAGTTTAGCTCGGTATTTAGTACCAGACGTACACGCCTGTAGTACTCCTTTCTTACCTTCATTTGGGGATGTTGTATGCCATCTCCTTCGCTAATTCCTAGGTACTTATAAGTAATGATGATGATGATGATGATGATGATACTACTAATAATAATAATAACTAGAAAGTCCCGAGAAAATTTCCCGCTTTTTCTGATGTATCTTAATTCTTCAGTTAATGATTCAATAAGCTCAAAGCGAGTTCTACCACAATAAATCATTAAATATTTGACAACTTGAATAAAATATTGCAATAACAATCATAAATAAATCCTTCTCCTCTTCCCTTTTTATCATACCCAACATCGTGTGTTTGTTCATTTATTCTTTTTTTAAATAATAGCGTTCATGTTTTGTTTTGTTGCTTTTTTTTAAAAAAGCGTTGGGAGGTCAATTGATAAAAAAAATTGAGTTTACCATAAGGTTGTAACAAAAGTAGCGGATTCAAGTGATCTCCTAATTTTTAAAGTGTACATCTATCTATCTACCTATGCTTTCTGCATTCTGTTGAGGTTTCTTCAAAAAAATACTCGATGAATTACTTAATTATGGTTATCTCAAATCCTCCTAACAATATCTTGTATATGCTGGCTTCAACCGGCTTCTAAAGCTCTGGATGGAGCGGCTTGGTGATAGTAGTCGTGGCTCTCGGGGGCACAGTCCTTGGTTAAAGGAACTTGGATGAGTTCCACCACGGAATATGTGAATAAGCAGCACTATGTCGAGTTTAATTCGTTACCTCTTCGTCACTGGAGCCCGTGGCACAGTTGGTATGACGTTTGCTTAATAACGTAATTGTCCGGGGTTCAATTCCTGGTAGTGGATGCGCACTGCTGATGAGTCCCAAATATAGGACGAAACGGCCATCCAGTGCTTTCTGCATTCTGCTGAGGTTTCTTCTAAAACTCGAAGTATTACTTAATTATGATTATCTCAAATCCTCCTAACAATTTCTTATATATATATGTTTTAAGACATTTTCATGTTTATACGTTCTTTTTATAGATACAAATATTTAAGTAAATGCTCTGTTTTATGATAAACAGTATTAAACAACATTTACCGGCCTGAATGTCCGAGAAATTTTCATAGAAAACTTTCGCTCTCCAACAGGAATCGAACCTGTATCCTATACGGAACCGTCATATAGCCTGACGTGCTCTGACCGATCGAGCCACAGAGGATCGTTCGATTAGCAAGGTCGAATTTACTGCCTTTAAATTTCAATCTTCCATGAATCTCTCACGTACATTCGTATCTGCTCAAAGCGTATCCAAATGTAAACAAATGACGTCACACATTATGAAATGGACAAAGTCCGACAATTATTTTAAGACATTTTTATGTGTGTGTGTGTGTGTGTGTGTGTGTGTGTGTGTGTGCGTGCGCGTGTGTGCGGGTGGGCGGGCGTCCGGTTGGGCGTATATCGGTGTGAGAGAGAGTGTGTGGCTGGTATTAAGCGTTATTATATTGGTCACCCCTTATTTGAAATAGACGCCCCATTTTTATTTATTAAACAGTGTGTGGATTACGGGCATCGGTCTGCACATTCGAGAAATCTTAGGAAAGAAAATGCATTTAAGATTTCTTGAATCCATAGGCCGGTAGACATAATACACACTGTTTGATAAATAAAAACGGGGCCTCTGTTTTAAATAAGAGGTGCCCATTATAATAATGTTTGAAGTAATAAAAATGTCGGCTTTTCATGTAAAATCTTAACCAAACACACGCTTTTCTCTTCGTCGACTTTTGTATAAATCTTCTAATGACGCACAATCATAAAATGACTGCTTTTGATAGATATATTGGCTGACACGAAGGTGAAAAAATGTCGTGTTCAATACTCAAATCCGAAGTCATTACAATCAACTAATACAGTCTCGTCTGTTGCCACAATTACATCTATATTACGAAATCCGAAATAGTAAATCACTCCGCAATTCAAGTCGTCTCTACTTTCTGTTTGCACTGTTGAAATATCTTTTCTTTCTTTTCTTTCTTTCTTTTCTTTCTTTCTTTCTTTCTTTTTTCTACTACTACTACTACTACTACTACTACTACTACTATTTTGGTTACTGATATTATCTACGTGTTCTTCCTCCGCTCTCTTCTTTTTCCTCTTCAATCAAATTTTCTTCTCCAGCGTATTTTTCTGGTACTACTATAATTATTTCTTTTCTTCCTCCTCTCCTTCTTTTTCTTCTACTGCTTTTCTTTCTTTTTCTTTCTTTCTTTTCTTTCTTGCTCCTTCTTCATTTGCTTCTTTTACTTCGTCTACTTCTGTGTATGATATTTCATTCCAATCTTCTACAACGTTTTTCTTCTTCTTCTTCTTCTTCTTCTTCTTCTTCTTCTTCTTCTTCTTCTTCTTCTTCTTCTTCTTCTTCTGCTGCTGCTGCTGCTTCCACTTCTTCTTCTGCGTTCTTCTTCTTCTTCGCCTACTTCTGTGCTTGATATTTCTTCCCAGTGTTCTACTGCGTTTTTCTTCTTCTTCTTCTTCTTCTTCTACTTCTTCTTCTTCTTCTTCTTCTTCTTCTTCTTCTGCGTTCTTCTTCTATTTGTTCAAATTCTTCTTCTCCGTTCTCTTCTAGTTTGTTTTATTTTCTTTTTCCTCTGCTTTGCCTGCAATAGGTCCCTTTTTAAACTTAAACTGTACTTTTTACCATGTTTTCCACATTAATGTATCTGTATATATACATGAGGTTTTGGCCAAAACGAAGATATTATAACTCTTTCTATATTTACTTCTTCCTTTTCACCACATTCCTCATCCCCTCCTCTTCTTCTTCCTCCTTTTCTTCTTCTTCTTCTTCTTCTTCTTCTTCTTCTTCTTCTTCTTCTTCTTCTTCTTCTTCTTCTTCTTCTGTTCTTTACGCTTCATCGATTTTGTTTTCCAATATTCGCCGTCATTTCCGTGAGTCTCGCTCGCCATTACGAGGCAGTCCTTTCTTTGCTAACCTTCTTGGCGTATATTATAATCTCGAAAGAAAAGAAACGGGGATGAAGGTGGAGGGGTGCGAATTTGCCAGTTACTAATATATTCCAGAAGAAAATAACGGCTTTTCGGAGGAAGAGCTGGAAATTACGAAACAGCAAATTAGCCTGCATCTCACCGTAGCCGATCGCCCCCCACATCCCTGCACCAACGTCGGCAACAACAAGACAATCATATTTAGAGATTGCCATAAACACCAAAGCCTTGTCATTAGTATTAGCTAGGATCGTCTGTCTTCGTTGTCAAGAGGAACTCCTTTTTGCAAAACGTTGTAAATTGTTAAGTCGATTCAGTCTTGATGACCGTTGTCAGCCAGATTGTATTTTTCTTTTTTTACAGCGTGAATGTACATTTAAAAATATGACAAAAAGAAAATGGATGAGCAGTGAATAGATTGAAGAGATCTCCTCATCAAATGGTTCAATCTCAGAAATCATTCTTTTCTTTTTTTTTAATCTTGTTGCTATTTTTTCGTTGGTTCTTTCTTTTATTTCCTCCTGCTTCCTTTATCTTCCTCTGCTTTTTCATTTCAGCTTTCTTCAGCTTCTTTCATTTTCTTCTGTTACTTTATTTCGTTCGCCTCTGCGTCTTTCATCATTTCCTCCTCCTTCTTCTTTCTTTTATCTCCTTCTGCTTCTTTTTATCATTTCCTTTCTAATTCTTTCATTTCTTTCTGCTTCTTTCTTTCATTTTCTCATGCTTCTTTCGTTCACCTCCTTCATATTCTTTCTTCTTTTTCCTTCTGCTTCCTTCTTTCATTTCCTTCTCCTTCTTTCATTTCCTTCTGCTTCTAACTTTCACTCCTGCGTCTTTCTTTTATTTTCCCCTGCTTTTTTTTTCTTTCGTTTGCATTGCTTCTTTCTTCCATTATTCTTCAGCTTCTTTCATTTTCTGCTGTTTCTTTATTTCGTTCGCTTCTGCTTCGTTCTCTCATTTCCTTCTGATCCTTTTTCAACAGTCCGAACAATGTAAATAGTGTAAATAATTATATAATAATATAATTTATGTAGCAAAAAATAGAGGGGACATTATGTTGAACACTGAATAGCGAAAGTCTGTTTCATGCTTCAACGCAATCTTCAGACCTGAAAATAATTTGACTAGAAGAATTTAACGTCGATTATTTTTTTAGATGTATATCTATGGAAAAACCTATGAACTGGTTCTGTAGCACAAATTCAGCCAACTTAATATTAAAGATTTCTATACGTCCATCACTGAACCTATATTTGATAAATCACACTTGCATGCAAACGAATGCACAGATATAACAATTGATGAATTAAAAACAATAAACAAATGCCACAAAATCACGGCGATAGGACAACGCAAGAAGGGGACAATGATCATTAAATTAACTACCGTATATTTCCACGTATAAGACCCTTAAAAATTGGAGGTCGCCTTATACTACAAGTCTAAAAGAAATCCTTTAATTCCGAGTGATGTTTGTCCGTAGGCTAAACTCGGCCTCAGTGCGATAATCAATAACGTTCATGAAAAGATTCACTTTATCAAATAAACTGATAATAAAAGTAATAAAACCATTTCTACCTCATATATTACTGGCATGACTTCATAAAACATTGCCTATTCGAAGACTAATTCTATATCAATGAATGCATTCTCAGCTGAGGAAGTCTAAGCACCGAGTCATGATTCTAGGTCACATAGAATTTTATAACAACAGAACAGTTCTTCGATTGCTTGGCTATTTCAATAACTTTCAATTTAAACCTCGCTTTATTTTCTTGGTAGATCCATGATTTATATGGGTATAAGTTAATAAGAATTATCAACTGGCTTAGACAGAAGTTGGGAACTGACTGAATAAAAAATAGTACACCAGGGTGTTTGTAACTGCTTAGTTTCAGGAAAAGAAGAGGAAGAAGAAACAATGGTTTCCCTTTTAGGGGACGTTTGTAGGAAAAAACTTGATATAGAATCCGTTTTGTTAGTTCGTTTATTTTAGATTTCTAAGGATAAAGTAGCAACATTTCCAATAACATCATCTTTATATAATCAATAAGCAGTCATCTTATATTACAAGTATAGGGTAAATTCATGAAAATTTGCTATATTTTTTTTACCACGTCTTATCTAAAGGTCGCCTTATACGCGGAGATATACAGTAGTTTTCACCAAGTCCTATATTTCCATAACAGCTACTTTTTGTTGAGATTTTAATTACAGACGATGATTTCTTTTATGGACGACATGAATCACGTAGTAATTAAAGTTAATTATAGATTACAAAAATTGGCATTAAAACAAATTTAATTTGATTTAAATACGCAAAATAATTTTTTTTCAAAAACAATTTTTATGATATTTTTCTTGAAGTTAAAAGCACGATCAAAACTTTTTAAAAATATTAAACTTATCGCAATACTTCCGAAAATTCTAAATATTAAAATATCAGGAATAATGTCTTGATTTCTGGGATGAGGAGTTTTAATTATTTACGCCATTTACATGCTCGTCAGTAGGTAAAATACACTGAATACTGATAACTGCTCTTTCCAGAAATTTAGTTTATTCCGGTCCCAATTCTCCACGTTATATTCTGTCGTCTTAATTCCTGTTCTTTTATTGTTCTCTCTCCTTATTCTCATGTTCTTAAATACTCAGTAATTCAGTAAAAATGAAAAAAAATTTAAATCATATATGAGAGTTTGGTTGTCAGGTAAAGAAATATCCTAATACACACACACAGACATACACACACACACACACATACACACACACACACACACACACACACACACACACATATATATATATATATATATAGTTGGATTGGTGTGATTTTGTGACCCTGGTTTTCACGCTTTTGTGATCGTCAGACAACTCTGATATATATATATATATATATTATGAAATGGACAAAGTATATATATATATATTATGAAATGGACAAAGTCCGACAATTATTTAAAGACATTTTTATGTTTAACATTGTTTTTATACATACAAATATTTAAGTAAATATTTACTTAAATACTTGTATATATAAAAACAATGTTAAACATTAAAATGTCTTTAAATAATTGTCGGACTTTGTCCATTTCATAATGTGTGACGTCATTTGTTTACATTTTTACGCCATGAGCAGTTATGAATGTACGTGAGAGATTCATGGAAGATTGAAGTTTATAAGCACTAAATTCGTGCTTGCCAACCGAACGATCCTTATTGGCCGAAAGGGTTAAGGCACGTCAGGCTATATGACGGTTCCGTATAGGATACAGGTTCGAATTCTGTCGGAGGACGAATATTTTCTATGAAAATTTCTCGGGCATTCAGGCCGGTAAATGTCATTTAATACTGTTTATTATAAACAGAGCATTTACTTAAATACTTGTATTTATAAAAAGAATGTTAAACATAAAAATGTCTTCATATATATATATATATATATATATATATATATATATATTAATCAAGTTAACCCCAAGCAAGGCAGTAAAGCCACAGAGACGTTACTGAATATGGAAGAGTTAAAAACGGGAACATTACTAAGGAACGGGAACAGAGGAAAGAGTAAACAGGATGACAATAGATAGCGATGGACATTGCATTTATATTTTTGCAGATTAAAGTTGGCTAGAAAGCATGAAGAAGGAAAGAATTTCCACAAGCGAGAAGTGTGAGAAAAGAAACTGTTAGCATATAATTTTACCAGGTCATCTAGCCAGCTCAACTGTAAATTGATGAGATCTCAACGCAGGTACGGTACTTAAATTTATAGAGTCTATGAACATCAGGGAAGTGCTCACCCGAGCAATTACCATAAAAGTGTTTATAAAATAGTCACAGACAGGCAACCTTGTGGCGGTGGGAAAATTACTGAAGCCGAGCCGCCAGATCAGTACCACTAATGTTGCTGATTCTTCTTTATATTTTATCGAGAAGATCGAGGTAAACAGCAGGGGCATCAGACCATATGTGCCAGTAATATTCTCAGTGTGGATAAATGGTAGACTTATAGATACATTCTAGAGAGAAAATTGTCTCACACGACACAGTGAGCAATGGATTCAATATACTCTTTCGGAAGGCAGAGAGTGGCCTCGCAGATGATTTATGAAGAGAAGTTTAGTTTTGCATGTGTTTAAATTTACAAGCCATTGTTTGCCCCAGTTAACGACGGACTTGCTGTCGTTTTGGACATTGGCTGCTATTTTGACCTTGTCGGGCAGCTCAGCGTTACTATGGTGAAAAGAGTAGCGTAGATGCCAAGATGGGAGCTGATGTCATCGAGAAGGTAGTTAATGAAAATTTAAAACCGTGTAGGACCAAAGATGGAGCCCTGGGAGACACCCGCCTTAGTACAAAAGTATCTAGACGAGTGGCCGTTCAGGATAACTTTTATTTCACGATTTGATGGGAAGGACTGGATCAGCTCCGGAGACACCGTAGATTTTCAGCTTGTGGAGAAGACCTGTATGCCAGACCCTGTCAAAGGCTTTCTTTCCGCAGTTATTGTCAGGACATCAGTAGTTGGCCTGGAGAAACGAAAGCCGTGTTGCTTGTCTGAGAAAAGGCCCTGCGATAAAAGATCATGAACAATTAGGGCCTCAAGGAGTTCCTCAAAGAGAGGTAGAAGGCGATCAGTCCAATAGCTTCAAGTTTCACCAGAATTCATAACAACTGGAACAACAGACGATGACTTCCATCAGGCAGGAAAGTAGGAGGCAGCGAGCATTTATTATAGAGTTTAGAGAGAACAGGAGCCAGCACAGAGTACACGCATAAGTGACTATTAAAAGGATACCATTGGGTGCACATGCATTGTAGGGATCAAGATTCAGTTCTAAGTTTAAAGTCAAGCAGGGGTACTACAGATGAGTCAATTGTCGAGTTAGAGGAGAATCTACGCGCGAAGCATTTATCTTTACAAGCACAGGATATATATGCGATTTTTATAGCATATATACAAGATGCGATGTATTTCGTCTAAATTACGCATAAATTAAATTATCACCGACATATCATTTTAACAGATATATTTACCAAAATTACACAAAAATATCTTGAAATACCAAAGTGTAAATTGATTCAATAAAATCGACATTGGCTTCAACCACTTCGGTATCTCCTGCAACTCTTCTGGACGGTCTCTTTGTTTAAGCTGGTGAATGTTGCCATAATTCTTGCCTTCAGTTCATCTTTGATGTTACGAGGAGTTTTGCTGGCCTCTCGCTCAACTTCTCGCAACACGTAATAATCAAGGGGTTTGCCGTCTGGTGAGAGAGGTGGCCAGATGAAAGGGGTGATGTGTTCGTGTTTGACACATATGACAGGGTTCTCCTGGGTGTGGCATGGTGCAAAGCCCTGTTGCCAGCCTCTTTACTCAGGGAAGCACTACCACCTCACGACACGTGATGTAGGTCTCCGTGTTGAGTTTGAGGCCCTATGAGTAGATGAATGGAGGCATAACGTCACCATCACTAGTGAACACTCTAAACACTTTCGTAATCACCATTAGACTCATCCAACTCTTTCCGAATCCTCTGCACTGTCCTCAGATTGACGCCCAGGCACTCTGAAATGTTTTTATTGGAGCGAATTCCAAGCAAGACAGCATGCCGTTTCCAAATTTCTGGCGCAGTGAATTGCGTCATGGTGTTCTTTTTCTCAAAGACGGTGCCCAAGTAACCCTACTATACAGTGGACAAAATCGAAAACAAACAATGCGCATGTGCGAAATGAAAAATATAATATGGGGACAATTTACCTATCGCACCCTCTATATATATGCGTGCACATTAAATATAATATTTGTGCTTCAAGATACCCTCTCCTGTGGGGAAAGAAACTTTAATTAATGCGGGCAGAATATTTTGCATAATAAAAGCTTCTAGGGTTTTGTGTCTTTCCTTGCACGGGATGCTGTAGAGTATTTTGATGTTATCCACTAATATTTGCTTTATATTGATAATTGTATTTTGGTCGTTAGATAGATAGATAGATAGATAGATAATGAATGTAATTAGATAGATAGATAGATAGATAGATAGATAGATAGATAGATAGATAGATAGATAATCATGTCACACAAAATGTAGGTAAAGCTCAACAAAAGAGAAGACAGTGAAATCGATCTTGTTTCAGCAATTGAAATATCCATTGTTCGCCATTGTTACACAGACGAAAGTTGGGTGTCGGGAGAACACTTTTACAATAACATATTGCGACAATTTTAATTACCTTTGGATTTTATATATATATATATATATATATATATATATATATATATATATATTTGAAATAACGATGTATAGATTTTATATATATATCAAGAAAAATTTAGAGGAAGGTGCTTTCATGTAACTCCATCGGACCAAGTTGACAGCACTACGCATGCGCACGAACGAGAGATGCTGGAAACTTTAATTTCTTTTTTTAATATGTGTTTTTATCTTTATCTTTTATTTTTGTTATCACATATCTCACATTCATTATGAAATGGACAAAGTCCGACAATTATTTAAAGACATTTTTATGTTTAAAATTCTTTTTATAGATACAAATATTTAAGTAAATGCTCTGTTTATAATAAACAGTATTAAATAACATTTACCGGCCTGAATGTTCGAGAAATTTTCATAGAAAATATTCGTCATCCGACAGAATTCGAACCTGTATCCTATACGGAACCGTCATATAGCCTGACGTGCCTTTTAATCGATTCGGCCACAGAGGATCGTTCGGTTGGCAAGGTCGAATTTACTGCTTATAAACTTCAATCTTCCATGAATCTCTCACGTACATTCATAACTGCTCATGGCGTATCAAATGTAAAGAAATGACGTCACACATTATGAAATGGACAAAGTCCGACAATTATTTAAAGACATTTTTATGTTTATACATTCTTTTTATAGATACAAGTATTTAAGTAAA
Organism: Acanthosepion esculentum; assembly: GCA_964036315.1. Taxonomy (NCBI): domain Eukaryota; kingdom Metazoa; phylum Mollusca; class Cephalopoda; order Sepiida; family Sepiidae; genus Acanthosepion; species Acanthosepion esculentum. The sequence continues at coordinate 29,654,459 of OZ038496.1, forward strand.
TGCTCTGTTTATAATAAACAGTATTAAATTATTTATATGAAAATGTCTCGCAAATTCAGGCCGGTAAATGTTATTTCATACTGTTTATTATAAACAGAGCATTTACTTAAATACTTGTATCTATAAAAAGAATATTAAACATAAAAATGTCTTTACATATCCCACATTGTAATAAAAGATCTGACAAGAAAGGTGAAACGTTCTAAGAATCTGGACGCAAATTCCCTATGGCTGATCTAGCGATTAAAGCACTTTCTATACATTTTTGTCTCAGTAAATTGCTTTCTCCTTTAATTAAAGTATCATTTTTAAATCAAAATTGTGGCCAGTCTCGTTACAGTGAGCAGCTGATGCATTTAATGTGTTGTTTTAAAAAAAAGATGCCTTTTCTGTTCACATAATCTTTTATTTAGATTCTTTGATGACGCTCCAATATATTGCTTGTAACAGTTATTACTGCAAATAGAGTAAAATCCACCTTCAAGTTTAAAGTCTTTTATTGTTCTAGACGTACTTGCGAGGAATTTGATATTAAGTTTATATATATATATATATATATGTGTGTGTGTGTGTGTGCGTGTGCGTGTGTGTGTATTTCATTAAAAACGACAGACAAGGTACTAAAAAAGATTAAAAATAATGGAAATTTTAATAATGAAAAAGATAAGCCAACTCTTAACAATATTAACTACGAACAAGGTTACAATGTGCTAACCGTATTCGGAAATTAAAACATCCCTCCTACACGCTAAGACATACACATAATGCACACACTCAATTAAGCTAAAAAATTGAATCATCCTTGATAATGGCTAAAGGTATAGCCGAAAGCGCTCGGAAATATAAAACATTTGAACAGTTTTTACACAATCTTTGTCCAGAAAAGAAAGCTCTTGTACGAACACAAGAAAACTTAAGTAAAAACTTAACCGTAGTACCTTGTCTGTCGTTTTTAATGAAACATGCATAAACGAAGGATTGCTGCCTATATATATATATATATATATATATATATATATATAGAGAGAGAGAGAGAGAGAGAGAGAGAGAGAGAGAGAGAGAGAGAGGGAGTGTGTGTGTATTTGGACATGTGGCCGAGTGGTTAAAACGTTCGCATGATGAATCTCACCAGTATCGATTTGTCATCGGACTGCAGGAGTCGATCCCAGTGTGCAGAAAAAGTCCCTGAAAACCACGAGTTGACCCAAGCCTTGTGAGTGAAATTGGGTAGACTGTACCCTTGGGGGCCGTCGATAGCTGTGCTAGCACGAAGTCACCGGGTGTTAGAGCGTGCTAGCCTTGTTCAAATTCTTGATCACGCTAGATAACACATTTTTTTCCAGAAACTGTAACTAAGGTCTGCTCAGCATAGTTGCTTAGGTGTTCTGTGGGTTTTGAATGAACAGAAATGCGCCTGAGCTGGCCTTTGCAATAGGGATTGAGTAGCCACCCTGGTAGACGGGTATCCTCGAATACAAACATTTAGGCAGCATTTTTTTATTTATGCATGTTAAGATTTCTTTGAGAATTTTCTATTACCATTCCTGGTTTTCGGCCGGAGTTTTGAAACTAGGATTTTTTGGGAGTATCATACGCCTCATCAAAGAATTTGTAGGAGTTAATACGGCTGTGTCTGTCAAAATTAATTGTTTTTCTTTTGTGGTTTTCAGGTATTGTGTTTTTACGCGTCAATTTCTAGTATTTTGTTATTTATGCTTATCTGGGAAATATATTTGGTATTTCTGTTCAACAACTGAGTGAAATTGGATAATCTTTATAGTTAAGTCTTCTAATATTTGTACTCATTTTAATATCAATAATTATCGTATGATTTGTTGCCTAATCTTGATATGTCTTGATACCGAAGTTGTCTAAATGATGCTTAATTTGTTATGAGTAAGGCAGTAGACACATTATTTAAAAAGTAGTAAAAAAAAAAGAAGTCATTGTCCATTCATGGTTCATATCTTGCCACTGGAGAAAGAGACTCTCCAGGGCCTAGAGAGTGGGGTTACTCCAAGGCAATGATTTTCCACTATAAATCCTTCCTGCAGAGCTTTGTTTTGGAAACTAGACTTGGATTTAGGAGCCGTCAATGGATCCATCGATGAATTACAAAGCAAAATTTTCCTCTAACCTGAAGGAGAACCAGAAGTGGAAAAACAAAGAAAAAAGAACGAAAACGTAGTATGAAATAGTGTGAAGAAAGAAAGAAAGAAAGAAAGAAAGAAAGAGTGTGACAAAATGTAAAGAAACAAAGAAAAGAAACAAAGTAAAGAAGAATAACAAAAGTAGTGTTAAGAAAGAAAGAAAGAAAGAAAGAAAGAAAGAAGAGAAAAAAGTAGAGTGGAAAAGAAAGAAACAAGCAAAGAAAATAATGAAAGAAAGAATAATAAAAGTAATGTGAAAAAGAAAGAAAGAAAGAAGCAAAAGAAAAAAGAAAGAGAGAAAGTATAACAAAAGTAGTGTGAAAGAAAGAAAGAAAGAAAGAAATAAAGAAATCTAAAGTGTGAAGAGAAAGAATCTGACTCCTTGATAGAGTTCAAAATCCTTTACGGAGTCTTGTAGTGGATAATTTTCCACCCTACAGCCTCTTTCACACAAACGCAAACTCACATACCAATCGATGACGCCCAATAATTAGTACTATCAGTTCAAACGTTTACATCGAGGACACGCCATGCTGCTTCCTCAGAGTTGAATCACCCTCATTTCTCCATATTCTATTCTCCATTGGTGCCTCCAAATATTTTCCAAAAAATGAGCATAGCATGAGGAAAAAAGCTTCAAACTTTTGATAAACACAAAGTTTTATCTTTAAAATATTTATGTTATCAGTAAGATGGAAAACAAAAAATATTTTTTTATTTTTTTTAATCTTTTTTATCACATTCGAAATTTTGGTTAAAATCTTATTTTTCTTGCATCAGCGGTGAACCAAAGATTAGTATGGGAAATTTAGCGTCTTTTTGGGAATAAAAAAAAACACATCTTTTTTAAATTTTTGAAAAAATGAAATAATTGTGAGATTTTAATGAGATTTTCAGGACTTAATCAAAATTGAATGAAATTATTTTAAAAATATTTCGTTTTAGACATTCTTGATAAAAATACTACTTTTACTTCCGATATCCTCCATTTACTTAATTTTATGAAGTTTCGAGAAATTAAAATTCCAGGATCTTCATATTTATATTAGTTAAAGCAGGACTCCTTGGAGAATTTTAATCATTTGTTTCAAGCAGAAACACCATTTACCGAAAATTTGCTCTGAATCGTAAAAATATATGAAATAAGACTATGACATTATTAGAAATGCTTTTAATTGCTTTTCTAAATAGGATATATTAAAGACACTGTTGTCTTAAGAAAGAAATTCGATAAATAATGAATATTTACAAGAATTAATTCCATTCTTTAAAACTTTTATTGAGAAAAATTTATTAAATTTTAAATCTTGTATTAATTTCAGCAGTTTTAATGATATTATTATTAAGTGAAACCTATATTTTCTAATCATAAATGAAAAAGGTTTAATATAAATCATCAAACGCCAATATTTTAAAACTACTTTTGAATCATTTTTAGTGTATAAACGAAACCTTTTTTGTAAGTACGGGCGACCATATACGACATTATCAGAAAATAAGAGCGATGACTAGAGTATATTTAAAGCTAAAATTTCTAAAATTCAATAAAACATTAGATTACGGAGAATACTTTCCTAAATTTTTAAGATTACCGAGTACTCAAAAACAAAACTGCTTTTACTCACCACAGTGAACAATCCCTGCCTCCCATTAGAATGTCTGACGCTCAACTGCACGAGAGCACCTGTTTGCGACTGCTCGGTCTCACATTGTCTGCTGACCGGACATGGAACAAATACATTGAGTCAACAGCTTCGTCCACCGCAAGAAAAGTTGGCTCCCTGTACCGCGCTAGGAATTTTTCTCGCCGAAGTCGATCCTTCAAGTCTACAAATCAACCATTCGCCCTTGCATGGAGTATTGCTGCCATATATGGTCTGGAGCCCCTTCTGTTTGTCTCAAGGTCCTTAATAAAATCCAGAGACAGATGTGCAATGTAATTGGCCCTGATCTGGCATTTCGTCTGCAGCCGCTCTCTCCCAGACGTGTCGTTGCCTCTCTCTGCCTTTTTTACAAATACTTTCATGGTAACTGCTCCGATGAGCTGCTTTCGCTGGTTCCCAGACTTCATGAATTTAAGCGTTCAACTAGACTGGCATCTCGCTCTCACCCTTTCACTGTCGAAACTGTTAAATGTAGCCGTCTCTTCTGCTCCAATAGCTTCATGTCTCGCACCTCTCGCCTGTGGAACTCCCTCCCCTTTTCCTGTTTCCCTGATAGCTATAATCTCCAACTATTCAAATGTAATGTCAATCGACGTCTCCAGATGCTTTCATCTATCCTCTATCCTTCTCTTCATCCTTTCCTCTATCACTCCTCTTTGCTCTCGCGACAACTCTCTGTAACTCCTTGCGTGAAAGTGGCTTCCCGCCTTGCTTGAAAAACAAATTTTAAAATTAAAAAAAAAAATGATGCTCGCGTCATTTTCTTCAAATAAATTCTCCGTAGAACAGCACTAGATCTGTCATCACCCCGTTAAACACATAATGACGGCTACTGTCTGGCTAAAAAATGCATTTCTGAAATTTTTTAAAGTAAATAATATTTGTTTCAAATCAGATTAATTATGCTTTAGATTAGCGAATATTCTACACATAAACTTTCAAAAGAGTATATTTTATTTATTTAAAGATTTTTTTTAATAAAGAAAATTACATTGTGAGGAAGAATGAATAAAAGAGGGGCTAATCCCTATTTTTCTTTTGTGCAAGTCCCGATTCTAAATGTATAAAGAAAGTTCTACTGACAGCTTTTTTCCCCAAGAACTGCTACTAAGTGGAACTGGCTCCAACGGTTCACACGGTGATGCTTTCTTGGAAATCTCTTATCTAAACCTCTTCAAGTCAAGGGTCAATACTTATCTATTCTCCTCATCTTACCACTTAATTTCATTCATATCACACGCATCATTCAACATTACTATTTTAAAAATAACCCTCCGCATTGAGTTTCACTCGAGCCTTGAATTCAGCGATTTTAATTTGAAAATGTACCGAAAAGTTCTCGACCCGACTAACTTCTTTAAATCTAACCAAATGTTAAAGCATCGGAGTTTTTTAAATGGCTTCTTGGTTGGACCGAGAATCTTTCAGAAATCTTGGATTTTAAGGCCATCTATTTAATTATGACGTTCAAATTTTGTTTACAGAACTTTTTTTTATTATTATTTCGAATCTAGTCCCCAATAGAAAATGCGAGACGGAAATCAGCAGATGCATTGGAAAAGCGACATATGCCTTCCAAAAGCTAAACAAAGTATTAAGAAACAGGAAAAATTTCGTTAGAAACAAAGGAAACGGAACTGAACTTTTACGTACGTGTAACATCAGTCCTCCTCAGACGAACAATACAATCACCGAAGTTAAGCAACGTTTGGCCTGGTCAGTATTTAGATGGGTGACCACTTAGGAATACTAGGTTCTTGGATGTGTGGGTGTTGTAATAGATAACGGCTCGGAATTTCAAAGCGGAGAAACGAGTTCCAGTTCCAGTCGGGTTCGTTATATTTGCTTACGCATAAAGAACCTTTGGAAAGCTATGAATTCACCTGTCCTCCCACCCAGCTATGGGTTAATTTGTAGAACTTGTATCAGTAAAAATCATTATTATCTCCATAAACTTCTGAAAATACGAAAATATTTTCTAGCTTTAAGTAACATGCAAAGGGTTAATAAGCCGTAAAAAAAGACCAAAGAGGAGATTTGATGCATCAGAGATGTCGTTCTACTGGAAAATGCTGAGAATACCGCAAATGGAGCATGCGAACAAACGAAGAATTTTAAGAGAAAACGGAACCAAAAAAGACACTTGTACTTAGAATCGGAAAGGAACATCTAGGATACATAATGAGGAAAGAAGAATAGGAAGTCATCCGGGATTTGACAATAAATTGCCAAGAGTCGTCGTATGGTGTGTACTTCGGAAGACGGAAAAAGTTGTAGCTGACGGAAGGTACACAAGTCGATACCCGATCACTGGGTCACTGTCGAGAGCAGGTAGGATGTTGAAAGGCCCGAAACCCCTAATGAACCTCGGCTAGTACACATCATTGATGATGTGTACTAAAGCATCCAATAGGTGCATTTTACGAAAGGAGAATTTGACACTCACGTGACATATTGAAGGCAAGAGTGAAACATTGAGTAACACACTGAAAGTAATAGGAGAGGTGGTAAGAGAACAAACATTGCCAAGGGTTACAAAACACAGGGATTATGGAGAGCCTTGATTACCACGTTCTGAAGGGACAAGGCACGTTGAGTATTTCTGTTAACTGGCTCAAAAGATCTTTTTCGACGGTCGAAAGACATAAGATGAAATGGTATGAATGCAGGTGAGTAAATTAAAAAAAGAAGCAATGGTTAAAAAAAAAGACAATATGCAAACGATAGATGGGAAAGTGATTGAAACTGACAGGTAAGTAAAGGGGAGGGTAAATAATTCAAAAGAAAATATAAATTAGGACAGGTGAAGAGTTCTTGAAAAAACAAAACGAAAAAAATGATGTATAGAATTGTTTATTTGTTTTTTGTTTTTTTTTTTGTTCTTAATGTATTTTTTGTTCTTAAAAAATTGACAAGAATTTAATTCCTTGGAGTGGTTTTTACTTTCCTCCAAGTCGATAATCACAATGAACGAATGATCAGGGGAATTTGGTTCTGTAAAAGAAAGAAAGAAAGAAAGAAAGAAAGAAAGAAAGAAAGAAAGAAAGAACAACATTGATGTTAAGAAAGAAAGAAGGAAAAAAGACAGAAATGACAAGAAAAATGATGAGAAAAAAGACAAAATTAAAGAAGCTAAGAAAGAGGGAAAAAGAAAAAAGAAGGAAGATTTTGAGAAGGAAAAACAGCACATAAGTTGTTAAGAAAGAAAGAAAGAAAAAGAAAGAAAGAAGGAACAAGGAAATGTTGGGAAAGAAGACAAAATTGAAGAAACTAAGTAAGAAAGAAAAAAGAAAGAAAAAAGAAGGAAGATGTTGACAAAGAAAAACAGCAAGGAATTTGTTTAGAAAGAAAGAAAGAAAGAAAGAAAGAAAACAAATAAAGAACAAAGGCGATTTTGAGAAAGAAAAAAAGAAAGAGAAAGGAAAATGTTCAGAAGTTGTTTAGAAAGAAAGAAAGAAAGAAAGAAAGAAGATGTTGAGAAAGATAAAAAGCACATAAGTTGTTAAGAAAGAAAGAAAGAAAGAAAGAAAGAAAGATAGAAAGAAAATAAAGAACAAAGGCGATTTTGAGAAAGAAAGAAAGAAAGAAAGAAAGAAAGAAAGAAAAAGGAAAATGTTGAGAAAAAAGACAAAATTGAAGAAGCAAAGTAAGAAAGAAAAAAGAAAGAAAAAAAGGAAGATTTTGACAAAGAAAAACAGCACAGAAGTTGTTTAGAAAGAAAGAAAGAAAACAAATAAAGAACATAGACGATTTTGAGAAAGAAAGAAAGAAAGAACAAAGGCGATCTTGAGAAAGAAACAAGGAAGATGTTAAGAAAGAAAGAAATATTGAAAGAAAGAAAAAAGAAAGAAAAATGTAAGGAAGAAAGACAAAGAAAAAGAGAAAGAACACGGACAATGTTGAGAAAGAAAAACAAATTTGACGAAGTTAAGAAAGAAAGAAAAAAGAAAGAACCAAAGAAAAAATATGGAAGGTGTTGAGAAAGAAAGAAAGAAAGAAAGAAAGAAAGAAAGAAAGAAAAAATAAAGAAAGACAGAAAGAAAGAAAGAAAGAAAGAAAGAAAGAAAGAAGGAAAAAAAGAAAGAACAAGAACGACGTTGAGAAAGAAAGAACAATGTAGATGTTAAGGAAGAGGAAAAAAAAGAAATGACAAGGACAATGTTGAAAAAACAAGTCAAAATGGGGGAAGTTGATAAAGAATGAAAAAAGAAAGAAAGAACAAGAGAAATGTTGAGAAAAAACAGAAAGAAAGGGAGATGATGGAAAGAAAGAACAACTTAGAAGATTTTGAGTAAGAAAGAAAGAAACAAATAACAAGGACAATGTTGAGATAGAAAGAACAACATGGAAGATGTTAAGAAAGAAAAACAGACAGACAGAAAGAACAAAGACGATGTTGAGAAAGCAAGACAAAATGGAAGAAGTTAAGAAAGAAAAATGAAATAAAGAACAAGAAAGATTCTGAAAAAGAAAGAAAGAAAGAAAAAAGAAAGATAGAAAGAAAGAAAGAAAGAAAGAAAGAAGGAAGAAAGAACCAGGAAGATTCTGGTAAAGAACGAACAATATAGAAGGTGTTTAGTAAGAAAGTAAGAAAAAAAGAAACAAACAAATAAAAAGGACAAAATTGAGCTATAAAGAACAACATGTAAAGATTTAAGAAAGAAAAAAAAGAAAGAACAACATGGAAGATGTTGAGAAAGAAAGAAAAAAAGAAAGAAAGAAAGAAAGACAGGCAGACAGAAAGAACAAAGACGACGTTGAAAAAGATTGAACAACATATATGTTAAGAAAGAAAGAAAAACGCAAGCAAAACAAAGATGTTGCAAAAAAAACATAGACGACCAAAAGAAAGAAAGAAAGAAAGAAAGAAAGAACAAAGACAAATGTTGAGAAAGAAAGACAATGTGGAAGACGTTAAGAAAGAAAGAACAAGGAAGATGTTGAGAAAAAAATAAATTAAACCTTGACAGGAGTTATTAAGTTTTTTCCTACTTAGAAGTAACTTTAAAATACTCGTACTTGGATTCAACAGAGAACAGTTACTTATTTACATCTAAGGAATGAGAAGCAGCGTAGAACAACGAAAATCAACGAAGAGCAACGAACAGTAAGTGGTAGCAACGGAAAGCAACGAGAAGCAAATGGTATGAAATTTCCAAGAGTATTTATATGTCGGTTTATGATGCTTAATCAAGAATTCCACATTCTACGTCCCTTGTTCTCTTTCTGCCAATCTCCCTGCATCGATGTCTCAAGTGAATATTCCAGGATAATTTATAAATTAAATTGCGTAAACGATTCTGTCCAAAGCAATGACTACAGGCAAAGGTGGGCTTAGTTTGTATTGGTTAATTTAATAGCTTATCAGTCATTGTTAGGTCGATTAGAACATCAACACAACGATTAAGAGATAAGTAAACTTAGGCCCGGTTTTACACTAATGTCAAAAAGATAGACACGATTCCCGTTTGCACTAGAATAAAAGTGGTATACATTGATCTGGTGTACTGAAGAGTTGAAAAGGTAAACATTTAAACTAAATTAAAAAATGTTGACATAGGGACAGTTTACACTAGAATAAAAAAGATAAATGTAGGTCCGATTTATGCGAGTAAAATAGTTATGTATAGGTCCGGCTTACATCAGGGTAAAAAGCTACACTTGAGGTAAAATTCTCATAGTTGAGGTTCGCGATAGAAGGAGCACATTAGATTCAACAGGGTAGACATAGGTCTGGCTTACACTAGAGTGGAAAATGTAGGTTCAGGTCCACTTTGCACGATAGTCTCTGAAATAGACATAGGTCCAATTTGCACAACATTCTAAAAGGTAGACATAGGTCCACTTTGCCCGATAGTCTCTGAAATAGACATAGGTCCAATTTGCACAACATTCTAAAAGGTAGACATAGGTCCAGTTTCCACTACAGTTGACATAGGACAGGTGTACAGTAGAATTAAAAAGGTAGACATATGTCCATTTTCCACAATAATCTCTAAAGTAGACATAGGTCAGGTGTACAGTAGAATGAAAAAGGTAGATATAGGTCCAGTTTCTACAATAATCTCTAAAGTAGACATAGGTCAGGTGTACAGTAGAATGAAAAAGGTAGACATAGGTCCGGGTTTCACTAGAGTCTAAAAGGTAAACATAGATCCAGTTTCAACTATAGTCTCAAAATAGAAATAGGTCAGGTCTACAGTAGAATGAAAAAGTTAGACATGGGTCCGATTTACACTAGAGTCTAAAAGGTAGACATAGGTCCAGTTTCCACAATAGTCTCTAAAGTAGACTTAGGACAGGTGTACAGTAAAATGAAAAAGACATAGGTCCGATTTACACTAGAGTCTAAAAGGTAGACATAGGGATAGTTTACGTCAGATTCTAAATGGTCCGGTTTACACTAAAAAGTAACCATATGTCTCTTATATTAGACTCAAAATGTAGACACTGGCCTGGTTTATACTAGAATAAAAAAAGCTTGAATTAGAGCCCAAATGGCAGATAGGTCCGTTTTACAATAGAATAAATAAGGTCAGCCAGTATCCGTTTTGGTGGGGAGGCCCCTTTTTGTAAAGTCTTACTTTTCTGCTGAAGTGAACAGGCTAAGGGATAATAACTTTTATTTGGTGTGCCGTGGTAGTCAAATTTAGATGTGTGAAACTAAAGTCGAGTATCGACCACCTCATTATACTACTTTATAAAAGATTGTCGTTCACCTGAATTTCATCACTTTTTTTGTTGTTTTTTTATTTTGGCATATTTTTCCTGTTCTTTTCATTTTAGTCCTATTTTCATGAGTAGATTTGTTCCTGCCAATAAATTTGCTTTTCACTGCTCCTCTTTGCTTATTGTATTATACCACGACCTGTCAAGGGCTATAGTTTTAAAAGCCGGTATAGCTCAGCGATACAATGCAAGACCAAAGAGCTAGGTAGATTGAATTTATGGCCAAACGCTAATTAAGTCCGAACAATCCGGCAGGTTAAGTGTCCAAAATTACCAAGCCGCTCTTCGTCCTATCAAATAATTTTTCACTCCACACTTTTGATTTTTGTTATTTTCGCTTGCTTCTTCTCTTTGTTTGTCGTGTTATCCAATGGCACGTAAAAAGCTACAGTTCAAAAACTGACACAGCCCAGTAGTAAAGTACAAGAGCAAAAACCTAGAGTATACAAGGTGATATTTAATTTCTGGCAACTCTACTGGTTAAGTGTTCGAATTTAACAAACCGCTTTCCCAACTAACTGATCATTTTCCTGCAAGGCTTCCAAGATGCAGATTCAACAGAGTAAAAAAAACCACAGAGAATGAATGGGAAGTTCTTCTACATTAATGCTGTTTAACAGAGCATCAACTGGTTTCCCTGCAGGCAACACGAAATAATCCCACAATTCATGATATATTTGGTTCGTTTTTAGTTCTTTCTCGTTGCTTAATATAGTACGATATGTCTCGAGCGTCAGAATTGACAATCAATATTTGAAAATACCCGTCGAAATGTCAGAAATGTTTCAGATAATATGTTAGACTAATCTTTCTCAAACTTTTTAAGCAAAGGCACACTGAAGCAAAATTTGTAAAGGGTATACATGTAACTGTTATGAAATAAAACCATACATTTAAAAAAAAATACACACACAAATATGAACTTTATGTTTCTATTCAACTATTTGTGCAACTTATTTAGGGGGAAACCTGTGCCTGGTATTTTTTCAGGATTTCTTCAATGTTTTGTCGAATCTGCGATAAGCCGACCCCCATTTCTTCCTCAACTGAGCATAGTCTTTCTCGCATCTTATTTTTATGGTAGGAGCCTCATTCACAGAAAATAAGAAGTAGAAAATTGCAATAAAACTTATTCAGCCTTTTTAGCTAATGTGCGATATTCCTTTTCTATTTCAATCCAAAGTGTATCAATGGGTACCGTCGAATGTTTTATTTTGAGTCCTCTATCCCTAGAAATGGTGCCCAATCCTTCTTCACATAACTGAAGTCCAATATTAGAAGGAACAGAGCGAAAAGAATTATTTGAAAAAATAGTTTAATACTTATTCAATGATTCAAATACTAACGCTGTACCATTACTACTTCAGTACACACACACACGCACACACACACACACACACACATACACATATATATATATATATATATATATATATATATATATATATATATATATGTATGTATGTATATATATGCCGTGACAATATTTCGCGGCGCTGACAATCATTGATTTAGAAAATGGTGGGCCATCTCAAAAGATTTATGGTGAAGAACCTTGATAAATGGTTTTCATATGAAATCAGGGAAAGTCAAAGAGTTCGACGTTTTGAAGTGTTTTCGATGTTGCATCTGCGGAATCGGTATGGTCCATTTCTTGATCGAATAGTGACTTGCGCATGAGAACTGGATCCTTTATGACAATTGTAAACGATCGGCTCGATGACTTGATTATGAGAAAGAACCTAAACAGAAGATAATGGTGACCATTTCTGAAGTTCCCCAGTGAGGATACGAGTCTTGAAGGTCAAGGTTGTAGAGGACGTCCATCTGCAATTTAAAATGTCGCTCACCATTATGGGACACCCTGCATATATATATATATATATATATATATATATATATATATGTATGTATATATATATATATATATGTGTGGGGGGAGGGTGTATTTATATATACATATATATATGTATATTTACATATATATATATATATATATATATATATATATATATATATATTTACATGTTATAAAAGATATATATATATCTTCAAGAAGCGGGAGCAAGATCTAAAAGGTCAGCCAATCTATCAGTGATCTCATCTCACAATCCTCAATCTTCCTCCATATGTGGCCTCCTTTGTAAATCTAGCGGGTCTTAAGTGCCACTTAAGATTATCGCCCAAAATTTCGTAAAACTTGGAATGTCGAACTTATTTCGCTCTCTGGAGTAGACTCTTCTAGTTCCACGTGCCATGCCTAATGGATGTCACTTTATCCTCAAGGAAAGATGGCACAGTGGATAAAGGCGTTATTTAGATCCAGTAACAAGACCTAAAGAGTGTGAGTTCTATACCTGGTTGAGGCGGTGGAGAACTTTGATAGGGGAATTAACAGGGGATAACTGACATCCATTAGACATCGCACGTGGAACTAGAACAGTCTAGCGAAATAAAAGGTTCAGTTCGACATTCCAACCACCTGAAGAAGGCCAGAGTGTACAACGGCCGAAACGTTGTGATAAACATGCCGGCAAAGATGTGACAAAAGTTCAAACAATGTAAATAGTGTATATACGATTTGAATAAAAGAATTATGTGCATTAAATAAATGTACACATGCCTTGAATAAATGCATGTATGCCTTAAATAGAGGTAGTCTTTGAATATAGTTTGAAAATCTTAAAAATAGTGCTTTCGTCAAAATCAGCTTAATTCAGCAATTATCTTCTGACAGTTTAATGTTCAAACACTGTTCTGTAGCCAATTTCAGTTTGACCAATCTTGTAAAATCCGAAAATTACGCGTGAAAATACTTCGTTAATACCCGATTTTCGCTTCCTTCCCCCTGCCCCCGTGTTTTGTCTGTCCTATTTAAGAATGTGCCTGGCCGTCAAGCAGTGAAGTCGCACGCGTTGGACATAAGCTTCAACGCAGATTTGTTTATATTTTACTCTGCTAGGCATTCAAATCGCGCTATCTTTCAATATTCAATCACTAAATGGATTCGTCTTTCGGCAGGACGCACATTTTTATTCACTTGATTTATTGCAAGGTAAAAGCAATTTAAGAAAGATTGAACTGAACCTTGATTGAAAAGAAATTCAACAACCAAAGCAGATTTTCACTGCACGCTCATACGTAAAAAAAAAACAATCAAAACCATGTATGAGTCGATTTATCTGTCGCCATATAAAGTTTCGCAAGGTTTTATTTATTTACCTGTGTTTGTTCATATCTATCCGAGGTTCTGCTTCCTTCATTTTCTATCACATTTCAGAGTTACTCTAGGCATTAATCAATGTCACGTTGGGATTTTCTTTCAGAGTTCAGGGATTCTCGAAGCATTTTCCAACCTTATACTGTTACCGCCTATCAGAGAGTAGGATATCTTGGAACATTTATCTCTCTCTGTTTATTCCCACCTACAACATGGGATGAATGTGCGTTGTGGTAGAATGGATAACGGTTCAGAATAAGAAATCTGAGAGTTCAAGTTCCAATCAGGTTCATTACATTCACTTACGCGCATGTACTCTTGGAAAATGTATAAGACCCTCTCTTCTCCTCACTTCTATGAGCTGAATAGCACGACAGACTGGTTACTATAGCCTGGGTTGGCAACCAGTCTACCGCAGAAAGAAGCGGCAACCTCTCTTCCAAGCTAAAGCTTGAATAGCACGACAGACTGGTTACTATAGCCTGGGTTGGCAACCAGTCTACCGCAGAAAGAAGCGGCAACCTCTCTTCCAAGCTAAAGCTTGAATAGCACGACAGACTGGTTACTATAGCCTGGGTTGGCAACCAGTCTACCGCAGAAAGAAGCGGCAACCTCTCTTCCAAGCTAAAGTTTGAATAGCACGACAGACTGGTTACTATAGCCTGGGTTGGCAACCAGTCTACCGCAGAAAGAAGCGGCAGCCTCTCTTCAAAGCTAAAGCTTGAATACCACGACAGACTGGTTACTATAGCCTGGGTTGGCAACCAGTCTACCGCAGAAAGAAGTGGCAACCTCTCTTCCAAGCTAAAGTTTGAATAGCACGACAGACTGGTTACTATAGCCTGGGTTGGCAACCAGTTTACCGCAGAAAGAAGCGGCAGCCTCTCTTCCAAGCTAAAGCTTGAATACCACGACAGACTGGTTACTATAGCCTGGGTTGGCAACCAGTCTACCGCAGAAAGAAGCGGCAACCTCTCTTCCAAGCTAAAGCTTGAATACCACGACAGACTGGTTACTATAGCCTGGGTTGGCAACCAGTCTACCGCAGAAAGAAGCGGCAACCTCTCTTCCAAGCTAAAGTTTGAATAGCACGACAGACTGGTTACTATAGCCTGGGTTGGCAACCAGTCTACCGCAGAAAGAAGCGGCAGCCTCTCTTCAAAGCTAAAGCTTGAATACCACGACAGACTGGTTACTATAGCCTGGGTTGGCAACCAGTCTACCGCAGAAAGAAGCGGCAACCTCTCTTCCAAGCTAAAGTTTGAATAGCACGACAGACTGGTTACTATAGCCTGGGTTGGCAACCAGTCTACCGCAGAAAGAAGCGGCAGCCTCTCTTCAAAGCTAAAGCTTGAATACCACGACAGACTGGTTACTATAGCCTGGGTTGGCAACCAGTCTACCGCAGAAAGAAGCGGCAACCTCTCTTCCAAGCTAAAGCTTGAATAGCACGACAGACTGGTTACTATAGCCTGGGTTGGCAACCAGTCTACCGCAGAAAGAAGCGGCAACCTCTCTTCCAAGCTAAAGCTTGAATAGCACGACAGACTGGTTACTATAGCCTGGGTTGGCAACCAGTCTACCGCAGAAAGAAGCGGCAACCTCTCTTCCAAGCTATAGCATGAATAGCACGACAGACTGGTTCCTATAACCTGGGTTGGCAACTAGTCTATAGCAGAAATAAAAGACAACCTCTCTTCCCTCTACTCCGTCACTATTTCTATGTCCTTTGTTCAGACAAGCTACATTCCATGTTTTCTTCGAGAGTAGAATTTTTCCGCCACGAAACCCTATTTTCAGCAAACTCCAAATGGGAGCCTGTGATGTATATCCGATGATCTTGTAAACTCATTCAATTTGAAAGCATTTTAGTTAACTTCAGTTTTCTGATCAGCCATTATACATGCTTGCCTTACAGAATTTTATGTAAGTTCAATCATTTCTCTATACCATATATATATATATATATATATATATATATATATATATATCGCTGCTACTGTAATTCACAAATAATACATCTCACGCTGTCAAAACATGAAAATAAACTAAGAACATCAAAACTGTTGTGGTAGGATCCACCTAATTTGCATAGCGGAGTACCGACGATATAAATATGGTTGGTACCGGAAGACAGGGAGGCGAATCAAGGGATTCACTAGAGACTCTGCCCGACTGCGACATAGTCAACACATTCTCCAGGAACGGTCTTCCCAGGAATATACAAAAGACTATATGTAAATATTGTGTACACTTTCTTGTTTCAATACATTTTATTCTAGCTACATTTTGTGTTTGCATTATTATTCCATGCATTAGTCAAGTTTCAACAAAAACAAAACCGCCTTGAAAATGTGTAAAGAAGAACCAATCCACGCATGTCAACAGCAGATTTCAAGAATGCATTCGTACAGGAGGACGCCATCTCCAGGAGGTAATTTTTAAAAAGTGAAAATTCCATCATTGTTTCTTAAATGGCCGTTTCGTTCTATACTTGGCACTCATCAGCAGTCAAGTTATGAAGCAAACGTCATACCAACTGTAACCATAGGGAGCCACGACTATTATCACCAAGCCGCTCAAACTGAAGCATTAGAAGCCGGATCAAGCAATGATATATATATATGATAGAAATTGTTAGGAGGATTTGATAATTATAATTAAGTAATTCATTGAGTTTGAAAGAAACCTCAACAGAATGCAGAAAGCACTGGACGGCCGTTTCGTCATATATTTGCTATCTCTTTGTCATCGATGCCCGTTGGAACAGTTGGTATGACGTTTGCTTCATAACTTGACTGTCAGGGTTTCAATTCTCGGTAGTGGATGCGCACTGCTGATGAGTCCCAAATATAGGACGAAACGGCCGTCCAGTGCTTTCTGCATTCTGTTGAGGTTTCTTTCAGAATCAATGGATCACTTAATTATAATTATCAAATCCTCCTAACAATTTCTATCATATATATATATATATATATATATATATAGTTAATGATATTATTTGTTGATCCGTATGGATAATTCCAAAGAGGATATAATCCAGAGAGCACACTGTCAAAGGAGAGCAAGCATTAATTATTATTAAGAAAAAGACGATTTTAAGAGTACATGATTATAATTTATTTGCTTAGGACCGAATTTCGATCCTAATCAGATCGACTATTTCCATAAAAATATATGGGTGATATATATATATATATATATATGTGTGTGTGTGTGTGTGTGTGTGTGTGTGGTACGATGGATAAATGTCGTCTACATTAGGCAAAAATGAAGATAACACTGACATCTCCTTTCAACAATCATATTTAAGAAAATGACACAAAAATATCTTGAAATACGAAAGAGTAAATTTATTCAATAAAATCGCCATTGGCTTCAACCACGGCCTTCAGAATCCCCTGCAACTCTTTTGGACGGTCTCTTTGATTAAGTTGTTGAATGCTGCCATGGTCCTTGCCTTCAGTTCATCTTTCATGTTACAATGAGTCTTGTTGGTCTATCGCTCAAATGTGTCATACATATAATAAACAATCATTATTGCGGTCTGGGGAGTTAGGTGGACAGATGTAAGGGGTGATGTGCTCGCAGAAATTGTCCGACAGCCATGATCGGGTTACCTTGCTTGTGGGGCATGATGCATAGTCCTGTTGCCAGAGAGAGGATTTTTCAGCGGTCAGTCTCTTGACCCAGGGCAGCCCTACCTCCTCAAGGCACGATGTAGGCCTCCGGGTTGAGTCTGAGGTCCTCATCAACAAGTTCAGGTGCCCTTTTCTTATCAAAACGATCAGACTGAGTTTTCCGAGCTGCCGTACTTTCGTAATCACCACTAGACTCTTTCCAAATCGTCAGCAATGTTCTCAGATTAACACCAAAACATTCTGAAATGTTCGTATTAGAGCTACTAGCGCGATTTCAAAAAATCCTGAATTGTGTCATTGTGCTGTTTTTTTCACACAGACGCTGCCCAACTGACACTACTACAGTGTAGTCAACAAAACCAAAAAGAAACAATGCACATGCGCGAAATTAAAAATATAAAATGGCGATAATTTACCCATCGCACCATATATATATATATATATATATATATATATATATATATATATATATATATATACATATATATATATATATATTAATACACACACACAGAGACATATATTTGTAATATAAAATTATATGCTGCCTATTTTATTATGTTCATGAAAAACAATTGATCTGCAGTAAAGAATTTCTGAGAGAAAAAAATAAGATATATAACTCTGTTAATTGAACTATCTACTTAGTTCATGTCATGTTAACTGAAAAACACTTATAAAAAAACAAAAATTCGTGGATTTACCAAATTACAAAATTCCAAAGAAAAAAAATTCTCACTTGTAATATTTGAACTTTAGCGTTGCGATTTGCACGCTCCAACACTACACAGCCGTTAATAAATAGCTCATTCTTAAAAACATCTTTCGGTCGGAAAAACACATTTATTTCGTCTTCCAGTTTTGATTCTAAAGGAAAAAAATACATCTGAAGTACTAGCTGAATTTAAAAAATACACCATATCCATTTTATACATAACGATCTCATCATTCAGTGGATTATTAGTTGTATAATGCTTATAATTATGTCTACTAGCGAAGGGATTTCGCCAATAATTGCATTAATATTGCTAATTGATTCAAGGTATGATTAACTCTTTGTAATATATATATATATATATATATATATATATATATATATATATATATATATATCAATTCAGCCGAAGCAAGGCGATAATGTCACTAACATGCTAGAGGCTACTGGTAGTGAAACACAATCAGAAGACTTTAGAAGGAACTGGAAACCCAATCCTAAAAAAGAAAGAAGGGATAAACCTCTACTCCTGTTTAAAGACCTGGTGGATTGTAAACCGAACGATATATACATATATATATATATATATATATATATATATATATATATGAAGTGGACATTGAGGTTAACACCCAGCTGTGACAGTCTCTGAAGACTGTATTTAAGCAGGAAACGAACAATCGCCGCTGGTTACTACCGCAATGTCCACAGTAATTTTAATGCGAAAGCCGAGTTCCAAATTCAGTTGGGTTCGTTAGATTCACTTACGCGCAAATTACTCTTGGGAAAGGTAGAAATCAACCTCTTATTCCCACAGGTATAGGTTAATTAGTATGACTTTTATCAAACGTCTATTGTCTCCAAGATAAAAAAAAATTCTGACAATCTAAATTTTTTTCTGGCTTTAAATAACCTGCAAAGGGTTGATAATCGGTAGAAAACGTATCAATAAATCAGTGAAATATTGATTAGCTACACAGGTTGATAAGCCGTAGAAAACGTATCAATAAATCAGTGAAATATTGATTAGCTACACAGGCATGTCTTTTAGATTTATTTACCTTCTCTGGAATATGAATGTATATTTACAAAAAGTGACGGATCAGTTTATATACTGATTGTAATATAAGATTGATCCCCCACCCCGTATATCTATATTAAAATTTCTTGTTTGTTCATCAAATTCTAAATAGGTATGGATACACCTTTTCTCCCCACAGCTACGGGCTCATTTGTAAGACTTGTATCACTAAATCTGTATTATCTAAAAAGAAAACATTCTGGCTTTTAAAAAACATGCAAAGGGTTGTAGAAAACGAATAAATCAAATGAAAATGAATTGTTATCACCAGGACATTCTTCACTCCATATTATATATATATATATATATATATATATATATATATATATATATATATATATATATATATATATATATATATATAGTTTAAATATAAATGACAGTAGGAAAACACTATTAATTGCTGACGCGTTTCGTCCAATGTGGACTTTCTAAAAGCAAGAAACGAAATGAATTTAATTAAACAAGGAAACTAAAAAAAACAAAAGACAGAGTTTTCTTAGCAACTGGAATGTAGGAAACGCTATTTTCATATTTTTAACTTTAAAATAACATCAGTTAATGTCACGTATGGAGAATATTATCATTATATCTGTGTTGACGAATTCAACTATTTTCTTTTGATTTTACGATTTTGTTGTGTACGTTTGTTTGTGAGTGCAGTAATTTTGTTATGAAAGGTTAAATAGGGAAAAGGTCTGGGCGTAGATTAATATGAAAATAGCGTTCCCTACATTCCAGTTGCTAAGAACATTCTGTCTTTTGTTTTTATTAGTTTCCTTGTTTAATTAAATTCATTTCGTTTTTTGCTTTGAGAAAGTCCACATTGGACGAAACGCGTCAGCAATTAATAGTGTTTTCCTATTGCCATTAATATTTTTAAAATTGTCTTATCTACAGGTTAACTCTGAGAAATTTTCATATATATATATATATATATATGTGTGTGTGTGTGTGTGTGTGTGTGTGTGTGTGTGTGTGTGTGTGTGTGTGTTTGTTTGTGTTTGTGTGTGTATTCTGTTTTTCATCGTCCTTCATTGATCTTTTCAAAAATGCGTGGTTTTCGATTCGTTTCAGCAGAGAATCGCAGATCGAAATACGGTCGATTAAATTATTCCCTTAAATTGTGTGGCACACAAATTTTCCAACGTTAAATCGTGAGGTACTCAAACATAGCAGCGTTCAAATGTGACGCACCCAAAAACCTCACGCTGTTAAAATGTGAGTGACCCAAAAATCACGGTGTTAAAATGTAACGGACCCAAACATCACGGTGTTAAAATGTGAGGGGCCCAAACATCATAACGTTAAAATGTAAGGCAGCAAATCATTGCAGAGTTAAAATGTATGAACCCAAGCATCACAACTTTAAAATGTGAGGCATTCAAGTAACACAACGTTACACCCAAACAACACAGCAATAAAATATGGTCACCCAAACATCACAACGTTAATATGTGAGGTACCCAAACACCACAACGTTAAAATTTGAGGCACACAAGAATCACAACGTTAAAATCTGACGCACCCAAACATGTCAGCGTTAAAATGAGAGGCAACCAAACATCAAAACGTTAATATGTGAAGCACTCAAACATCACAACGTTAATATGTGAAGCACCCAAGCATCATAACGTCAATATGTGAGGCACACAACCATCACGGCGATAAAATTTGACGCATCCAAACATCACAACGTTAAAATGTGAGGCACACCCAAATATCGCAGTGGTATAATGTGAGGCACCCAATAATCACAACGTTAAAATGTGAGGCACCCAAACAACACAGCGTGAAAATGTGAGAAACCCAGTCTTCAATAGGTTAAAGTGTGATGTACCCAACCATCACGGCGATAAAATGTGACACACCCAAATATAACAACTTTAATATGTGACGCACCCAAACATCACAATATGAAAATGTGACGCACCCAAACATCACAGCGTTAATATGTAACGCACCCAAACATCACACCATTAAATTGTGACGCACCCAAACATCACAACGTTAAAATGTGAAATAACCGAACACCACGGCGTTAAAATGAAAGGCACCCAAACATTAAAACGTTAAAATGTGAGGAACACAAACATCACAACACTAAAATGTAAGGCACTAAAACATCGGAGAGTTATAATGTGAGGCACCCAAACATCAAGTATCTTCAGATGCCTTACAACGCTCATATGTGAAATGTATCTCTGCGATGTCCCGTTTCGTAGTGCCTAGATTTGATTTGATTTTTTAATCAGTGTTTTCATTTGGTCAGCATCAACGACGGTAAGCCTACCGGTACTTTCTCACTGGATATATATTTTTTTAGTTTTTTCTCTCTCTCTCTCTCTCTCTCTCTCTTTCTCTCTCTCTCTCTCTCTCTCTCTCTCTCTCTCTCTCTCTCTCTCCGGAAGCAAGACTGCATCCAATGGTATCTCGTTTTTACATTTAACGCAAAAACATTTCAAACCCACACATAATTCGAATAGAATGACTTATGGATATATTACCTTCCAGAATTTGTATATATGCCATGAATTTCAGTCACGTGTGAAACGTAATCATGAGTTCAAACGCCATCTATTGAGAAACGCTACGAACTCGATATTTACTCTCAAAAGTATTAAACGAAAATAGACATTATCAATTTGGAGCTATTTTATGTTAAAATAATCGACGTGAAAGTAGGGACTATCTATTTCGCATTGAAATGGACATTTTAGTCGATATGATTCGACCCAGGGCATTGTGGTGAAAATTAAAGAAATGCCCACGTATTTGAAAACACTCACGTAACTTTAGTTTGAAAACATTAGATTCTCTCTCTCTCTCTCTCTCTCTCTCTCTCTCTCTCTCTCTCTCTCTCTCTCTCTCTGACTCTCTGCATTGACTCGATTAGTAAACCAGACCTAGGTCTACATTTTTTGACTCTAGTGTAAGTCACAACTTTTTTTTATTATTATTGGTCACCCACCTTAAGGCTCAGGAACCACTCAAGGTAGAGGGTTACAAAATGAGAATGATGTAGTGAAGGCAGCTAGGCGTGCATATTATGAGGATATATAGGAGAGATAACGGTTGATCCTCGACTTGAAGAGGCCAAGATTGTAGTTATCAGGAGAGCATCATCTCGGGAGTCCAATTCATAATGTAACGGTTCTGGATAAAGGTGCTGTCTAAGTGCAACGTCACCAAAGTTAAGCTGCGTACAGTCCGGTTAGTAATTTGATGGGGTACAAAGTGGGAACACCAGGTACCTCCTACAATCCTAAATATATTTCGACTTTAAATAATCCGTAGAGGGTTGATAAACTGTAAAAAACCGAACAAATCGATCGATCAGTTTTCCCCACCAATGGAATATGAAAGGAATTTAGGATGTGTGTGGAGCTCCTAACTGTGCTGGCGAAATCAAGGAATGTAGTTCGCCCGAATATCTGCCAGGAAAATAGAGAGTACTTTTCGTCTGTGGGGAAGGTGCTTGTCGAGCGGATAACAATTTAACTTTTAGACGTTCGTCTAAACTGGACTCATGTCTAACTTTTTTTTAATCTTGTGTAAAAGGGACTTATGTTTACTTTTTTTACCGGAGTGTAAACCGGATATATGTGTAAGCTTTCGGCTATAATGATAGCAGGAACTAGGCTTACCGATTAAACTTTATTTTAGTACAAGTCTATATCTTCCTAGCTAAGAATTCATTGTAAATTTTGCCCTCTACAATTAATATTTGACATTAAACAACCCATCAGCGTTTGATATGTCATTAAATTAACGTAACAATGTAACTAGACTGTTTTTTTTCATCAAACATTAGAAAGCAGTAACGAGACTCTTTGATAAAATATCTGGTGAAAATCGAGAATTCAGGGAGACGTAAATTCATGCCTTTCTCAAAGTTATTAGTACAAAATAAAGAGAAGCTGCCTCAGCCTTAATGCAAATTTGGTGATTGGATTTCGTCTCCTGTATTCATAACCGGAACACAGCAGAGCATTTCCTCGTGTTCAAAGATGTGCGGGTGGAATGCGGAATCAAAGAGTCGAGTTCAAGTTCCAGTTTAGTTCGTTACATTCACTGACACGCAAATACCCAAGGGAAAGGTCTGAATCTTCGTCCTGCTCTTGACTATAGATTAAATAGTAGGACTTGTATCTGGAAGAACGACTGTTATTCTCAAAAAAAAGTATTCAATTGCAAAAAAAATAGATTAAAATATTATTCTAACAATCTGAAATATTTGGGGGCTTTAAATAACACACAAAGGATTGGTTAGCTGAAAAAGTCAATCAATCAATCAATTCAACGAAGACTTGATATTCCTCACTAAAACTATATGACGTAATAACAACGAAACTGTTCACCATATGTTTTGGTAAAAAAAAAGTGAGTGACTCATTGCTCCTTCTCGGGCTAACATGTTTCACTGACATGAAGTGGAAAGATTATATCGAATCGATTGCTAGGTCTGCTGCTAAGAAGATTGGTTAATTTGAGTCGTGCAAGACAATTTTTCTCGTCAGGATCTTAAATATCTACAAGTCTACTATTCGTCCATGCTTAGAATATTGCTGCCACACATGGCCTGCTGTTCCTGCTATATATTTAGAGATTCTTAACAATACCCAAAGAAGAATCTGCAATGTTATCGGTCCTGATATGGCATCTCGACTTCAGTTACGTTCCCACCTCCTAAAAGTTTCTTCTCTATGCGATTTCTGTAAACACTTTTATGATAAATATTCAAATAAAATGTCCTCTATGGTACCAAGACTTTACGAATGTCAGCGCAGTACGAGATTGTCAGCAATGTTTCATCATTTTTTAACCGCTTGGAGATGCCAGGTGATGTATGCTTCGGTGTGCAGATGGTGTAATAGCTGAGAATTGGAAATAGGAGTGCCGAGTCCCTATCCCAGCTGGTTTTCGTTATATTAACCTATGCGTTAATACCCTTGGGAAAGATACAAATCCATCTTTTTCATTCCAGCTATTGGTTAATTACTAGGACTTATATCAGTAAGACAATATATGAAAAATTTCTTAGTCTAAAAATATTTTACATAACATGAAAACGGTTGATAAGCCGTAAATAATCACTCAATCGAACATATATTGTAGCGTATGTTAGTTTTGTGATGTTAACGAATATTCGCTGCTACTTTTGTAATGCCAACGAATACTTGTTGTCACTTTCGTAATGCTCATGGTAGTAGAGACTTTGTAATCGCAGATACAACTATAGTAACGCCGTTGAACAATACTGGTGTCAGACGCCTTCGCATAACACTCGCACTAATAATACTTGCTCGAACAGTAATCCGTATAGAGAAATAGTATAGGGAATAGAGTAGAGAATAGGTTATCTGTTGAAATACTGGTCCGTTCTCCTAGAGATTAACCCGGGGCCAGTCTGTCCCTGACTATTGATAATGCATACTTCGTGAGTACATTGGTGAACAAACTCACCACGTCCAAGCTCACCATCTGGTTGGATTGGAGGAGGGCATCTTTGATTATTTCCACGAAATAAGCTAAGTTTTGGACAGTTGATGACTTTCCTATTAATGGGTTAATTATATCTCTATGGCAGCAACTTAGAGGGTGGCACACAGAGCCTTGGCAGCTAACAATCGATCTGAGCGGAATACCGTCTTTGTGAATTTGGGGGAGACCGTATATGTGACTTAACTTGATGCAAGCCTGCGACAACTGCCTGTATGTCTTAGGTGGGAAGTGGTCCTTGTTCTTGATTAGGATCTGCGACAGTTTTCATTCTGTTTTCATTCTTGAATCAATCTTTACTTTACCATGTCTACCGTTTCTAATGAGGTCTTCCAGTTTTCCTGTATAGTGCGTTTTGTCCATCACTACACTATACTATATTACACTATACTATATTACACTATACTATAATGCATTTGTGAGCTAGTAGTATGATGTTGTCATTTTTCTGTAGGGTTTTGTTTACATGCCTCTGAAGTTTTGTGGTGTCTAAGTTGGGTGGCTTGACTCTCTCTAGTAACTGTCTCACTTTCCATCTTAGATCATCCACCCAAGCCTGAGGAATGTTCAAGGCTATTTACTCGATTCGGGTAATGACGGTTGTTGCGAAGCTGAGACGCTTGTTCAGAGACACTCAGCTGATATTGCCTGATGTTGATTACTGCTTTCACTAGATTTGGGGGGTGGGTAATGGACATTGTGGGTCACCTTCTGATCTTTCAATATGTTCAATTTCTGTACTCGGCGGGCCTTGATTGCATCGAATTCGTGTCTGAAGGATTTATCCAGATCATGCTTTCGATCATCTTCGTCGGTAATTCTGTTGAAAAAAAAAGGCCCATAATCTCTGGGAGGCATCGGATTGCAGTTTTTGTTTTATCCAACTATTGTATTGGATTGGGAACGGTGCTCCAAACCGATCATTACTGTCATACTCTCTGTCTTGAGCAGAGAGGAACCTGGACGGGGCTTTGCCGAAGGGTAAAGTTTCGCCCGGCTGGGTAGACAGGCCCTGAACAATTAGAAAAGAAGCTGGCACGAATTACAATCCATCTAACATTCCTATTAAACTGATTTAATACATTTAAATTGATTTGATCAATAAGAAAAAGTATAAAAAGTTTACCATGTAACTGCCACTTACTTGCGTAACGATTACAGCGTGCCTGTTTGAGCTTGATAATAAAGGAAACTATGATCGTGCGGAAACCAGTGTTCCAAAGTGATGTAAGCCTGTTAAGATTGTAGCCGCCAATAATAAACACTGGTAGGAAGTGTAATTATCTCAGAATGACCTCACTGCAAAGGCTGAATAAGTCTGGTAAGAAGACGCATACTTTTCCCTTTTCCTCTTAATATACTTTTTTTAATTCTTTTATAAGCATTTCACCCCAAGCAGAGCGGGAGTGCCACAAGCACGCAATGGGTTACAGAGTTTGGGAGCAAGAGTAAAAAGACGTGATTGAGGAAAGGATAAAGAGAAAGACGGGGACTTAGATCAAGGTATCAGACGATATCGATTGACATTACATTTGAATATCTGAAGACTACAAATTTTCAGGGAAGCGAGTAAGTGGAAGGAAGTTCCACAGACGTGAAGTGCGAGACATGAAGCTATTATATTAGGTTGGTGCAAAAATAATGTCGTTTTATCACATATGTTACTTTTATATATGATTTCTGAATTAATTCATTGATATATATAGCCATGTTATATATCTTTTTGAAGCGCGTTTTTCGCTCTATCGAATCTTGTTATTCGTTACCGTTCTCAATCTCTTCATTCATTTTTTGCAGGCTTTTCGACAGCATGGACAAAATTCAAATCCGCACGATTTTCTTGTTCCAGTTCAAACTAGGTCGAAAAGCTGCCGAGACAGATCGTGATATCAATGATGCGTTTGGCCCAGGAACCACTAACGAACGTGTGGCACAACGGTGGTTCAAGAAATTTCGCAATGGTGACGAGAGCCTCGAAGATGAAGACGGTCACGGCCGGCCGAGTGCGGTTGATAACGAACATTTGGAAGCCTTAATTGAAGCCGATCCTCGCAAAACCACACGAGAAGTTGCTGTTGAACTCGAGGTCGGCCACTCAACAGTCGTTCGCCATTTAAAGCAAATAGGGAAGTCAAAAAGTTGGATAAATGTGTGACGCATGAATTGAACGATAATCAAAAACATCGTCGTTTTGAGGTGTCTTCTACGCTCCTTCTGCGCAACAAAAACGACCCATTACTCGAGCGGATTGTGACGTGTGATGAGAAGTGGATCCTCTACGACAACCGGCGACGTTCGTCACAGTGGTTGGATGCCGGAGAAACTCCACAACACTTCCCGAAGCCGAAATTGCACCAAAAAAAGGTTATGGTGACTGTTTGGTGGTCTGCGGCCGGTCTCATCCATCACAGCTTCTTGAATCCGGGCGAAACGATTACGGCGGAGAAGTACTGCCGACAAATTGACGAAATGCATCAGAAGCTCCAACGTATGCGCCCAAGATTGGTCAATATGAAGGGACCAATTCTCCTCCATGACAACGCTCGCCCGCATGTTGCTCAACTGACCCTGCAGAAGCTGAACGAATTGGGCTACGAGACTCTGCCTCATCCGCCATTTTCACCGGACCTCTCGCCCACCGATTATCACTTTTTCAAGCATCTGGACAACTTCCTGCGCGAAAAATGCTTCAAAAGCCGAGATGATGCCAAATCGGCCTTCAATGACTTCATCGCTTCCAGAACTCCGGATTTCTATGCTAATGGGATAAATAAACTTGTTTCTCGTTGGCAAAAAATGTGTCGATTCTAATGGTTCTTATTTCGATTAATAAAGTTTATTATGAAAGGAGTTATGATCTTTTGAAGTTGAACGTCAAAAAACGACATTATTTTTGCACCAAGCTATAGTAAAAGATACAGCTACATTTAACCGTTTCGACAGTGAAAGGGTGGGACTGAGATGCCAACCTAGTAACACGCTTAAATTCATACAGTTTGAGAACCAGCGAAAATCCCTCGTCGGAGCAATTACCATGAAAGTACTTGTAGAAAAGACAGAGAGAAGTGACAGCACGTTTGGAAGAAAGTGACTGTAGGCGAGATGCCTGACCAGGACTAACCACATTACATATCCGTCTCTGGATTTTGCCGAGGACCTTGAGACGAACAGCGAGGGCTCCAGACCATATGTGGCAGCAGTATTCTATGCAAGGGTGAATGCTTGATTTATAGATTTGAAGGATGGACTCGGTCGAGAAAAACTTTCTGGCGCGACACAGAGAACCAACTTTCCTTGCGGTAGATGAAGCTATTGATTCAATGTAATTGTTCCACCTCAGGTCAGCCGGCCGTGTGAAACGAAGCAGGGGCAGAGAGGCGCTCTCGTTGAGTTGAGCATCAGACATTCTAATTGGAGACAAGGAGGGTTCTCTGTGGTGGGTAAATGTGAGCAGTTTTGTTTTTGAGGTATTAAAGATTAGCAGTCATTTCCTGTCCCAGTCACCCACAGATTGGAGGTCCTTTTCGAAACCAACGGCCAGGTTAGACTATCAACACTGTCATCTGCATATCTTAAGTTGTTAAAATTATGGCATTATATTATTCAATAATGAATCGTGGAAGAACATGTAATTCTTTCAGAATCGACTCACTGTATACGTTGAATAAGTGCGAGGATAAGACACACCGCTGTTTCTTTCCCTGTGACTATTCTGTCTACAATTTGTAATCTACATATCTTAAATTGTTCATATTATGGCCGCCAAAACCGGTATTTCAACGTATTGCGTTCGTAAGCCTGTTAAGATTGTGGCTGTCAATAACGAATCGTGGTAGGATTTCTAATTCTCTGAGAATCGGCTCCCTGTATAGTTTGAATATATCTGGCGAGAAGGCACGCCCTTGTCTTTTTCCCTGTTAAGAATCGTTCATGTTAGCCTCTTCGTTAAATGTCTACAAAACGAATCAGCGTAATGTTAACGCATAATTGTTTTATTTTTTTTTATTTCTATTATCCAACTACAAATATTTTTATGCTTTATATAATAGTTGAAGTTGCGGCGTTGAAATTTTTTTAAACCCTTTTTATACTATAGTTCACTCAGTACAAAGCCGAAGAGCCGCTCAAGGCAAAAGTGTATTGAATGTGATCGTTAGATGCTTTAAAGACGTAACTAAGAATTACTATATTATGATATGTAGGATAGATAACACTTCATCCTTAATTTAAATGTTAAGATGGTAATGATCAATTGGAATAGCATCCTCTCGGGAGTCTGATCCACAAAGAAACAGTTCTGGGGAAGAAACTCTCTGAGCGGAATTTCTTGCATGAGGAATACAAACTAGAATAAGGATGAGTTGATGCCGTGTCTCTGGGAAAGCGTATCTCACCTGTGAATTCATTCATTCATTTTTTACGGCTTACCAACCCTTTACAGGTTATTTAAAGCCATAAATTATTTTTAGATTGTAAGACATCTTTTATTATTTTTTAGATTCTTTTTAAATAATAATGTTTTAGTGACACAAGTCATTAGTTAAACCATAGCTGGAGAAAGAATAGGTGGAGTAATACCTAATCAAAATTTGATAAAAAGGAAATTATGTAGATATAATCTGGGTGATCAATTCTATATTACAATCAATATATAAAATGATCCCTCACTTTATAAACACGATAGTTTCTATACATTTATATTCCAGAGAATGTAAATAAATCTAAAAGACATGCCTGTGGTG
The DNA here is from genome assembly GCA_964036315.1 of Acanthosepion esculentum. NCBI lineage: Eukaryota > Metazoa > Mollusca > Cephalopoda > Sepiida > Sepiidae > Acanthosepion > Acanthosepion esculentum. Next base: position 29,683,903 of record OZ038496.1, read on the forward strand.
TTATCCCACTTACTTTCCTAATAGACGACGCTAGGGGACGCTCACTAAACCTATAAATAGGAAGTGACATTTTCTATCATGCTCTTTTTTTTTCTCTTATGGACAGTAAGATGTAGGTCAAACGAGTAAAACTGTCTCAAAGTTCCAACTTTCCCAAAACACCAGTATGTAGACAAACGAATTCTAACTGCCGCATACGCAGCGTATTGATTCTTGAATACTTTAGACTGTCTCATTTATTTCATGAGACAGTCTAAAGTACTTGAACGAAACATTAACACAATATAAACTTCGGACAATTAATTTAAATTAATTTTCTTGTTTTTGTCTTTTTACTATTTCTGATATATATATATATATATAGAGAGAGAGAGAGAGACAGATATATAGATATAAGTATACAGAGATCCGCCGCTTGACAGTAAGTATTCTGTATCCTTGCTCTCCCTCACCCTTTCACAGCTCTTCAATGTGCCTAGACGCCCGGTTGCCTCTAGCTAGTATCGAAACCCGTCTGACTTGGTGTAAGTCGGAGATTCTACCACTAAGCCGTCGGCGCACGGAGGGGAATTTTATTGTATTTATTTTTAGATAAACACACAGTAGCTTTACCGAAGAATCTTGCGCTAATAGCCGTAATAGTCACTGTTTACAAACCCACACTTCCTCCTTCAGATATATGTGTGTGTAATTTCTATATATATTATTTATATATTATATATGCGCGGTACTTATTGGAAAGTACTCAATATTAGTGATAGAGCTAACATACTTAGTTTTATCGATGTGAGTTTATGACACTGGTTTTCACGCCCTTGATATATATATATATATATATATATATATATATATATATATATATATATATATATATATTTCAAAATACCTGTTTTTAAAATCCTAATATAATTTTGCAACTGCAATGGATTATTTAAACAAAAGGAGAGGAAATGTAGACATAATTAAAAAAAACACCATATTTGAAATATTATTTACTCTATTAATGGCATTTCAATTAATTTTGGACATTTTACAGTTTTACTATGTCAACCATTTTTTGGAAGAATCAATCGATTTCCAAAGTTTCTTTTTTCCTAAAGATTTGGAATCTCATCAACCAAAAGTATTTAAAAGTCACTATTTCTCTCGGAAGTATTATTATCTTGGAAGGGGCTAGATTTTCAAACAATATTTTCACATTTTTGGCAAACTCCTCATATATATCCAAAACGCGTACACCTGGGCTAAGGCCCCAAATTGCCCCATCTCCGCAAGCAAAATCGCGCTAGCCTTGATATTCAACCGGCCCCACTCCCCTTTTTTGCTTTTCTTTTTTTTCTGCCGTAGGTTTCTGTTGAAACTTGACTAATGCATGGAATAATAATGCAAACACAAAATGTAGTTAGAATAAAATGTATTGAAACAAGAAAGTGTACACAATATTTACATATAGTCTTTTGTATATTTCTGGGAAGACCGTTCCTGGAGAATGTGTTGACTAAGTCGCAGTCGGGCAGAGTCTCTAGTTGGATCTCTGGATTCGCCTCCCTGTCTTCCGGTACCAACCATATTTATATCGTCGGTACTCCGCTATGCAAATTAGGTGGATCCTACCACAACAGTTTCGTTTCCCCAGGACCAGACATGCCTCAGTTATTTTTCTGTGTCCTCACCGAAGACAGAAACACAACTGAGAGATAAAAATATAGTTCGTCCACTCGAATGCAGATACTACACTTTGATTCCAAGTTCGATAGCAAGGCTTGAAATAGAAATGTAATTCTAATAACATCATCTTCTCGGGTAATAAACGCTGTATGTTTACGTATACGAAAACGGCTATTATGACCATTTCTATAAAGGTGAGGTGAACAGATACTCTTCAATAAGCACATTTATATTGACGTTAATACAGTCACGGTGTCATTAAACATCGATGGTCTGCCAATCGATAATAATAACTATTTTTTTCTAATGGAAATGGCTTAACCCGCGTCGATAGAAGTTTTTTTTGTTTTGTTTTTTTTTCACTACGGACAGCCTCTCATAGAGTTGTTTATTTATTGTAAACAAAGGGGAAAAGAACTGAATCATTAAACAAAAAAATGCTAAAAAAATTACAAAAAGAATTGTCTTAGCAATAAGCTAAATTGTTTGGTTTGGCTTACCATTCATTATTTGTCCTTTTTTGCACGGCGTATGTTTCTTCAAATGCAAAAATGAAAGAAGAAAAGATTTCTCGTAAATAGGTTCCCGCCAAAAGTAATCCACTTACCGCAGAAACAAATGCGTCTGGTTGGTTGGTCGGTACACTTACATTTGCTGTCTTTCTTTCTCTAGCCTTCATTCCGAAGTTATTCGATTATTATTTTTCTGTTTTTTCCTTTCTTGTTTTGTTTTTTGTTTTTTGTCTTATTTACCCGTTCGCCTATTTATTTAATTATTTATTTTTTCTATTCCTTTTACGATTTCTTACAATTCTGTCCATTCGTCATTGCAAAATATATTTTTTCATGATTTGACGAGTTGTTTGGAATTGTATACGCAACCGTGTTATTATGCGAATATGCGACAGTCAAACTCGTGGAAAACGACAACTCTGAAGTACATCGATTTTTTTTTAACAGACCTTCATCAGAGTTGTGAAATTCGGCCACTTTTTAAAATCTACCGATAGTAAATTTTAAATTTCAATCCTTACGATTTTAAGGGAGATTTTTTTTAAATAATCTGCGCTTACTAAGGCTACTTGTAATGGCAATGGTAATATTATTGACTGAGCAGCTAGTACTACTGGAATTACGATTTTCTTTACTCCCTGCCCATAAAGCTGAAGTCGAAGTTTAATGTCTGCTTTTCAACTCTATTGGTAATATCAGGGGTGGCAGAAATACCTCTCACATATACTTCCCAGATATACCCCCCACACATAATGGTAAGACATTAGTAGCAATGGTGGCTTCATCTAGCTTAAGGTTATTCAAACTGTGGTTCCCGACCGTTCAGTGGGTCGTGAGATAAATAAAATGGGTCGCGACAAGAAAACACGCAAGTGAGAGCAAACTGCAGAATATAAACAACTCTAAATGTTTCACCGCAACAATAAATCACTGCTAGTTTTTCACCGAAGTAAGCTCGTATTATATTTTAATGTTTTAATATATATATATATATATATATATATATATATATATATATATATATATATATATATGTGTGTGTGTGTGTGTGTGTGTGTGTGTGTATAATGAAGAAATATAGCCTTAAAGTGTGCTATATTTATGGGATAAAGTGCTCAATATCAGAGATAGAGCGTGTGTAAATATAAAAGTGAACATAGACGTCAACACTTAGAGGTGACAGTCTGTTTCATGCTAATGCAATCGTCAGTCAGCCTGATATATATATATATAGAGAGAGAGAGAGAGAGAGACAGACAGACAGACAGAGAGTCTGTTATCATTGAGTTTATGTATCTTGATCGTCAAACTCGTTGCGGACTGAGTGACATCAGTTTTCTTTCACAAAGAGACTTCATACCAAATCTTAGCCACAAAGATGTGTAGTGAGTTCGTCTTCGTGGCCGGTGAAAACCGTTAAGATGTTGAATAATTCAATTGCATCTGACGTCAGTGCTAAAAGTGAATTTCCTGATTCAATGTCGATGTCGAGTACTGGTACATTCTTTCTGTGGTAGTAAGACGTTGTGTTGTGTTCATTCGAAGTTTCATAATTTTCGATTGGTGTGTTGGCGTTCCGGGAGAAATTTAAATACGGGTTAGTCTCTTTTTTTTTTACTTGTGCCTGTAATACTTGTAACCAGTGCTATTTGAAGATTTACGAACCAACTTTAATGATGGATCGTTATATCACTTGAAAAAGAGAACGATGAAGAAACAGGTGGACCATCAACATTAACAGTTACGTTTAAAAATGCAACTTGCATGACCATTCTTAAAGATGATTATCTTAGCAAACAAACATTAACTTCTTTTTTAAACGTCTAAGATGACAGTAACAAAGCTTCACAGAGAGGAATACTTGCAATATAGTTTTATGAAATGGTGGATTCTAATGGAAACGACAGGCCTCTCTGTTTGATCTGTAATGATGTTCTTGCTAATGAGAAATAAAAAGACACTTGGAAAAAGCAGCTGAACGAACTCTCAAATAAGTCTTTGGAATATTTTCAAAGAAAGAAAAGAGATTTAGAATAAACGTTTTTTTGTCACTTTACAAATGAGAATACCTTATTGTCATCTTATCTCATTGCATACCGTGTAGGAAAAGAGAGACTGCCGCACACATTAGCTGAAAAGGTTATTCCTTCATGCTACGAGAAATTGTGCTTACTATGCTTGATGAAAAATCTGCCGAAAAATTAGCAGTAGTTAATGACAATATAATATCACGCAGAATTTGTTCAATTACAGAGCATTTATATAAAATGCTTATTGAAAGACTGAAACCTGGTATAAATTTTGCCATAGAGCTAAACGAAATCAGTGATATAGCAAATTATGCAAAACTTTTAACTTATATCAGATATGTGTAACAAAATGATATGTTGAAAGACTTGCTATGCTGTTTAAATTTGATATTGTATATAATTGGTGCAGATACATTTGCTACACTAGAAGAGTGTCTTGTTGAGTGGTATAAATTAAACTTGAAAAACGGCAAAGGGATTACACGTGATGTGGCAGTGAATATGACCGGAAAAAAATAACCGGTGTTATTAAAAGATCTTTGGATGAAGCTGATAACAATGCAATTTGGAATCACTGTTTTATACACCGACAAGCTCTGGTATCAAAGGGACTTTCGGAGAATCTTAAGGAAGTATTGAAATGTGCAGTTAACATTGTAAATTCCATCAAAGCAAGAATATTTTAAAATATTCTCTTCACTAATTGAAGCCCAATACAACCACGTACTGTATCACACAGAAGTTTGTTGTTGTCCTGAGGCAAGGTACTTAAAGTACTTGAAGTTTCAGAATTTTCGATGGCTTTGCTTGTCGTTCCGGGAGAAATTTAAACACGGGCTAGTCTTTTTTTACTTGTGTCTGTAATATTTGTAACCAGTGCTATATGAAGATTTCAGCACTTTAATGATGGATCGTTATATCACTTGATAAAAGACATCAGTTTTCTCTCACAAACTGAACTTCATATGGTTTTGGTAGAAAGAAATAATCCCTTGGAACAACTTTTTGGGGATTATATTTGGCTTACCAAACTGGCTTATTTAATTGATATTTTTGGATTCTTAATGATTTAAATATGAAACTTCAAGGAAAAATCAGTAATATATTTCAGCATATTGAATATATTGAAGGTTTTCAGAAAATGTTGAGGCTATGGCAAGTAAGACTTTAAAAGTGATCATCCCCATCGGTTATATATTTTCAACTTTGTTACAACACAATACAAAGAACATTCTCAACGATGACATACTAAGATTATTAAAGCCTGGGATCTTGTCATACCCCACTTTCCTATCTCAAAGATTTAATAACTATTTCCCTGAGGAGAAATTTGAACCAGTGAAGAAAAGCCTTTTGCTTTTCAAAGTCCTGAATCAATAACGGAGTTAAACTTGTTACCTGAAGAGGAAGTTGAATTGCTGCATCTTAGTTGTTCTTTCACACTTAAGAATGGTTTTGAGAAATTAAATGTGTTCATTTTGGGTTAAGAACAAAAGGGGAATTTCTGGTACTGACTAAAAAGGCTATTTTATTACAATTGCTTTTTACAACTACCTACTTTAGTGAACTAGTATTTTCCACATTAACTAAAATTAAGACATGGGTTAGAAATCGGGTCAACACTGCACCTGATATACGTATAGCATTGTCTTCCTGCGTTCCCACCTGGAATCAGCTGCTTGTGAAGAAACGAACACATACATCTCATTAAAAGAGATTTTTTTTCAAATTTACATTCATACAACTAGATACATGCAATTGCAATATGTGCAGATCATAAGAAATATACATATAAATTGTCGATGCTAAATAAATGAACCAAGTGAACAGAATTTGTTGTTGATTTACACTTAGGTTGTTGTTCATGATGACGGTAGTCTTTGAGTATAGAATCCAGAGGTTGGCAGTGAATATTTCGAAGACAGTAGGAAAACGTAGTTTAGGTTAGCAGTGGATATCTCGCTTCAGTAGCAGAGCGTAGTTTTTTCTTCTGTTCTGGTCATCTTTGGTTCTGACAGGTTCGCATTGGACATTCGTAGAGAGTAACCAAAATGGCCGCCGTTATATAAGACGGATTGAATATTTTACGCCTTCTGATTGGTTAACCTTTATTTGGGGGAACTATAACGTGAGTCCAGTCATTTGGCTTTGCTCACTAGTACATAATGTATCCAAAATAACTTAACATAGGTATAATGGGTCGA
>OZ038496.1:29695316-29702816 GCA_964036315.1 Acanthosepion esculentum
TAGAATCCCATTTCTTCATTCGTTTATTTCTTTATCATAAGAATCCTGTTCCGTCATTCGTTTCTTTTTTTGTTTGTTTCTTTCTTTATTCTTCGAATTTCACTTTTTCTTTCATTCAAACTTTCTTTCTTTCTTATTAGATTCCTGTTCCTTTATACAAGTCTTTCTCTCTTTCTTTCTTTCTTTCTTTTTTTCTTTGTTTCTTTGTTTCTTTCTTTCTTATTAGAATCCCATTCGCTTATTCGAACTTTCTTTCTTTCTTATTAGACTCACTTTCATTCATTCGTTTCTTTTTTCGTTCTTTCTTTCGTCTTACAATTAAATTATTCTTTCTTTGTTATTAGAGTCTCATTCATTTATTCCTTCTTTATTTATTTCTTCTTAGAATTTTATTCCTTCTTTCTTCCTTTCTTTCTATCTTTTATTCTTAGAATTTTATTCCTTTTTTTCTTTCGTTCTTTTTAGAATGTATTCCTTCTTTGTTTCTTTGTATCTTTCTTTGAATTTCATTTCTTCCATCCTTCTTTCTTTCTTTCTTTCTTTTATCTTAGAATTTTATTCCTTCTTTCGTTCTTTCTTTTTAGAATTGCATTACTTCTTTCTTTCTTGAAATTTCTTTTCTTCCCTCCATTCTTTCTTTCTTTTTTCTTAGAATTTCATTGCTTCTTTGTTTGTTTCTTTCTTTCTTCTTAGAATTTCATTCTTTCTTTCTCTCTTTTCCTCTAGTCTTCATATTCTCTGTAAAACCTTAAACATATTCCATTTCTTCTGTTGCTTCTGCTGCCTGTTCTTCCTGATTTCAAATCAGTCACCCTTTTTCCGTCTTTCATTTTATGGATGCTTTGATGTGCGGCAAGTTGAATTAAGAAAATTCTCTCCATTTTCCTTTCTAATCATCAATATCAAAATATATCTGATCTCTTGTTGTTTTGTTTTTTTTTGTTGTTTATTTTTTTCTTTGTCTTTTTTCTTTATTCTTGTGTTTTTGGATGGGTGCTAGTGAGAGATGTAGAGATGAACAATTAGCATTTATTTACCGGCATTTTTATTCGAAAAGAACAAACGATAGCGAAATAAAAAGAAAATATAAAAAAACGATGAACCGACGTGCTAAAAATTGAAAATTGGATTAGAAAAAAAAAAAACGATACAAAGGAAGTTTACAAAATTAGCCTTAGTATTATCCTCATTTGCAAAATGTCGACTTAGAATTTTGAATTTACCAGAACACACGCGCGCACACACATACACTACAGTTCAAATGTTTGAAGCCACCCCACAGAATTAGCACGGGATGAACTTGATAGAGTAGTGAAATAAAAATGGAAAAAAGCTCTCGGAGTCATTGAAAAAAGAATGGAATCAATTATCAAACTAAATACTTTGAGAAACCTTTCAAACGAATGCCAAAAATGTGTGCTTCAGTAATCAAGGCTGAAGTGGGATATTTTGACGGGAGCAAAATTTAATTATAAAATGCCTTTTTTGTCATAAAATTTCTAATAAAAAAAATCATATCTCACTTTTTAAACAATATATAATATATGTTTCTTATTTAAAGTAAAGAAAACAACTACTAGGGGCCAAATTTAAAAATTTACCAGGAGTGACCTCAAGCTTTTAAACTGTAGTATATATATATATATATATATATATATATATATATATATATATATATATAGATAGATAGATAGATAGATAGATAGATAGATAGATAGATATAGATATAAATATAAAAGTGAACATAGAAGTCAACACTTAGAGGCGACAGTCTGTTTCATGCTAGATGCAATCGTCGGGCCACGAGTCTTTTTTCTTCTCGTGGCCTGACGAGTGCATCTAGCATGAAACAGACTGTCACCTCTAAGTGTTGACTTCTATGTTCACTTTTATATTTACACACGCTCTATCTCTGATATTGAGCACTTTATCCCATAAATATAGCACACGTTAAGACTATATTTCTTCATATATATATATATATATATATATATGTATGTATGTATGTATATATATATATATATATAGATAGATAGATATAGATATATCGATATAGATATATATTAAATTGTGCAGCTTATATATTATATCATAAAGAAGAATTTTATACAAAGAATTAATTAGCAATGTTAATGTGATTAATGACGAAATCCCTTCGCTAACAAGACTTAATGAGACATTAACTTACTATCAATTCCTTGAATAATACGATCCTTATATGTGAGTTGCTGTCAGATAAAATTGACGGGATTAGTACTTTCGGCAATTTCAAATTTTCATCTTCAGGGCGCAATTTTTCGGATAAACAGGCAAACACTAAAACGAAATAGGTGTAGTGTAGACCGAAAGATATTTGTTTTTTAATTATGCTATTTATTGACAGTTAAATATGTTTTGGAGCGTACGATACCGCGATGATATTATTATGCTTGCATAATCCTTGTTTGCAATAACTGCATCAAGCCTGGAACATACTGACATCACCAAACTGCTGCATTCTTCATTTGTGATGCTTTTCAAGAATTTTCATGCAGCCTTTTTCATTTCTTCTTTTTTTCTAGAGTCCTTTCTTGTGTTGGCAGTATGTTTGGGGTCATTGTCCTGCTGCATGTTAAACTTCCTCCTAATTAGTTTGGATGCATTTCTCTGTAAATTAGCAGAGTTTCTGTAAACTTCTGAATTCATTCTGCTGCTACCATCTTGAGTTACATCATCAATAAATCTGAATGAGCCTGTTCCAGAAGCAGCCATGCAAGCCCAGGACAAGACACTGCCTCCATCATGCTTCACAGATGAGCTTCTATGCTTTGGATCATAAACAGATCCTTTCTTTCTCCACACTTTGGCCATTCCATCTCTTTGGTAGAGATTAATCTTGCTCGCATCAAGCCATAAAATTTTCTTCCAAAACTTTTGTCGCTCATCTCTGATATTCTTGCAAATTCCAATCTGGCCTTCCCATTCTTACTGATGATGAATGGTTTGCATCTTATGGTATGGCATCTATATTTCTGCTCTCGAAGTCTTCTTCGAACAATGGATTGTAAAATCTTCGCCTCTTGCACTGTGAAGGTTGTTAATGATTTCACTGACTTGTTTTTGGATTTTCCTCACAGTCCTCACAATGTTTGTCCTCAACTGCTGTTGTTTTCCTTCGCCAACCTCTTTTATGTCTGTTACTCGGTACACCAGTAATTTCTTTCTTTTTCAAGACATTCCAAATTGTTGTGTTGATTATGCTGAATGTTTTTTTCCAATGGCTCTGTTCGATATTCCTTTTTTTTCTCAGCTTGAAAATGGCTTGCTTTTCATCCATAGACATCATGTCGGCTTATATATTTTACAAGAAATGCAGTGTTTACAGGTGACACAGAAACGTAGTCATTGAGAACTATTTAATGTTTAAGCAATCAATTTAAAAGGCAACACCTGGGCAACAAGAAACCCATGTCTGCCACGTATTCCATTATATTTGCATATTTGAAAAATGGGGAGATTCAAACAAAATATGGTATGTCCTAAGTTGTTTAACACATTTAAATGCAAGTACCAGGAAATAAAAGCTGAAATTCTCGAAATCTTCTTTCATATTTATCTTTGATCTTAAACCGAAACTTCTCCAATGAACAAAAACAAAAGAATTAGTCCTACAATGCCAATACTTTTGGAGGGGACTACTATATATATATATATATATATATATATATATATATATATGTGTGTGTGTGTGTGCGTGTGTGTGTGTGTGTGTGTCTGTGTGTCTGTGTGTGTGTGTGTGTGTGTGTGTGTGTGAAATTTGGCAGCAACTTTTCTTTTAAACATGTTGTGTTGAATGTTAAAGACAACATCGTCCTGCATATTTTTTTTTAATTTTCTCATATTTTCTAATAAGACTTTTTATTTGAAAATGATATCGAAATTTCGATATCATTTTCAAATAAAAAGTCTCATTAGAAAAAATGAAAAAATTCAAAAGAAAATATGTAGCATGATGTTGTCTTTAACATTCAACACAACATGTTTAAAATATATATATATATATATAAATATATATATATATGGTCCTCTCCAAAAGTATTGGCAATGCAAGACTATATACATGTGTGTGTGTGTGTGTGTGTGTGTGTGTGTGTGTGTGTGTGTGTGTGTGTGTGTGTGTGTGTAAATATATAGAAAAATAGGAACGAACCGTTAGGTTAATAATCCGAATTTTGCTTTTATTGAGAGAAAAATAGTGCTTAATACACAAGTAGATCCTTAATTATAATTTTTTTTTAAATATGATTCCATCGCTACATAAGAGTTCTCATGTTTCAAAAACAGAAGCTAAAACCTTCAATTTAATTATAGGAATTAAATTGAATTAAAGTACCCAGCTTTATTTCATCCTCAAGCGAATTTTGAAATTTACGGAGCTTTATAAGTATATACATTCGTAAATTTCAAGATTAGTTATTCCAAAATTCGCTTGAGGATGAAACAGCGCTGGGTACTTTAATTCAATTTAATTTCTATAATTAAATTGAAGGTTTTAGCTTCTGTTTTTGAAACATGGTGAAATAATTTATTACATAGAACCTTAAAGTGGTCTGTTTTTATTTTTATTTAAATATATATATATATATATATATATATATATATATATATATATATATATATATATATATATATATATATTCGTGAAATACATTTTCCATGCTCTGGGACGTATCATTGGATATGTTTATAAGCGTGGATCATTACGGGTTTAGGGTCTTACATTGTAATACACCTTATCAGATATTGACTTGTGTGATATCCAGCAGCTACAAATCCTCTGATAGTGTAAGTCTCACGTAACCCATTATATATATGTGTGTGTGTGTCTCTGTGTGTGTGTGTGTGTGTGTGTGTATGTGTGTGTGTGTGTCTGTGTCTGTGTCTCTGTGTGTCTGAGTGTATGTGTGTCGGTTGTAACAACAAAATTGTCCGAATCGTGTAACAGTAACAATTGTACAATTGTTAAATTAAGCTTTGAACCATTTTATCTCAGAAATGATTAAAGATATCTTACTGGAATTCTCCGAAGATTTTATAACACTATTGGACTCTATGTTGAACATTAAGAATTTATTTAGTTGAAATGATGATCCTTCTTTTTGTAGTGACTTTCTGATACAGGTTTCCTTCCTAGTGTTCATTCTTTTTTTAACATACTCACTGTTTTCTTGATGGTGCTTGAATGGACTTTGAAGATGCAAGCCAGAGTATGAATGTTGGCACCGTTACTGAAGGCCTGAATGATCTTTTTCCTTTCTCCATTGCTCAGATGGGAAGCTATAGTGGGGTTGACACAAAATTATTTTAACCTGTTCCTTTTCTATCTGAATAACTCAAAGGATTTTCAAGGATTCTTACGACAAATGGTGTCAAGATGGCTAAACGTCTTATCTGAAAACCTGGAGAAAAGAAATTTAATTTTTTCGTGGTTTTTTACATATTAAACATTCTTTGGGATGGATGATTTTTTGACGGCGGTCTTCACCAACGTTTGCAGAGGTTTGGCGGATAATGGCGAGTTAATGAGATCGGTCGGCAACACATTGCTTTGGTCTGATCTTGCACCAATGTAGGTCAACTTTGATCGCGTCTTTGCATCGTTCCTTTTGCCGCCCGTACAATAGGCATCAGGAAAGGTGGTGTTGCATCTTTATCCATTACACCTGATAATCCTAGATGGGTAACCATCTAGGTTCTGAACAAGGTCTACGTTGCTTAAATTTGGTGATCGGACGGGAACCGGTGTTTCAGCGTGATGCGGCCGTAAGCCAAATTTTCTTAGAGAAACACGTGAAAAGAAGTTGTGGTGAGCTATAATCGCTTTTTCTTTCTGAAAGGATATGACACATGAAAGAAGGGGCGGCAAAACAAACAACTCATTTACCCTTCAGGTCCGAAGAATCTTTCGCAGTTTATCAATGGATCCAGAGGACACTGGACATTGTTATTAATGCCAAAATTGCAGAATAGCTCTGTTCTCTTTGAACTTTTTTTTTTTTTTTTTTTGACGGCGGGCTTCTTCGATGTTTGCCGAGGTTTGGTGGACAATGGCACGAGAACTCGATCGATCGGCATCATAATCTATTTGCTCCTTGCACTGATCTTACACCAGTGCGGTTAATTTTGATTGTGCATTTGTAACTTTATGTCCTCCGCCACATAGAAGCTCTCCGTACAACAGGCTTCTGGGAATGCGATATTACTCCATATACGTTTTCAACAAAATGGCCAACGCCGCTACAAACTGGCTACGTCTACTCCAAACTAGTAACCTAATGTTGTTAAAACGATATATAGATATAGATATACGCTTTGAAATTGGCTCCACTATAGTATAGATTTCTTTTCCGTTATCGTGGGAAAAATATTTGATAAGATCACAGTGACACAGTGTTACCGGCTATCATGTTGACACTTGGTCATTTGCCGTTTCGTTTCGTCTGCATTTGATTGAATCCGCGATTTGCTAACCGCCGTCGTCACCAGCAACGCTTGCCTCCCGGTTTCGTTTTGTAATCTACAATTCGCTCTTCATTTACTTACTTCAAAGGCCAAAAAGAAATTGTTCTTTACGTCTGCGAGATTGGTGCAGCCATGAAAGAAACCGATTAGAGATTTTCGAAGTGTCCAGTAGTTAGAAGAACGGACATCAAGAAGAGTAAACAAAAAATGAAAACGTACATTATTTGGATTTTATCCTCATTACAATGTTCACTGCGTTTCGGCCGTTTTAAGCTCCGGCCATCTTCAGGTGATTGGAATTTCGAATCGAACCCTTTATTTCGTCCACCGAGGTAGATTGTTCTAGTTCAACGGGCTTACCTCTTCTAGATGTTTAAGTTATTTCTCTTTAACTTAACTCTCCAAGTTTCTGGTTCACCACTGCTGTAGCCTGGTGTAGTGGACCGGGGTGTGAAGAGGGTATGATATGAGGAGAATGTGAATGAGATATCTCTGGGTTAAACTTTCCTGCTGGCCGGTCCAGCTACATAGGAACGTTGGACTTTAATGGAGTCTAAAGAAGATAAAGAAACAAACAAGACCGATATACATGTATGCAACAAATATATATTAATAACAAATTATAATGACATGAAGACATGAAAATTACATAGTGTTTGTATCGAGAATTTATGTGAGTGTGTTGAGTGTCCGAACGAACGCGTATATTGTTTTTAGCGTGTTCCCAGAATATGGGAAACGCTGTAGGTGTGAGAGGTCACATATTGGAATAAGTGAAAAAGAGAAAGTTTTTTTACCTCGCCTCACGCGCGAGGTTGCGGCTCAAGGCCTGAGTTGAAAAGGAATTTTACCTCATCCCCGCGAGATGGCCGCCCGAGGCGTAAGCCGGAAAAAGAGAGAGAGAGAGAAGGGTCAGCCAGTATTTATACTCGTGGGAGAGAGACCCCTGTTGAAGGATTAAGGAAACTGAGGAGGAGCTAACTGCGACACTGGTATTGA
>OZ038496.1:29707816-29770316 GCA_964036315.1 Acanthosepion esculentum
ATTTATAAAAGAGACAGAGAGAGGCGACGGTGCATCTGTGAGAGAGAGACTGCAGACGAGAAGCCAGATCAGGATCAATTACATTGCATACCCGTCTCTGGATCTTATCAAGAACCTTGAGGCAATCAGAAGGGGCTTCAGACCATATATGGCAGCAATACTCCAGGGTGGGATAGTTGATTTGTAAATTTGGAGGATCGATTCAGAGGAGAAGAATGTCCCAAGCCAGACATAGCATTATCATAAACAGGTTCAAAATCAAGGCTTATCAAGAAAAAATTACTACTAATCCCAATGAATGAATGTTTCCTCAGAAAGGCCCTGTCTCTTGAGTAACTATTGGGCCTCAAACTCACCTCGGACCTCAAGTGGAACTCGACATAAGATCCATCGCTAAACATGCAGGGGAAATAGTCGGTTCACTATACCGCTCCACCAAGTACCTGACTCCTCGTGCTATCCTCTACCTTTACAAGAACCAGATCAAATGCTGTTATATTTGGACAGGAGCAGCCCGGTCCTCACTGTTCTGTCTAGATAGAGTTCGAAAGCGTTGACAAATTATTTTCCACCCTCCAATCTCTTTCTCACAGTTAAAAACATGGCAAGACTCTCACTGCTTTCTCGCTACTTCCATGGAAAGTATTCGGACGAACAGCATTTCTTAGTTTCTCCAGTTCGAACCTTCATGTATAGGACCCGCCATGCCACTCACATTGTAGCATACCGCTTTCATTACCTCCGTATTCCATTGGTGAGGAGTAAGTTCCACTAAAACAGCTTCTTCCTACTAAACACCACTCTGTGTAACCAAGGGGATTTTCCCCGGTCACTATAATCTTAACCTGTTCAAGTCTAGGGTTAACCGTTCTCTTCTTCACCTATCCCATAAAATGTGCTTCTTACTCTGTAACACTCTAACTCGAGTGGCTCCCGGGCCTTGTACAGGTTGAACTTTACTGTAAAAAAAAACATATAATGAGAATTCCATTGAGCAACGCATTCGGACAGACAAGACGTTTCTTTCTTAGCAACAAAATAACCTAAACTGCGTGACAAGAACTCAGTTTGCAAATGAATCACGGCAAACGAATATAAGGTATGGATGAGAAATTAAAAAAAAAAACACACCAAAAATATCATGAAATATATGAAAAACAGCATCAGCCTACAACAATAAATTAAAAAAATTGTAAATTCTGTCTGGAGAAGGAAATAGCCATAATTACCTTCTTAGACAAACAAAAACTACTAAATAAACGATCAGAACTCACCTCAAAATGCAAACAAAACAAATTTTTGCTACGTTACTAAACTAAAAACAAAGAAAAATAAACAAATAAATATTAGAGTAAAATAAAATAGATAGATAAAAATAAATAAATAAGTAAAATATATAAATCCAAACCAATAATTAAGTAAATAATAAACAAATTAATAAACTACGAAAGCACACACAAACGCAAGTAAACGTAACAGCCAACAGCAAATAATAAAATAACCAATAATAATTATTGAATTAAAAAGTTTAACAAACAACACTATAAAATAGCCACATAACTGCATCACGATCCACAATTACTTCCACTTAATAGCCCCTACAATAATTCGAAACATAACCGTTACCGCCCACCCAAATAACCATTAGGCCTACACAATAGACCTACCCGTAATGAACCACTGGCCAGCATATATAAATGGTAAAGTCAAAACATAACATAGTCTGACGATTGTGTTTAAGCATGAAACAGAATGTAACCATTGGGTGTTGACATCAATGTTCAATTTTATATTTGAATACACACTATCGCTGATATTGAGAACTTTATTCCATACCATAAAACTATATTTAGCATACCATAAAATTATATTTTTATTATATATATATATATATATATATATATATATATATATATATATATATATATATATATATATTCATACACGTTTCATTAAATAATATAGATAAGTGTTGTCTATATATTTTATGTAAGTTCTTTTCATATCGTCTGCTAAGCTTAATAACATTATCATTAAACGAAGAAAGAAAATCACAATATTGATACATATTTTTTAATCCAATCTAAGCTTTCGGCTTACATAAGCCATTATCAGAGATGACAATTACACCATATATTAAACAATACACGAACAAGAAATTGATGATAGTCTGTTTTTGTTTACATGGATGATTTCCAAGCAACGATAAACACGTGCATATAAGACGCTGAAAGCGAAAATCGCACCACAGCTCATGACGTCACACATGACCACGCGAGTGTGAATTCGATAAGAATTGAGTATGGAAAACCGTTGGTATAAACCAATGGCTTCTGTTACCAATTAGATGCATTTAAGGATATTTGTGGAGATTTCATAGTTTATTTTGTTCAGGTTAGGTTTCAACTGTTTTATGTATATAGCTTCAAGAATTTTTAGTTTTTGCTTATTGATTCATGTTTAAGTATAGTTGTGTTTTCGACGAGGATTTTCCGGAATTGTGTATGCGGCCAGGCATGTTGTTTTAAATGCCTAAAAATGTTAGAGTTATCATTCAAATGTAGTGTCAAGCGTCGTGAAAGCGAGTTTGTGGTGTGACCAACATAGATATTATTTAGTTCGTTGGAGATACAATCTCCCAAAGGGCACTTGAATTTGTAAACTATGTTGGTTTTTTGCAAATCGCTAACCGGTGGAGAAGAATCATTGCGAATAATTGAGTTGGATATACTAGATTTAGTGTAGTATATAATTAACTTAATTTTTTTGCTAGGATCTGTTGTAGATATGTTAGTATTTACTAATATATATATATATATATATATATATATATATATATATATATATATATATCAAAAGTAAAATCCTTTGTTTGAGTAAAAACTTCTAATCGCTAAAAAACATTACAAAATCTGAAATATTTCTTCATAAGTAATTTTAGGGGAGGGAGGATTTTTATTTTATGAAAAGAATAATTTACAACCGTCACCATTAAAATATGTATATCTGTTCGTCTGTTGGAAGCATATATACATATACACACACTTTGAAACATACGCACACGGATACACACAAATGTAGGTACTCATGCAGACGTACACGCGTAATTTTATGTTTTGAAATATCAGTCTGTGATAAGAAATTATATTCTGCCTTTCACATCTCGCAATCTCTCGTCGCTTCTCGTTAAATAACATCTCCTAGGCTATACTGATATTTCCTCTCTTTACTGTTCGTTCTTCAACATTTGGTTATTAAGGGCAATAGAGGTGATGTCGAAAGCGACAATAATCGCAAATGGGTGATTAAATTAACCACTATTAATCCGATGTTTTCTGATAATTGCAACAGAATTTGAAACAGACAGGGTAAAAGGAACAGCTAGCAAAGAATGGAGAAAATGAAGAGAAAGTGTCAAGTGTGAGAGAGAAAGGGAAACAGAGTTTGTTTTTTTGTTTTTTGAATAAATTTAAAACAGAAAGAAAAGTCAAGATTTGAAAAAGAGAGCTTGACATGAGAAAAACATAGCAGGTGGTGAATGGAATAAAGACGACGAAAATGTACTGTGAATATATAACAGAGATGGTAATGGTAGTATTAGCTGTTTCCTTATAAGGAAACATTGGTATTTACTGACCGAACAGCCAGTGCTACTATCGTTTGAAATTTTAAAAATCTTCCACCATTTTTCAGCTAAATTCGTTCCTCAAGTCCAGTAACTGTTATAGCTCTTTCCGTTATTTATGGGCCTTTCTTTTCTAACCGCTTATATGTAGTGTGAAATATCAAGTAGGGTGGAATATCAACTGTTATGTTTTGCATATCTCTCTGCGTAGTAGTAGTTATAGTACAGTTCTCCGTGTCCTGAATAGCAATAAGGTTTGCTAGGTATAGCCGTGTTCTATGTTCGCCAGTTGCTCTCTATTTATATTTGTCTTTCTAATTTGCATACGATCCTACAATCAACATCTTTATTATGTTATTAATTTCTCTTCGAACTACACTTGAAACTAAAGAAATACAAAGACGTGGAGATGGAAATAGAAAAAATGTGACACTTAAAATCTAGAATTGTTCCTGTTGTGGTTGGAGCTTTGGGTCTGATAAAGAAAGGAACTCAGGAACAAATCAACAAAGTACTTGGTGCATCATCTCTTCAGGAAATTCAAGAAATGGTTCTGAGAAGCACAACACATATCCTTCAACGTGCTTTAACCATTATTTTTTATTAGATTTCCTTTGGTTAAATTAAGTGGAAACAACAAAAACTCACATCCTTCACTTGCCCGAAGTCATTAGTTATGACCCTGCATGGGAGTATAAAACAAATGGAGGCTTTATAATAATAATAATAATAATAATAATAATAATAATAATAATAATAATGAAGTCAAAGATAGTCTTTAAATGTAAGTAGGAAATGAACTTTGAAATAAAGGCTTAGAAAAGCCCAAACAATCTTTTGATACAAGATAATAATAATAATAATAATAATAATAATAATAATAATAATAATAATAATAATGACAGAGTGGGCCAATATCTGCACTGGAAAATTTGCAACTTCTACGGGAAGGAAACTGAAACAAACTGGTACGAACACCACCCAGACCCAGTTACGGAGATAGGACCTGTTACAATGGGACTACACAATACACACTGACAGAACAATCAAAGCCAACCGCCCAGACATTGTTATTAAAGATCACAAACAAAAAAAAAATGCTTCCTTATTGATATGGCAGTCCCTACAGACTGCAATGTATCTTTGAAGATATTCGAAAAGCTGTCAGAATACAAGGACCTTGAAATAGAAATCTCAAAATTGTGGCACATGGGAACATCAACAATCCCTGTTGTAGTTGGAGCCCTTGGACTGGTTGGAAAAGATTCCAGTAGACTAATTGAAGGGATCCCTGGAAGTCCTTGCCTCAAAGAGATACAAAATATTATTCTGACAAGTACAGCCCACACTTTACGAAGGGCTTTATCGTTGTAATTTTTTTTTTTTTTTTGCAGTGGAAAGTGTCATGATACCATTTCTAACCTTAGGTTCCTGGGCGGGATTTGGAAAGAAATGTGTAAACGCCAGATATCAAAGAAAATAAAAACAATAATAATAATAATAATAATAATAATAATAATAATAATAATAATAATAATAATAATAATAATAATATAGAATATCAACATCTTGTTTATGTGATTAATTTCTCTTCGAATTACACTTGAAACTAAAGAAATACAAAGACCTGGAGATGTAAATAGAAAAAATGAGGCACTTAACAAGGAATATAGTTCCTGTTCTGGTTGGAGCTTTGGGTCTGATAAAGAAAGGAAATCAAAACAACAACAACAAAATTTCTGGTGCATCATATCTCTTGGAAATCCACACAAAATAGCTGATATCCTGCGAACAAAACTTTGTCCATTTAAGTTTCTTTGTTAGTACTTGTCTCTTGTTTAATTAAGTGGAAGCAAAAACAAATCACGTCCTTCACTTGCCCTCCAAGGTCATTAGTTATGGCCTGGCCTGACATGTGATTATAAAATAAATGCAAGTTATAATAAGCAGCCTCAGCAATGTTCGCATATACAATAGGTGAAAAATTAAAAACACAACGCAAACGAAAAAAAATTCCTGCTCACCATTTTCAAAACCTTCAGCGAAGACATTAGGATGGAGTCCGGAATCGACAAATGTGTCAAAACCAATTTCAAATGTGGTAAACTAATGAAACCTATAAATTTAGACCTTGATATCAACAACAAGATGAAGGAACTAGACTAAGATGGTATAAACAAATACTTAGGAATTAATGAAGGAGACGGAATACAATATTCAATTATGCAGAAAAAGATCCGAAAAGATTATTGTAGGAGAACATGTTTGATACTAGTAAGCGAACTTAATGGGGCCAGTAAAATGAAGGCTATCAGCACCTTAGCTATAACCGTAGTAACATACAGCTTCAACATTATTAAGTTGAATGACATCAAATGATTGGATGCTAAGACCAGAAAAAAATGCTTACCCAAATGAGGATGCACTACCCGAAATCAGATGTTGATAGGCTGTATGTACGAAGAGCTTTAAGAGGCCAAGGTCTAAACCAACTTGAGCCAACTCTAAAAAGTACAATCGGATTGGAAGCTTACCTCACAAAAACCAGTGTCCTTATCCTGCAAATAGTAAAACACCAAATTCACCACATCAACAAAGAAGTTGCCCTCTTAAATACACAGATTAATATACCTGAAACTGTACCGACAAAAAACAAAGCAAATACCATCTACGCCAAACGAGTAAAGTAGAAAGCAAAACAAATTTACCAAATGAAATTACAAAAAAAATGGGAGAACAAGGCTTTGCATGGCAAATACCTAAAAAAAACGGAAAAAAACAGATGTGGACCAACAGAAAACATATCAGTTGCTGAGGAGCACCGGGTTGAAAGCTGAGACAGAAGACCTAGTTACTGCAGCTCAGAACCAAAGCCTCGCAACCAGATCCTATCACTGTCACATAATTAAGGATGGAACTCACCCAAAATGCAGGATCTGCGGGAAATATGAAGAAACTGTCGACCATATTATCTAAGGATGTCCGGAATTAGCAAAAAATAAATATACCCACATACATAACAAGGTAGCGACATATGTGCACCGGAAGATATGCAAGAAGCACAAAATCGAAACCACGGAGAAATGGTATGAGCACCAACCAGACACAGTTACCCAAAATAACGATGTAACTATCTTCGAGGACATGCCAATTCGAACTGACAGGGAAATAAAAGCCAACAGACCTGATATTATCATAAACACAAGAAATTTAGAAAGTGTATGCTTATTGATATAGCAGTACCATTTGAGAGAAAAACCTCCATGAAAATTATCGAGAAATTGTCCAAATACAAGGACCTGGAGATCGAGATTAACAGGATGCGGGGAATGAAGACTGAGACTGTACCAATTGTAATCGGAGCTCTGGGCCTCGTGAGAAAAGGAATGGGCAATTTTACTAACAGTATCCCAGGAAACATCAACATACAAGTCGCACAGAAGATCTCCCAACTAGGAACATCCCATATACTAAGAAAAGTGCTATCAATTAAATGTCAATTCTCCTATAGGGTGTAAGAACCATAGTCTGGATTCAGCTCTACAGGATACAAAGCAGAAGACATAACATACACAAATGATGATTATTGTAGTTGTAGTAGTAGTGGTCGTAGTAGTAGTAGTAATAATAATAATAACAACAACAACAACAAAGATTTTGTTACAAATATCCAGAAACAATTGACCATCTTGTATCAGGTTTCATAGTGAATATAAAAACCTCTGAATATAAAACTCGACATGACAGCGTGGGTCAATTTCTACACTGGAAAATATTAAACTTTTACGGGATGGAAACTGCAAGAAACTGGTAGGAACAACACGCAGACACGGTTATAGAGATAGGAATCTAACAATTTATGGGAATTTACAATACACAGAGACGGAACAATCAAAACTAATCGCCGAGACATCGTGATCAAAGACCACAAGAACCGAATGTGCTTTCTTATGGACATGGCAGTCCAAATAGATTGTAATGTATCTTTGGAGATCTATAAAAAAATCTATCAAAATACAAGGATCTTGTTTGGAAATGTAAACAAGTGGCACGTGAAGAGGTTAATAATTTGAGTTGAGGATGGAAACCTCGGATTGATTGGAAAAGGTTCCGATAGACTCAATGAATGGAATCCTAGTAGCCCATGGCTTAAAGAATTACAAAAAAAAATGTTCTCACAACTAATGCAACTTTGAAGATCTTAAAAATACATCAAAATACAAGGATCTTGAATTGGAAGTCCCAGTTGTAGTTGGAGTCATCTGATTGATTGGAAAAGGTTCCAATAGACTCATTGAAGTGATTCCTGGCAGTCTATCCCTTAAAGAAATACAGACATTTTCTCACATTACAGCTCACACCTTACAAAGGGTTTTATCGATGTAAAATGTGTCTATGTAAACATGTGCTTTTGTAAAACTATGTAATATCTGCTTTTTTTTTTAAACAACTCTCAGTGGAAAATGTCATGATGCCATTTTTAACCTTAGGTCACTAGTTGTGACCCCGAAGGAAATTAGTAAACCGGAAATCAAAAGAATAAAATAATAATAATAAAAATAAAAATAAATGCCCCGATGCTACAACATTTATGACGCTGATGTTTTCAAACGTTGATCGATTGGTTGTTGTCGTTTTGACTTGATGAATTAAGATCGACTAATGTAAATATCCCGTTCAGTACCCCAGAAATGAGTACCAGTTTCCTGATCATAACCAATTGGGCATGTCTTCTAGAGGATGGCACATTCTGTATGTCTGTTCATGAGCGGGAGTCGTGATGGAGACTCATGGCTGGGTACTGACAGGGTTGCCCTTTAAAGTTTGAAGGACAAGGTAGACAAGACTACTTGGGAGCCATATCTATATATTTGGGAACACCCTCAAACGGAGACCGCATTCTGTATCTCTGTGTGATCTTTGTTTTATTTTAATGTTTTACAGAAATGTTCAGTTGAAAAAGTCATGTTGTCATGGCTGACATGAAGTCTCTGCTTGGGACCCGGAAGGAAATGAGTATGCAAAAAAATCAAAGAGAATAATAATAATAATAATAATAATAATAATAATAATAATAATAATAATAATAATAATAATAATAATCTTATGTCAGGTTGCACGATATTGGCACCCACTGGATATAAAACCCGGCATGACAGAGTGGGCCAATATCTGCACTGGAAAATTTGCAACTCCTATCGGAAGGAAACTGAAAGAAACTGGTACGAACACCACTCTGACCCGGTTACGGAGATAGGACCTGTTACAATTCTATGGGACTACACAATACACACTGGCAGAACAATCAAAGCCAACCGCCCAGACATTGTTATTAAAGACCACAAACAAAATAAGTGCCTCCTTATTTATATGGCAGTCCCTGCAGACTGCAATGTATCTTTGAAGATATTCGAAAAACTGTCAAAATACAAAGACCTTGAAATAGAAATCTCAAAATTGTGGCACATGGGAACATCAACAATCCCTGTTGTAGTTGGAGCCCTTGGACTGGTTGGAAAAGATTCCAGTAGGCTGATTGAAGGGATCCCCGGAAGTCTATGCCTCAAAGAGATACAAAAAATTATTCTGACAAGTACAGCCCACACTTTACGAAGGGCTTTATCTATGTAATTTTTTTTTTATTTGTGTTATTTTTTTTTTTTTTTTTGCAGTGGAAAGTGTCATGATGCCATTTCTAACCTTAGGTCCCTGGGCGGGACCCGGAAAGAAATGTGTAAACGCCAGATATCAAAGGAAATCATAATAATAATAATAATAATAATAATAATAATAATAATAATAATGTAAAAATTAAAGATTCGAATCTATTCAAACCGAAGGTTAAATCTGTTTATTGTCTGCATTTTTCAAAATCCATCAATCCAATAATAACAAATGCCCTGATGTTACGCCAAGCACGGCTCTCATGGCTTCAGACTTTAATTGACTGGAGGTGCTAAGATATACACTACAAGCAAAAGTTTTCGAAACCCTGCATTTCTTTTTAAAAAACTACTGAAAATGAAATATTTTTGTATTAAAAAATACAACAGTATATCACTTTGAGTTTTAAACGATAAAATATCAGTAGTTACACTGTCTTAGCTTTTATTTTAACCAAAAAGTAAGCACTTAACTGTAAAAGAAATTATTATACAACAGCACCATATTTTGTTCTCCCCAATAAAACCATCATCTGCCTTAATTACTGCTTTTACAAATTCTTGGCATTCTTTCCAAAAGGTTTTTTTTAAAGTAGATGGCGGGCCTTTTCAAGCATTTTTTCAAGCACTAAAAACGCACACACTCTCTCTCTCTCTCTCTCTCTATCTCTCTCTGCCTCTCTCTCCCTCTCTCTCTCTCTCTCTCTCTCTCTCTCTCTCTCTCTCTCTCTCTCTCTCTCTCTGAGTATTCTCTTCGACCTCTCCTATCCAATATATCATTTATTCAATGGAAGAGTAATCAGGAGATTGATTCGGTCTATTTATAATTTCCAAAAATGTTTCCTTTTTTTGACTCAAGGTATTATTAAATATAATTGTTTTGTTGAAGGATTATTTTTCCCAATTATTCGTAAACCAGACAGTATTGCATGTCTTCGACATGGCATATCGAATTTTATTACTTTTTTTTTTTTTATTCCCTTATCCTGAATCAAATCTTCAGCCCTTTTGGTAATGTCAAATGTTTATTCAGGGTTAATGTTGAAAATAAAATATAAAGTTCCTCATGCAAAATATTCATAATTAAATATTCATTCTCATAATTTAGCAAAATGTTCAGTGGACATGCGAATCCAAATTTGAACTTTTTGGTAGCAAGAGAACCCTGGAGAAAGACGAACAAATTGAAAGCAAATACACTGTAGTTGTTTTAATTTTATCATTGATGTTGTAGCATACCTACGGATGATAATGAGTATGTCCTCACTGACATAAATACAGTAGTAAATACTGTATGTTGTTCTGCGGTCAGAGATTCGTCTCTAGCAATAAAAAGACCCTAAAATTCAGTTACAGCTGTACTGAAAAGTTAGAAAAAATTATTAAGAAACATAATGCTAATACCTTGATTAAACACTTAGACCAAGACCAAAGAAACTTAGTATAATAATAAAAAGAGATGAAGATAAACAAAAATTATGTAACTGCAGAAATCCTCATAACTATCCTCTTAATAATAAATGTCGCACTGAATCAGTAGTGTACCAATGTAATATCTCATCTATTGAGGATCCAGACAACGTAAAAGTCTACATTGGATGCACAAGACGTGAGTTCAAGAAACGGTTCAACAAACATCAAAGTTCTTTTAGGATAAATAAATCAGACGTACCTATGGAAATATTTCTGGCACTTAAAATAAACCAAAAAATCACCTACAGTGAAATGGAAATTAATATGAAAAACTAGAATATGTAGGTCATTAAATGACCCATGTTCCTTGTGCATACATGAGAAACTATATATTACTAGGTTTATAAAAAATAAAAATTTACATAATCAAGGAAATGAAATAGCTACTCTTTGCCGACATTGTCAAAAATTTTCCTTAAGTAATATTTAATTTTTTTAAATGATAAATGAAACATGCATATTTATATTTGATATTTAAATAATAATTTTTAAATAATTTAAGTAATTCTATTACATTTATTTATTTTAAAAGATGTATAGCCTATTAGTAATTAAAATTAAGAATAATATATTAAAATTGTAGTTCAGTACGACGTATTCATATACAAACAACCCTTTTCCAAAAAATCTTTATGAATACAAGTACAAATTTAATAGCGAAACAAAAGTGCCAAAAACATTTGTCGTTGAAAAAGACCAGACGACATGCGTTGAACGGATGTCATCATGCGTTTGAAAAGGCATCCCTACCCTACCTTGACTTAACCTCTTTTCGAAAGTAACTCATATTTTGATACAATAGTTGTCAATGAAAAAGAATACGCTACCGCCCCTTGTTAAAATGATTGAATTTCCTCAAATCTATAAACACTAATATTATGAATGTATGTGCTTATAAAGCTCTGTAAATTTCAAAATAAGTTATTCCAAAATTCGCTTGAAAATGAAACAAAACTAGGGATTTTAATTTAATTCTATAATTGAATTTGAAGTTTTTAGCTTCTGTTTTGGAAACATGGTAATTCCTGAGTATCGATGGATCATATTTTAAATTAGTAAATTTATAATATTTATGTTCTATAGATTTGCATTGATCACACTTTTGTAAAAATAAAAGTATCAATAAGAACACCGGATTATATATCTTACTGTTCGTTCTCTTTATTATAACGGCTTAGTGGGACAAGTTCGGACTGACGCAAATTCAGTCGGGTTTCGATCCTAGCTAAAGGCAACCGGACGACTAGCATTGATGAGCTGTGAAACAGCGAAACAGTCAGTCTGTGGATGACAAAAATATTAGCTCCTGAAAAATTAATTTCGGTTGAGCCCTCTGGTTTGAGGTGTGAATTTGTAAACAGTGACTATTTAAGCTAATACTGCACGACTCTTCGACAGAATTGAGTCACTGTCAGTCACTGTGTGTTTATCTGAATCTAAAAATAAACACGCTAAAATTCACCTTCATCCCGTACCGTACGCTGACGGCTTAGTGGGACAAGTTCGGACTGACGCAAATTCAGTCGGTTTTCGATCCTAGCTAGAGGAAACCGGACGTCTAGCCACACTGATGAGCTGTGAAACAGCGAAACAGTCTGTCCGTGGATGACAAAAAAAAAAAATATATATATATACATATATATATATATATATATATATATATATATATATTTATATATCACTTATCTACCTCTGCATATATCGTAAAATAGTCATTCAAAGAATAAATCAATAAGTTCATGTAATTAATGGCGAATTCACTTCGCTAACAGATTAAATAAGGCATTAACTCACTGACCACTCGCTGAACGACACGATCCTTGTTTTTATTAATTGTACTATGAATTAGATTTCGGTCCATATAGTTTGCAAGCAATTTTGGTGAATATATACACCATCTTCAGGCACCGATGTTATTTTTTCCCTCAATTTCAGTTAATTTCGAGTAAAAATTCCAAGACGAAATGAATGTGATACGTGTCGAAAACTGTTTTATTAAAAAGTGTGCTTTTATTAACAGTTAAGAATATTTTTTGAACGTGCAGAAATGCAACGCTAGATTTTTGAATATTGTAGTAATGTACTCATTCAAAATTTCTAAGTGTTTTTCCGTTGATGTAGCGTGGACTATTGGTCCAATAATTAGAGAATTGTCTCAGAAGATTTCAGAAATTTTTACCCCAGTTCGAATGTTTTCAAATTAAGAAATAATACGTCTTAATTAATATCATAAAATAGCCATCCTAAGAATAAATGCATATATACATACTCCAAACATTATCGTTAGTGGATACCCGTATTTAGGTAGAATACCGTTGTGAGTATTCTTTTTTAGAATACCTTTTTGGGCTGTAACGTTCTCCGTAACGTTCTTATGGTCAAAAGTGCTCAATACCAAGGATAGAGCGTATTTTTTTAGTTTCCAGGTGTTTTTTTACTAATGTTCACCCAATACAAGGTTCAAGAGCCACTCAAGGTAGAACGTTACTATGTGGAGTTGTATTAGCGTAAGTCAGGACAAGCGTTATGAGTATGAGTAGACTTTAGAATGAACCGGAAACCCAATCATAAACAGGAAACCATGTATCAACCTCTACGCCTATTCAAAAAACTGGAGAGGAGTGTGAACCGGACAATAGGCGGATCTATCTACTCCTATTGGTGAAGGACAGAAAATAAACAAAAAGTAATATAAAATAATTAGTGAATAAAATTTCAGTGTTCAGCCGCAGACATTAGGAGTACATAACTAAAGCAAACTTTAGAAGGAACCGTAAAATAATTCTAAGCAAGAAACAAGGGATAAATCGCTACTCCTAGTCAAAAAATAGGGGAAGAGTGTGAAACGGACGATAGGCGAACCTATCTACTCCTATTATGTAAATATACAATGAAACACAGAAGTCAACACCAAGAGACGACAGTTACTTCCATGCTTGACCGCTGTCTTCAGGCCATGTGTGTTTTATGCTGGCGCGACGATATATTTATGCTGGTCAATGGTGCTTTATGGGTAGAAAGGTCAGGTATTTCTGGTTTATTGTATTATTATAACGCTTATTGGGTAATCAGCAACGGATATATTTCAAATTCTTCGAAAGTCTATTTCTTGTATACATCCTCTATTCTGGGGAGGTCTTTTCACTGCGTCATTCTTCTCTCTGTTATCTTCCGGTCGGGTGTCGAAATGTTTTTGGGTTCGGAGATAAATGAGACAATAACAAAGTGAGTTTGAAAACTTATCTATTTTATTAAACACAACGACGTGTACATTTTTAACTAGCTAGTCAGATCGCTCTATCACCGCACCTGTGGGGCAAGTTCCCCGAGACACGAGATAACTACGTCTCTTGTGCATAACGTGTAAAACTTAACTCACTGAAAACACTTTATATCTTTGTAATATTCTCACATTCAACTCAGCCAATCAAAATCGGCATCCCTATTTTGTCTACCACCTGACCTTAAGGTCAGACTCAGAAGGTCTGCGCCAAATACACTGCCACAAAAAATAATAGTCCGAAATTATTATTTAAAATATTGAGTAGAAATAATTGCGGAACTGAATGTGGTTCTTTGTAGCTATTATGTTTGTTAAATTGTAATTCATTATTGATTACATAGAGGAAACCGTGAGTAAAATAGGAACTGCGAAGAATATTATACTTACAATCAGAAAGTGGCTGCTGAAATTTATTGGATACATAATGTTATATAGCGTACCTATAAACACTAATGGGTATGTCCCAATCTTCATAAATACCTTGGACACTATTGTAAGTGGGGGTAATATGCTGTCTAAGTAGTCCACCACTAGCAGTGGTTTACCTACTTCACGCCGCTGGCGAGTATTGTATATTGTTTATGTTATGAAGATTACCATTTCACTTTTTGATTTTTCCTCATTCGGGAACCCTTTCTAGGTTACAATAGATAGATAGATAGATAGATAGATAGATAGATAGATAGATAGATAGATAGATAGATAGATAGTGTTACATAGCGTATATATGAACACTAATGGGTGTGTCCCAATCCTCATAAATACGTTGGACACTATTGTAAGTGGGGGTAATATGTTGTCTAAGTAGTCCACCAGTAGCAGTGGTTTACCTTCTTCACGCCGCTGGCAAGTGTTGTACTTTGTTGGTATTATAAAGTTTACCATTTCATTTCCAACCTCTGTTTTAGTTATTCCTCATTCAGTAACCCTTTCTGGGTTACAGCACATAATGAGGAAAGAAGACCTAGAAAATATAAAACTCACAGTACCTATTAAAGGAAATAGTAGGGAGAAACAGCAAGTAGCCTATTTAACGGGTTTGTATCAATGGCAGAATATGGACAATGACGTATACCAAAAGTTTTTTTTTAAAATTAATAGAGCGACATAACACAGAAAGTTGTGGAGTAATCGCCTACATTCTGAAAGGACTGGACACATAAAAGTCTGCGATCGAAGTAAGATATAAAATTGCAGTGGAATACTAATGTCCAAAATGGGGGACAAGAAGCTGCAATGTTATCGGTTCTGACCTGACATTTCGGATTCAGTTACTTTTTATTTGCCGTAACGTAGATTCTCTGTACGTTTTTTTTTTTTAATATTTCCATGACAGTTTTTCGGGTGACCTTTCCTCGTTGACACCTCGACCTGTTGAATTTAAGCGCAATATTAGATTGGCATCTTGGTCTTATCGTTTAACTGTTGAAATTGGATAATGTAACCTTAAGTTCTATTCTAACAGTTTCTTCCTTCGCACTTCTCGCCTGTGGAACACTTTTCCAGCTTCTTGCTTACCTGTCGACTACGATCTACAAAAATTTAAATGCAATGTCAGTCATCTTCTGTCTCTTTGAATCTTCTTTTTATTGTCCTTTCTTCTCAGTAAACTGTTCTCAGTTTCTTTCACTGTCAGTAACCACATGCGTTTTAGTGGCTTTATTGCCTTGCTTAGGGCCAGATAATTTTTTAAACGTTTTTCATTTGGGATATAGAGACAATACAATCTCCATGATTTTTTCTCTTGGTAATTATTGACATTTTGTGGCGAGTTTTGTTTGGTGGCTGGGTTAGGTCTATTTTCCCCACGTTGGCGACGGGGGTTCCTATTTGATTCCCAATGCGAAAAAAAAACAGCTTTTTATGTGCAGATTTTCTCCCAATCTTAAATACTGTCTCAACACAATATTCCAGTCTAGTTCTTTCAATTAGCCTCATAAAAAAAAAAACAGAAACGAAACAAAACAGCGTTATTATTATGATCGTAGAAACTGAATGATCTTCAAAGATGTTTCGACTGCTAATAATATGCTATTTCTCATCCTCGGTGCGGCTACTCATTTTCAAGAAGCCAATCTGATCAGGCCCATTTGTGTTTTTTCAAAACGAACACAGCCAATCTGTGGCTAATACTGGGATTGTGCTGAGCTAACCGTAGATACAGTTTAAGTATGTGCCGCGCGAGGGCTGCATACGCTTAGGAATTAAAAGATGTCCTTCTCCTATACAAGTAGTTGGAAACAGGATATCATGGGGAAAATGACAGACAAATAGTTTACTCGTCTGAGGATTTGCAACATGTCTGTCTTTTGTCTTTGTTTTTTTTGCTTTTTTTTTTTTGCTTTTTTTTATTTTTATGGAAAACGCGATTTGAGTTGGATGGTGAAAAAAAAAGAAAAAAAGAAGTTCAAAATTGAAACAGAGAAATATTCAAAGACACTAAAAAGGAAAATAATGTGCAAACGAAAGAAAAAGAGCCGAGAAAGAAAACAAGAAATTTTAACGATAGAAAAATCAGAAGAAAAAAGAAAGAAAGAAAGAAGTGGAAAAGATAGAAAAAGAAAGAAAGGCAAAGAAAGAAAGAAAAGAAATAGAAAGATAGAGGAACGAAAAGAAACCATAAGAAAGAAAGAAAAATAAACTCAAAGTGAAATAGAAAAAGAAAGAATGAATGGATGAAAGAAAGAAAAATATGATGAAACAGAAAGAAAGAAAGAAAGAAAGATTGTAATGATAGGGAAACAAGATGTAAGAAAAAAGGAAAGAAAGAAAAAGTATGAAAAGGAAAGACAGGGAAACAAGACAGAAAGAAAATGAAAAGACGGAGAAACAAAAAGTAAAAGAAAGAAAGAAAGAAAGAGAGAGAGAAAGAAAGAAAGAAAGAAAGAAAGAAAGAAAGAGAAATTACAGCCTAAAAATAAAGATTTATGCATAAGGAGAGAGAGAATGTGGTGCGTAATCGAGATGAAAACACGCTCGATAGATAGATAGATAGATAGATGGAAACAGGCTGAACTAAGATAGATAGATAGATAGATAGATAGATAGATAGATAGATAGATAGATAATGATTTTTCAAGCGTAGCTTAGATGTGGCACAAGGCCGAAAGAATGAGGCAACCACTGAGGATCGAACTCACTACTCAGTCGTAATCGTTCTAGCGAGATAGATAGATAGATAGATAGATAGATAGATAGATAGATAGATAGATGAAACTAGAAAAACAATTGAAAAAAAGAAGGAACGAACAAAACATGGAGACTTTCCCCACCGGCTTTCTATGCCAGGCGATTTTGCAGATAAACCCATTTATG
Organism: Acanthosepion esculentum; assembly: GCA_964036315.1. Lineage (NCBI taxonomy): Eukaryota > Metazoa > Mollusca > Cephalopoda > Sepiida > Sepiidae > Acanthosepion > Acanthosepion esculentum. Next base: position 29,725,176 of record OZ038496.1, read on the forward strand.
CCTCCGTATGGCATAATCGAAAACGGCAATAAGCATCGCTGTTAATTAATTTAACTGATAAAGATCGAAATAATCGATTTGAACGAGGTGGAAGAATTAATTAAGTTCGTTATGCTTCAAAACATGTCAAATATATCCAGGTATATATAATTGTCCGGGAGCGTTTATGACATCCGACCGAAAAAAAAATCTCTCTTGAGAGTGCACTGTCTGCCTTTACAATGCATCTCTCTCTCTCTTTCTCTCTCTCTCTCTCTGTTTGCCTACATATCTCTCTTTTTTCTCTCCCGTTTTTCTGTCTCATTCTCTAACACTCTTCCACACTTTTCTATCTTCTAGCTCTCTTTCTTACTTTTCCTTTTCTCTTTCCTTTACTCTCTCAGTCACTATGACTTTTGTTCTTTATCTCATTCGTTCTCTTTTCACTCACTTTCTCTCTTTCTCTTCGATCTCTCTCTCTCTCTCTCTCTCTCTCTCTCTCTATATATATATATATATATATATATATATATATATATATATATATATAGGGAGAAAGAGATATATCGATGAGAAAGAGAGAAAGTATATATATATATAGGGGAGAGAGAGAGAAAGAGATAGATTGATGAGAAAGAGAGAAAGTGTGTTAAAAGAGAACGAATATATACAGATAGATAGATAGATAGATAGATAGATAGGTATTTAAAAGACTGAGATAGATAGATAGATAGATAGATAGATAGATAGATAGATAGATAGGTATTTAAAAGACTGAGATAGATAGATAGATAGATAGATAGATAGAGAGTGCACTGTCTGCCTTTACAATGCATCTCTCTCTCTCTCTTTCTCTCTCTCTCTCTCTCTGTTTGCCTACATATCTCTCTTTTTTCTCTCCCGTTTTTCTGTCTCATTCTCTAACACTCTTCCACACTTTTCTATCTTCTAGCTCTCTTTCTTACTTTTCCTTTTCTCTTTCCTTTACTCTCTCAGTCACTATGACTTTTCTTCTTTATCTCATTCGTTCTCTTTTCACTCACTTTCTCTCTTTCTCTTCGATCTCTCTCTCTCTCTCTCTCTCTCTCTCTATATATATATATATATATATATATATATATATATATAGGGAGAAAGAGATATATCGATGAGAAAGAGAGAAAGTATATATATATATATATAGGGGAGAGAGAGAGAAAGAGATAGATTGATGAGAAAGAGAGAAAGTGTGTTAAAAGAGAACGAATATATACAGATAGATAGATAGATAGATAGATAGATAGATAGATAGATAGATAGATAGATAGATAGATAGATAGATAGGTATTTAAAAGACTGAGATAGATAGATAGATAGATAGATAGATAGATATATAGATAGATAGATAGATAGATAGACAGACAGATAGATAGATAGATGGATAGATAGATAGGTATTTAAAAGACTGAGATAGATAGATAGATAGATAGATAGATAGATAGATAGATAGATAGATAGATAAGGGAGAAGTTATAATTGTTGCCACGAGAGAAAAATGTATATTTTAAAGAGAAGAGAGAAGCTGCAAACGTTTTTGGTTTTAATTTAGATTTTTTAAATATATATTGCACATTATTTTCCATATCTTTGCTACACTGGTTTCCGGTCTCGCGACCTTCACCAGGCAAAGAGTGGTTATTTCCACATATTATTAAAAGGAATTAATGTTCCTCATGTTTTCCGGTGTTTAACCATTGTCTTTTGTCTGTAGTATTAATCCAATTTTATCTTGAAAACAGACAGACAGCAAGACAGTCAGGCAAATGGCACGGCAATGACTTGTTTCTGGCACGCGAAACGTATTCATTAAATTCCCTTTTTGATTTAGTTTTATTATTTATCCTCTTTCATGTTTTTCATTATTTCATGTATTTTTATTTTCTGCCCTTTACACATTATGCAGAATGTCACGAGGATCAGCTAAGAAACGATGCCATTCACATAAAGAGGGTATTAAAGAATTTAAAGAATACTGGACTCAAAAAGTTTGCATGATTAAGAAAAGCCAATAAAGCCTTATGCATTTTCTGTTCCGAAACAATCACTTGTAGGACTTCTGTAAAGAGATATTTTGAAAATGATCATAAGAATTTAAGCAGTAAAACTGAAGAGGATCGAAGAGAATTAATTTCGCGTGAACTCAGCAAGATAAAAAACAGGCTGGTACTTTTATGAACTTTATTTCAGACTAGCAGCATGGCCCGGCGTTGCCCGTGCTTGATTCAAAAATCGTACGACTCATACAGCAATCGCTATCACTTGACTTAAAATATGTTTGCCCTTTCTTGCCTTTAAAGGAGTGTCCTTTGCCGTGCTGATGTTGCTACATGCCTTACTTCTTGCCTATCTCATACTGCGAACTTTTTCTAAGCTCTATACTAAACATTAAATCTGTTACGAAAAAAGAACTAAACAAAATGAACACAAAACGATCAGCTTTAAAAAAGGACTCGTAACTGGAAAAACCGAATGAAAAAAGAATGTTAACAACAAATACTTTTTCACACCCAACCCAGTTCTGTGGAATCAGAATCAACGTTGAGTTTAAGCAAGCGAATGAGCCAATTTGAGTAAAGTGCCATGCAGATTTAAATTTTTCCCACTTGTGACGATCTTTTTGCATGCTAGTTAACATTCGTGTCAGTCAGCTGTTGGCTCTCACGCTGGCCAATAGAATCTTCCATCCTATACGTGGCAGCCAGCTATAGGCTCTCACTCTGGCCAGTAGAAAATTGGCGCAAACTACATGAAAACTGCCGTAGAAGCATGAAAAAATCGATTATTTCCACTATCGATGGGAGTTGGGAAATGCAAAGTCAGTCTTGTCCTTTTCACTAACTTGGGGCATGTGCATGTAAATTTTGGTGCAAATCCGTCGAAAATTGCGGCCGTGCATTCGTTACACACACACACACACACACACACACACACACACACACACACACGCACGCACACACACATCCTGCCTTTTATAGATAGAGATGGGTCTAGTTCCAACTTAGTTGCTGCTAGTTTTGAGGTTTCAAAAGTTATTGCCCAACATGGACAGCCACTCGGTGAATGGTTAGATTCACTGTTTAGAAAGTGCGCCATTCCTTTTTGACAATTTTTCAGAAAAGAAAAAAATTATTCAGCGATTTAAAGATTTGTTTGTGAGTTGGAAAACATTTAAGGATTTTGATACTTTAGTTGGTAAGGAAGACAGCTGAACAATTGGCAAAAGATTTGTCTTCTTGTAATTTTTTTTCCTATTTGTGTTGATGAAAGTACGGACATTACATGATCAGCTAGGCTAGCTATATTTGCTCGATTTTGTAGGGGTAATGAAGTATGTGAAAAGATGGATGCCCTTGTAACACTACCTAAGCTTACTAGCCGGGGTGAAATATGTAAAGCAGTCGTGAACGAATGATCTACTCGACAAATTCACATTTCATCTAAGTATGCCATATCGGATGGGGTCCCCAGCATGACTGGCGAGAAGGCGGCATTTGTAAATCTGTTTGCAAAAGATGTTGGTCATCTACTGATAGGTTCTGATTGCATCATACATGAGGAGGCTTTGTTTGCAAGAGCTGGCCTAAAGGAACTTCAGGAAGTGATGCAAACAGTTTCCAAGTTTGTTAATTACATTTCTGCTCGGACTTTAAATAAGCTAGCAATATTTATTCTGTAATAATGTACAGAAATGTGGCACAAGGCCAAAAGGGGGGAGTGGGGAAAAAGGACGGTCTTCATCTTGTCTTAACTATAACTTAGCTAGCCGCAAACATTGACCCAATCATACAAACAATATTCCTTACACCAAAACACCACATTCATACGAACCGTTCTTACTACAACCACCATAATACCTCACTGTCTCTATGAAAATACTAAATAGTCCCCATATGTACAATTCAATGTCTGTGGAGCTAGCTTTAAATAAGCTAGCTCCTGTGGACGACTCTTGGTTTGGCCATCATCATAATAGCTAGGGAGGAGCAGATACGATAGGCATCAATAAACTATAATCAACAATAATAATTCTTTTTTTTTTAAGCTTTTCACCCCAAGCAAGGCTGGAAGCCACTAGCAGGCAAGGAGTTACAGGAGATTTTGAGCGAGAGCAGATAGGAGTGTTAGAGGAAAGGAGTGTTAGAGAAGGATAGTGGATAGATCAAGGCAAGGGGTTACAGAAGATTTGGAACGAGAGCAGATAGGAGTGAAAGAGGAAAGGATGTGGAGAAGGATTATGGATAGATCAAGGCAACTGGAGATGTCGATTGACGTTACATTTGAATACTTGGAGATTATAGTTGTCAGGGAAACAGGAATAAGGAAGGGAGTTCCACAGGCGAGAGGTGCGAGATATGAAGATATTGGAGTAGAAGAGACGTCTATATTTAACAGTTTCAACAGTGAAAGGGTGGGAGCGGGATGCCAGCCCCGTAGGACGCTTGAATTCATGAAGCCTGGGAACCAGCGAAAGCAGCTCATCGGAGCAATTACCGTGAAAGTATTTGTAAAAAAGACAGGGCGAGGCGACGGCGCGTCTCTGAGAGAGCGACTGCAGATGAGATGACAGATCAGGGCCAATTACGTTGCATATCCGTTTCTGGATCTTATCTTAATTTAAAGAAGATTTGATGTATGTAGATCCTTGTTTTCCGTACAAACAATTATTTTTATTTCATCGGGCAGCTGTCTAACACCCCAGACGAGACTCTGCCCTTCGGCATAGCCTCGTCTGGGTTCGACCAGCACAGATGAAGACGAATCTCCAACTAATTGCCGAAGCAAGTCGCTAGATATATCCTGTGCACACTTACTGATATAGTCAGTATACAATAGGCGATAGGGAGAGTGGGACATTTCATTACAAAAGTATTATTTATTTTATTCCTTAAACACAAGGCAGGAGAAAGAGTGAAATGAATAAATTAAAACCAGAATCCACATTCAAGGTGCGATGTGTAAATTGTCGTCATTTTATTTTTTAATTTCCTGCATGTGCGTTGTTTGTTTTTAATTTTGTGGGCTGCACAGGATAGTAGGATCAGTTGAGATCCAGTAAATGAGCCCCATGACGCAATTCACCTCGCCCAAAATTCAGTAACGGCACGCTATACTGCTTGGCATTCGCACCGGAAGCTCCAAAAGGAACATTTCAGAGTTTTTGGGTGTCAATCTGAGGACAGTGCAAAAGATTCGGAAAGATTTGGATGAGTCTAATGGTGATTACGAAAGTGTTTGAAGTGAATACTAGTTATGGCGACGTTATGCCTTCATTCATTCTGCCCTGGGTCAAGAGGGTGGCTGCTGGAAGTCCCCATATCTGGCAACAGGACTCTGCACACAAGCAGAAGAAGCCAGTCATGGAAGTCAGACAATTTCTGTGACCACATCACCGCTTACATCTGGCCGTCTAACTCCCCAGACTATAGCCCTTTTGATTGTTGGGCGCAGTTGAGCAAGAGATAAAAAAACTCCTTGTAACACCAAAGCTGAACTGAAGACAAGGATTATGGCAGCATTCACCAACTTAAACATGGAGGCCGTCCAGAAGAGATGCAGGAGATTCAGAAATTGTCTGGAGGCCGTGGTTGAAGCCAATGGTGATGTTATTGAATAAATTTATTCATTAGTATTTCAAGATATTTTTGTGTAATTTTGGTAAATATATCTGTTAAAATGGGGTGTTATTTTCATTTTTGCGTAATTTATACGACAATTTATCCATCGCACTCTAGACTTATGTGTAGAAAAAGGTTCTATATCAGGTGTCAGCAACTGCCTGTCCCAGGCCATATCCGGCCCGCGAAGGATTTTTGTCCGGCCTGCCAACTTAACACCTGGACATTAATTCTCTAATTAATTTGTGGATCAAGTGGCAGAAAGAAATATCTGTTGGAGTTAATAGACTTACAATCCGACAAATTTTTGAAAGCAAAATTTTATTCCGAATCTACTGCTGAACTTCTACAAGAAATTTTTTTTTTTCCAAGCGAAAAAAAAAATAAAAGCCTACTAAATAATGCAAAAATGATGTATCATTATTTGGAAGTACATATGTTTGTGAGCAATTTTTTCGAACATGAAATATACTAAAAGACGTTTAAGAACAAGATTGGGTGATGACAACCAGCGTGATGTTTTGCTCCTGTCATTGACAAATATTTACCCTGATGTGAAGAAGTTATCGAAGAATAAGCAGAAACAAGTATCTCATTAAATAATTTGACATTTCTAACTGTATTTCGTTTGTAGTAAGGAATTTTTATTTTTGTTTTTTTGGGGGGATAGCCGTTATCCTGTTATACCTGCAGTAAAATGAGTAACTTTGTTTAAATAATATAACATTAACTTAGTTGTTTTTTTTCTTTAAACCGCCAAACCGAGGCAGTCTTCTGGACAGAGCGGTCTGTGATCGAGACAATTTATCGTATATTCTCGACCTCAGACTGCTCCGAAGATATGTTGTAGAATGTTGACGATTCCTGTTCTAGATTATCAGCTAACTCGATATTTGGTAAGTTGGAATCCCGTCAAAAGAGGAAAAATCTTTCAGATCTCATACCCACCTCTTCCTTACTCCTGGCTCGGGAGTGAGGCTTTTGTCGGGTCAAACAGATAGAGAAAGAAAGAAAGTACACTATTTACATTATTCGGACTATTGTCCTCATCTCTGTCGCCATATTTATTACAACGTTTCGGCCGCTGTACGCTCCGGCCTTCTTCAGGTAGTTGGAATGTCGAACTGAACTCTTTATTTCGCTCACAGGGGTAGACTGTTCTAGTTCCACGTGCCATGTCTAATGGATGTCAGTTATCAGTTATCTCCTGTTGATTCCTTACTTCAAGTTCTCCACCACCTTAACCAGGTATTGAACACACACTCTCTGGGTCCTGTCACTGGATCTAAATTTTATTCTGGGTGCGGGCCGAATACTGATCATATTCAGTCGGGTCGCCCATCGAAGAAGTTTATCTAGGCTCGAAACTTCTAGTGACATGGGAGCAACAACACTGACGACGCACGTAAAGGTGTAATTTTAACACTATGGTGTTTGAGTTTGGAAACACGTGTCTCCTGTAATGTTTATCCCACAACAAAAATAGAGGACTCGGTACGCGAGTCCGGGCAATAAAATACAAAGAAGCAACTAAAATTTGTATATATATATATATATATATATATATATATATATATATATATATATATATATATATATATATATATATATATATATGTATGTATGTATGTATATATAAACGAACGATTATGTATTAATAACAAGACAAAAAGCTACATTGTTGCGAACGACAAGGACAATGATATTGAGTGTACGTGACAAACAATTTAAAGACTAATGAATTCCTATTCAGGGAATTTTGAAGTTCTAGAGAAAATACATAAAAATTAAGTTGCGTATGTACGTATGTTGTGTGTGGGTGTGCACTTCCCAATGAAAAACGCATTTTCACGATATGCCTACATCCTAGAGTGTCTACAAAAAAATAGGAAAACGAGCAGGCGCGCTTTTCTCCGCGTTCGACCAACATCTTACTGTCCCTGGGTGAAATAGGAGAAAGAGAATGATAGAAAATATTGCAGTGTAATTATAGATTGAGAAAGCGTCCCCTAGTGGCAGTTTTTGTTAGGCAAGTAAGTGGGATAAATCCACAATATAACGAATCCAACTAGAATTGGAACTCGGCTCTCCGATTAACAATTCTGACCCATTATCAATTACACCACCAGCACATCCAATCTTACAGCACCTGCTATTCCCAAGTGGTCACCCATCTAGGTTCTAACGTTGCTTAACTTCGGTGATCGTACGGGAACTAGTGTCTCAACGTGATGTGGTCGTAAGCCGGATAATTAAAATGGATATCACATGTAACTCGAAGATAAATTGATGACATAACCAAGACGCTGATCTTCCACGCCTCTTCCAACAAAAGGTTAGGAAGGAAACCTATACAGGAAATATTGATAACAGTTACTGAACTTCAGAAACCTATTTTCCAGATGAGATAGATTTTATAAATTTCAACCAACAGCAGTACTGGCTGCTCGGGGAATGCCGAATGTTTCCTTATAAGGAAACGGATAATATTATTATTATCATTCTGTTGCATACTTGTATTAATTCCTGACCACCAACAATCCCTTTTCTTCATAATTTTCAAGAAATTCCGATTTCAAAACTTATTCTTTAATCATCAAAAACTTTCCTAACGTCAGCTGGTCTATAAAGAAAAAAACTCCAAGAAAACCAGGCTGACAAAAATTAATAATTAATTGCAGATCGAAAACTTGAAATGTTCCTATGTTTGCTGGGTTCAAATGTAATCTAAAAGTTGTTGTCATGGAAACAGTAGAGGAAATGAAAGTTTCAAGCATCTGTTTAATCCTACCTGTGATATCAAAGGTTGCATAAACACATTTTAAATTATTTAAATTATGATTATTTTTTTAAATAAATCTTGTTTCGGTGAAAATTAAATGAAAATCAAGCTGTGGAAAAATGTGCAGAATTGAGTTACATTGAATTAGGGGGTCTTTTGGCTTTTTTTTTTTAAGTTCGTGTTTGGAGTTATAATTATTGGAATGTTTTATGAAGGAAGGCCATTTTTAAGGGTGAAAGGAAAGAATGATAATCGTATGACGAACGGATAAAGATTAAATGGAAAAAATATGGTATAAGAAAGAAAGAAAGAAAGAAAGAAAGAAAGAAAGAAAGAAAGAAAGAAAGAAAGAGGCACAGAAAATGAACGGCATAAAAGAAAGAAAGAAAGAAAGAAAGAAAGAAAGAAAGAAAGAAAGAAAGAAAGAAAGAAAGAAAGAAAGAAAGAAAGAAAGAAAACGGCACGGAAAATGAACGGCATAAAAGAAAGAAAGAAAGAAAGAAAGAAAGAAAGAAAGAAAGAAAGAAAGAAAGAAAGACACAAACAAAAAGAAAATGTAAAGATAGAGAAACAAAAAAACAAGAAAGAAAAAAAAGAAAGAGAGAACGAAAGAAACAAACAAACAAACAAATAAAACGAAACAAACAAAGAATGGTAGAGAAATAAACGAACAAGAAAATTTTAATGCGATCATAACGCATGAAAATATTTAAAAATGACGTGAATGCTAAAATGAGAATATGTCAATTCCTTTCGTTATCCTTTCTTTCTTTCTTTCTTTCTTTTTGCGTTTCATCCTCCATTTTCTGTTACCTTATTTACTCCTTTTTATTCCTTCTCCCCTCTTTCTTTCTCGCTCTCCCTCTCTCTCTCATTTATCTATCTTCTTTTTTCTTCATAATGCGACACTAATTTCCAAACAAGAAACGTTTAACGAAGCAAATTTGTCCTGGTGCTAGAAACCATTTCTTTTTCTTTTTGAATTTCTTCCCACTCACCTCTTTCCGCCCGACAAGCCTCGTTTTCGTTAAACCATAAAAATCGAATTAACCAAGGATGATCATGTTCTCTCTTTCTCTTTCTCTTTCTTCCATTCAAATGTTTCTGCCGTTATCTGCTGGTCAACTTGTTCGTCTGCTCGCCTCATTTACCTGCAATTCACGTGTTCAACGTTAATGTCGGCCAATGAAGAAATCCAACATCTCAGTTAGCTTTTTGTCACTCCTTTCTTTTTCTCTTTCATTTCAGTTCATCAGAATTTATACCTTTAACTTTCTATTTTGTTTTACACGCATCAATTCTTTTAATAATTTGTTGATTAACATTTTATATAGATCATTAGCTACCGTGGCCTGTAACAAACACAAGAATCTAAACTGTTTTCAATAATGCCATTATTTAATCTTATTTATTTACGAAACAACCAAACGAATGGACAGTTGAAATTTGTTTCTGAAATATTTTTTAAGAAAACTTTTTAGCCGTCTTGATCAAATATCCGTTTTGTTTCAGAGTTTTTCACTACCTCTATAGATACCGTATTTTCCGTATGCTATGACTCAAAAATCACCCTGCCTCATAGCACTGCAATGTCAAGCTGTATGGTGGAGTTTACCAAACCTCACGAACCACAGTCACGAGATACAAGTAATCACAAATATTAAACTTATTAAATACTATGTACTTTGTATTTTATTGCCTGGACTCGCATACCGAGTCCTCTATTTTTGTTGTGGGATAAACATTACAGGAGACACGTGTTTCCCAAATCAAACACCATAGTATATACTGCCGCAACAATATCTATTTACACAGATAATGAAGCTAAACATCGACATAGCTGGTCTATCGCAAACTAAAGTTCTGATTTTGGTCAGCTTCAAGAGGTTGATGGGGGATACACCTTTCTTCTGGATTGCTAGGCCTGCGACAGCTACGAGAGAAGCAGGAGTCTGGTTTGTTATTCGGAACAACCTGGTGGAACATCTGGAATATCTACCTGTTGGCATCAATGAGAGATTTGTGCCCTTGCGTATATGAATTGGCATAAATAAACATGCAACCATCTTTAGTTTCTATGCTTAAACCACGAAGTCCAGTGAGGATATTAAGTAGAATTTCTACTCTGAATGATATAACCAGCTGAGAAGTACTTCCATTCATGACAAACTTCTCCTCGGCGATTTCAGAGCACCATTAGGTTTTGATACATCAGTATGGGTTAATGCTATCGGTAAGCATGTTCTGGAAACGCAAATTTAAATGGGCATCTACTGCTATCCTTTTGTAATGAATATGGACTTTTGATTACCAACACCATCTTCCAGCTTCCTAACGACTGCAAATGTTATTGGAGACATCCCCGATCCAACCACTATCCTCTCATCAACTAGGTGACTGTCAGGTCTTCCTCTAAGAAGGATGTAAAAAATGAACCTTTCCTTGTCCATCAGCGAGTGTTGGTCTGACTATAGGTTAATACGATCCAAGTTTAGCTTCATTATCCGTAGTCCGGTTCATAACAACAGCATTCTACCAGCTCAACGAATAGATAACAAAAACTGACAACTTAAAATCTTTTCAGGACCTTTTTGACACATCTCTCGGACAGTGCAGACATCGAATCAACGTAGTCTGTTTCAGAACTGCTGTATACGAGCCATCCCAGAAAACTTTTGGTTATGTCAAGATGTAACATCAAGACTGGTTTGACTCAGATGATCCAAACATTCTGCCTCTTTTATGACTGTCACCATCAATGGACGTTAGACAAGAACAATGTCACAGGGTGCAATGAAATCAAGAAATCGAGAAACCTATGCCAGTTTCAACTACGACAAATGAAACCAGCATGGTGGCGAGAGAATGAACAGGAGTTACAAGATGCTACTGACAGAAGCGACTTGAAATCGTTCTATCAGAATCTAAGGGATATCTTCGTGCCTGTGTCAAATGACTCCACTCCCATCTTTTCTTCTGGGGGAAGAGATCTTTTAACGCTGGGCAGAACATTTCTCAAAAGTTCTAAACATAGAGTCGAATGTTACCGAGAATCTTATCAACAAACTACCACAGAGGGCTATTCTTGAACGGCTATCAGCTACTTCATCTACTGCTGAGATAAAAAAAAAAAAACGCCATAAAACAATTGACAAACGGGAAGTCCTCTGGTAACGATGGCATACCAGCAGAGATATACAAATGTGGAAGTAATCTCCTGGTTCGTAAAAGTTGAGATCTCTTTTCTTTAATCTGGGATTCAGGATCAGTTCGCCAGGAGTTTACAGACGCATCTATTGCCCATTTTAAAAACTTCCTTCATGAATTTGATCTCAACATCAAGAAACAAATTATACAACTGGAAATGATCGGTATAAAAATGTGTAGACACAATATGTCTATACTATTCAATGAAACATCTTTGAATGAAGATATGCTGCCTAAATACACACGCATACACACACATATATTTTTATATATATATATATATATATATATATATATATATATATATATATATATATATATTATATATAGTCAAAACCTAATGAGCCAGACAAACCTACCAAGGTTTCACTTATGCAGATGGTCAGGGTCATGGTCCTTTTTTAAAACCTTTTTTCCCTTCGAGATTGATTTGGCTATTGTTAAATCAAGAATTCGAAGGGTTTTCGACACGAGTATAGTCACCTATATATATATATATATATATATATATATATATATATATATGATTGGCATTTGTTTACATTTGTAAAAATAATACGCTAGATTTAGTTGTGTAACTCTACCGAGTGAAGATAGCTCTGGCTGACACCAAATTAGTTGTGTTTCAATCCTGGCTTGAGGCATTCGGAAGTCTAGTCGCACTGAGGAGCTGTGATACAGCGAAACAGTACTGTCTGTGAATGATATATATATATATATATATATATATATATATATATATATATAATATTATAAATTAACTGATTTAAAATATGGTTAATCAGTTAATTTATAATATTTATGCTCTGTAAATTTACATTGAGCACTGTTTTGTAAAAATAAAAATAAAAAATATCAATAAGAACACCGGATAATATATCTTATTGTTCTTTCTTGATATATATATATATATATATATATATATATATATATATATATATATATATATATATATACACATATATATATATATATATTAAAACAATTTTATGTTTATACATTGTTTATATGTATATATATATATATATATATATATATATATATATATATATATATATATATATAAGTGAACATAGAAGTCAACACTTATAGGCGACAGTCTGTTTCATGCTAGTGCAATCGTCAGGCCTGACGATTGCACTAGCTTGAAACAGACTGTCGCCTCTAAGTGTTGACTTCTATGGTTCACTTTTATATTTACACACGCTCTATCTCTGATATTGAGCACTTTATCCCATAAATATAGCACACTTTAAGACTATATTTCTTATATATATATATATATATATATATATATATATATATATATATATATATACTTTCGATCATTGTTGATCGTCATCAAGGGGATATTTATTTAGATGATAGAAATTTGATGTTTTTAATGTTTTAGAAACGATAATTAACTTAACATTTTTAGTTTTTTAAATGGAATGATATATTTTTTTTATATTTCTCAAAGCTATTCCTTAAACAATTCAGTCACGTCAAACAAACGCTTGTTAGCAACGCTTTTCTAAACTACATTTAAACACGATCAAATTGAATTGTTTCCTTCAAAGCTAATCAATAATAGCATAGTTCAAAGAGACAATGGAAATTTTACTGTTATATTTTTGCCGAAACCAAGTGTTCAAAAGTTTCTGATTTATCGTCTGAGTTTCAATGGCTTTCACACCACTCCAAAGTAGCTTTCCTGTGTTTTCTTCTATGAATATTTTCATGGTAACTGTTCGGATGAGCTTTCCCCTTTAGTACATTTGGTACAGTCCTTGTTAGTGTGCATACTGTTATTGATGAGCTATTGACCAACGCTTCGGGTAATATTGAAACTCATCCTGTGTATGGCAATAAACTACATCCGGCAGCAAGGCCTCTGATCGGAAGATCAGAGGTTTTAAGGAGAACAGAACCACCTCTTAAATGCTGTTGCTCCCAGGTCCACCCTGACCCGGCGTGGTAGCACCTGTTAATGTCCCAGCGATGGGCAAACTGTTAACTCTCAAACTGGAGTCAAACACTATGAAAGTATAGAAATATACTTATAAAGGGTGTTCCAGTAACGTGGACCGATTTTAATGTGAACTAAGTTTATATAAGTATATAATGATTTTTTTCTTCTCTTTCAGATTAGGCGGATATTTAGGCGATATTATTTTTCACACATAATTGCCATGACTTAAATAACATGATCCAATAGAGAAATAAATAAATTTTCACCAATAACACTTATTTATTTACTGCTGATTTTGATCCGTCTTAATGAAACCCCCTTATATATAATCCGACTTAATGAAACACCCTTTATATAAAAAATACCAGCAATGCATTTTCATAGTACAAAAATAAACAGCAATATAATTTAAAAAAGAAAAAGATCAGCAATACCGTTTTTAAAAGAAAATTACCAGGTCTCACAAGACAATAAAATTTCGGCATTTAATGACCCATAAGGAGTTGATATGCCGATATATAAACAAACGCACAAACAAATATTGAAATATTAGGAATTACTGGTTAGGAACTATCAACTGAACACTTTTCGTTAATTTTATTTACTTACTTTACCGTAATCATTTTTCTTAGTCAAGTTCACTCCAAGGAAGGCAGTAAGGTCACTAAGACACAAGGAGTTACTTTTTGTGGAAGAATTAGAAAACAGAAACATTAAGGAGGGAGAACAAAAGAAGAGTAATGGGGAGGGCAGTAGATAAAATAATTAAAGAAGTTCCATAAGCGAGAAGTGCGAGAAAAGAAACTGTTGTAGCATACCCACGGACGATAGAGGGTATGTCCTCATTCACATAAATACAGTAGTAAATACTGTATGTTGGTCTGCAGTCGGAGATCCGTCTCCAGATGTAATGGTCAAATTCTCTACCTCTGGGCGGAGAGGATCCCCAGACGAAGCTCTGGAAACAGCTACCCAACCCCGTTTTATACGAGGTCTACGGGGGACTTTTGGCCGAGCCTACGGGCTCGGTTACTACACATTAAATTCGGCTTCGTGCTACATCTGACCCCGTGGGGCGGTTTTGTAGATGTCCTGCAGTTGGAGATTCGTCTCCAGCTGTGCTGGTTTAAACTCTCTGCCTCCGGGCAGAGAGGATCCCCAGATAAGGCTATATCGAACATGGTAGAGTCTCGTCCCGGTAAACAGCTTCCCGGCCCCCTTTTATACGGGGTCTACGGGGAATTTTTGGCCGAAACTATGGTCTCGGATACCCCACATTTAATTCGGCCTTGTGCCACATCTGACCGCGTGGGGCTGTTGGTAGATATCATGCAGTTGGAGATTCATTGTAGAATTCACTTGACTCACTTCTAGCAGTTGACTGCTTCGCTGGAGAATATTGTGTCTATTGATCTTGTCCTAAGTATTATCGTTCGTTACTAACCTTCGTATGATTATTCTATTCAGTAACCTCCCCTAGGTTGCAACAGGAACTGTTAGCATAGAACTTACGGTTACATCTAGCCAAATCAACTCAATTGATGAGACCTCGTCGCCAGTCTAGTACTGCGTTTAAATTCAAAGAGTCTAGGTAACAGCGAAGAGCGGTATTTATTTGTAAAAAATACAAAATGTGGCACAAACCCAAAAAGTGGAATTGGGAAGAGGACGGTCTTCATCAGTCTTAACATTAAACTTAGCTAGCCACAAACAGTGACCCAAATATACCACACTATTCCTTACACCGAAACAACGCATTCTTACTTAGCTTTCTTACTACATCCACCATAATACCGCATTGTCTCTATGATAGTCCTAACTAGTCCTCTTATGTACAATTTATTGTCTGTGGAGGAAAGGGAATAAAATAACAATTTAAAAATCTAAACCCTGATGAGTAACATAGCGAAGAGCTCATCCGAACAATTACTATGAAAATTTTTATAGAAAAGTCACAAAGAGGCAACCTTATGACAGTGGGAAAGTGACTGAAGCCGAGACGTTAGATCAGGACCAATAATATTGCTGATTCTTCTTTGGCTTTTATCAAGGACCTCTAGATAAATAGTTACACAAAATGTTGTTCTTTTTATTTATTTATTTTGGGGCGTTTAACTCACGGCAAACTTTTATTTTCTTCCCTCGAATTAATTTGGATTTTTTAGGGTATAAGTAGTTTTTTTCTCTTTATTCTAGTCTATATTTTTATTTATGTTGTTACAGCGGACAGTGTGAGATCAAGCAGAGTCACAGAGAGGTTGTTTCGCATTCAGCAGACGCACCAGTGTATCAACAAGTGGCTGCGTAAGTGGCTTGGAATTTCCCCTTGCTTCTCCACTGTGGGACTCTATATCTATGCCGGAAACCTGCAACTTCCCATCTCCTCATTGGTGGAGTTCAAGGTTGGGAAGACACGCCTTCACATGATGATGTGGGACTCGGCCGATGAGTTCGTCGGCAGGTTATGGCCAGATATCAAAACTGGCACCAAATGGTCGGCATTAGAAGAGACCCTAGAAGCAGAATCCAGCCTGCGAAATAAGGAGATTATGGGGTTGACCCAAACCAACTGAGCTGACCTGGGCAGCACAAGCAGTTTTTCTCCAAACAGGGTCCAGAAGGGTAAACAAGATTTGGTGATTGATGAAATCAGGAATTTCGATGAAGAGCAGCTATCAGCCACTGCTGTTTCTCAGTGCAGATAATTTGGACTACATGAAGTGATATTGATCCAAGGACCTATCATGTAATACTCTGATTGCAATGCAGCCATGAGCAATATCATTTTTTCTCCTGCGATCTCGCTATGATCTCCTGCCAAATGCGACCAGCTTCAAGTTGTGGGGGTACACTGACACTAATGTATGCGCATTATGTCAAAGTGATCGAGGCAATTTTACGTCACGCGCTCTCTATATGCCTACAGTCTGTGCAGACGTACAGGTGGCGTCATAACTGCTGGAAGTAGTCATGGACTTAGTACACAGTGTGAAGCAGCCAACAAACAGCGCATAACCTAAAATCCGTTTTCACAAGGAAGGTGAGCGCCCTGTGCAAAAGAACCAAATAACTCCCAACATGAATGGAGCCCGCGATTGGAGGGTGTTAGCTAGAACACCTTTGCAATTTCCGGTTCACATCATTCAGACAGACGTACGCCATGACATTGAAGTATGTCCTCCTAGTAGAGCTGACGAGAGGAGAACAGGGAGGAGGCGAACAAGCAAAAGAGAAACCGTTACGAATCGCTGCAAACAGACTGCGCGGAAAAGGGGTAGATATGATATGTTCTACCTATTGAGGTCGGGTGCCATGGATTCCTTGGACGGTCAATTCGTTCCCTTTCTTTTGGGACCTAAAGCGTGCTTAACAGCGGCTCGACAGACATCGCGTTAGATCTGGTCAAGATCCAAAATAAATAAAGTTAAATAAAACCATTCTCGCAACACAATGCTACTTCTGACGTGAAACGCATCTTTTAACCTTCCATGTGTGTATTTTTAAAATTTCAGTTGCAATTGTAAAAAGAAATTTCAAGAGACACGTATACAAAAACAATACCCTTTCCAGTGACAAGAGCTGCTTAGCCACCGAAATTTTGTTACCTCCCTTGGTTGGCGGCTGAAGAGGGCAGGGTATCGCACGTTGTATGTAGAGAATATATATATATATATATATATATATATATATATATATATATATATATATATATATATATATGCGCATATATATATATATATATATATATATATATATATATATATATATATTCCATATCGATCCGATTCAATATTATTTCTGTAATTGTGCGGAATTATTGTTCATTCTTTAGGTCGCTACAAAGATTGGAATCTTCCTTTTCATTGACTCATCTGTCGAGAATTTTTTAAAAAAGACACCTTTTATATCCATTTGTCAGTCTCTCTCTCTCTCTCTCTCTCTCTCTCTCTCTCTCTCTCTCTCTCTCTCTCTCTCTCTCTCTCTCTATCTATCTATCTATCTATCTATCTCTCTCTCACTCTCTCTTTCTCTTTATATATATATATATATATATATATATAGTCTAAGTCGGATAACAGTAAATAATACTAAATCACTATTGAGTTAGACTGTTTTACAATAGGCTGCTTTTATACACGTGATTTCGTTTCACACGTGACTGAAATGTATTAAACTTTACAGCTAGGATAGCTCACGCCACATATACAGTATTGAATCTTCCTCATTTCCTTCGTATTTCATTGGTAAGGAGGAAGTTCTGTTCGGAGAGCTTCTTCCTGAGAACTGCTAACTTTTTGAAACACTTCCTAGAAAGTGCTTCACCAATCAATGTCGGCATTTCGATTCTCATTTTATCGTTTATGCGGTTTTGTGGGCTAATAATCGCCAAATCCTACCACCCTCCCTGACATTCATGTCACATACCTCATTCATTATTACTATATTGAGTGTAATACTTTACCTTAACCGTCTCTCGAGCCTTGTTTGGCTAATATTGAGTATTAAAAATAGTTATTCGGACATTTAATTATTCGATCTTCAATGTTTCTGACAACCTACACTCCAAGACGCTTGTACAGGGTTTCCTTGCATAATGCGAAAAATGTTTATGGCGTTGTATTGATGCGAGTGATATTAGAGTCTGTCTTCCAAATATATCTAGCCGTCAAGTTTGTTTGCCTTAAACGCTACGAACAAAAGGCGAATTTGTCGATATTTGGTCTGGCAACCATTGATTAAATAAGGGGGCAAAACCTGGTCAATAGAGACTGTAGATCAACCGGTAAGAAAAAAAATGTATGTTTATTTACGGAAGCGGTAGGGGAAGAAATTTAGAAATTATTCAGTATCTGAATATATTTGTCTGTGCGCCCGTGAAAAGGATTCAAAGTCCCTGATGTGTATTTCAACATAACACGTATACACACTTAGAGAGAGAAGGGCTAAAGAGAAAGATGAAAAGAGAGGAGGAGAGAGTTGGATTATTCACATAAATACAAATCGACACACAGACACAAATAATAATAATAATAATAATAATAATAATAATAATAATAATAATAATAATGTTCGGTCCCTTGTACCGCTACAGAAAATGTCTAACTCCTACCTTGTTCTACCATTTCAACCGACAGAACGAAACAACAAAAATCGCGTTATTTATATTATTTACCTTGTTCGGACTGTTGTTGATTGTCATGTTCACGACGTTTCGACCGTGTACACTCCGGCCTTCTTCAGGTGACTGAAATTTCGAACTGAACCCTTTATTTCGTCTACTGAGGTAGACTGTTCTTGTTCCATATGTCGTGCCCCTTCCGGATGTCTCAGTTATCTCCCTTTTAACTCAACTCTCCAAATGTTTGTCTATACCTCTGAGACGAGGTATTATGATTACTTACATCATTTACATTATTCGGACTGTTATACACTCACCTGAAGAAGGGCGGAGCGTACAACGTTGTGAATATGGCAATGAAGATGAGGATAACAGTCCAAATAATGTAAATAATGTAAGTCTCAAAGTTTTTGTTCACCAGATACTGAACACATAACTCTGTGGGTCAAGTCACTGGATCCAGTCAAAGCTTTTATCAACTGGGCCATGTGTTCTTGGGGACATGACAATAAAAATGAGGCCAACAGTCCAAACAATGTAAATAATGTAAATAATTAAAATACCTCATCTTATAAATATAGACAAAAATGGCGCATTACTGCCACATCTGACCTGGAGCTACCCAATCTTCATTTGCCTGTCTCGGTACAGTTCAAAAGAGTTTACGTGGCTTTGTGGGTGATGACTTTTTTTCCACCCTACAACCATTCTCGCATAGTTGTCCTGGGTATGACGATAAACTACCTCCGCGTCCTGGGTATGACGATAAACTACATCCGCGTCCTGGGTATGACGATAAACTACGTCCAACAGCAAGGCTGATAATATGTTTTTGAAAAAATAATGTTGCCGGCTGTACATTTTTGAAAAAATATTACCAGCTATACGTTTTGTTTTGTTTTTTTAAGAATAGTGTTGCCGGCTATACGTTTTTGAAAAAATAATATTACCAGCTATACGTTTTTTGAAAAAATAATATTACCAGCTATACATTTTTGAAGAAATATCATCATCAGCTATACGTTTTGGAAAAATAGTATTACCAGCTATACGTTTTTGGAAAAATATTACCATTTATACGTTTTTGAAGAAAAAAATATTAACAGAAATAGATTTTTGGCAAAACAAAAATATTTCCAGGAAAAAATAAAATTGTTGGCATTAAATGACACATTGAGGTTGATATGCCGTAAAACAAACCAAACTAAGCTCTTCTCGTATAGACGAAATGTCGCAAACTCCTCGCTAATCTGTTGTTATTTCCACGGCAAATGTTCAGATGATATATTCAATAGTTCCACCAATTCAAAAAAAAAATCACCAAATTCATGAACCAACGTTATAATCCAGCAGACCACGGAACAATAGACTTCTGGATTGAAGCTTTGATCCGTGAGTTTGGTGATAGTGTAATTTTGAGTTCAATCCCTGGTGTGTACTTTAACTCAGTTAAAACTGGGCGAGCAGTACTAAAAAAAAAAATAGGAACTAGACAAGCTATCCCTGGACATGGGCAGTGGAACGAGAACGGTCTACTCCCGTAGATTAATAAAGGTTTTCTGTTCAGAATGCCTTCTAGTTTATACGGAGAGATATACACCTGATGAAGGCCGGAGTGAACAACGGCCGAAAAATTATATACAACAGGTTATGAAAATAGTCATGTAAAAATATCATTGCAGTAATTGACAAAACTGACGTGGATGCAAACATACATATATATATATATATATATATATATATATATATATATATATATATATATATATACACCCAGTACCCAGATGGATGACCGTTTGGGAATACCAGGTAAGCTTCAATGTACGAGCGGTGTAATGGATAATGGCTCAGAATTGTTAATCGGACAGCCGAGTTCCAATTCCCGTTGGTTTCGTTGTATTCACTTACGCGCAAATACCTTAGAAAATTACATGAATCCACTTATTCTCCCCAGCTATGGATTAATTAGTAAAACTTGTATCGCAAAACCCTTATTATCTCTAAAAAGATTATTATAATGTAAATGTATTTTCTGACTTTAAATAACCTGCAAAGGGTCGATAAGCCTTAAAAAACGAAACAATCCATCAATGCACTGCCAGTGGTAGCGAAAATGACTATTTTTAGAGGCGCTTGGGACGCTCGAAATATTGTCTTGTATTAACTAGTGATATTTTTTCTTCGCGTTACACCTTTTTCTGTTTAAGAAATATTCCGTAGAATCGTTCTACTTTCGGATAGCGGGGTTAACCTGCCTTGTTATTTTATAACTATATATTGATTTAACATATGTAAACTCTCTTTCGTACGCACCGTTTCTGGAAAGAAAATGTGTCAAAATGACATAGATGGTGTCGATTGTTCATGTTGACCCAGTGCAGGAAAACATGACAGACATGGTGTTAAAAGCAACAAGCAGAAAAAACAAAACTTTCAAAAGCATTTAGCTCTTCGAGAAAACGAAGAAACGATAGTGATGTCGCAAAGGTGGCAAAGAGATGCTTCCATATTTATTTCCCCCTGCCAGTAGGACGCATCACAAATTTTAGATCGCCCTCATCCATTCTACCTCAAAATATGGCTAAATATCATTTTCTTTTATTTTCCCCTAAAATGTATTTGTATTTTTTATGTTTATGTAATTTAATTTTTTGTTAGCAAGCATTAAAACACGCATATTTGTGTTGTTCTAAATTTTGTCTTTAACTTTACAAGAATACATATGTTAAACGTTCTTCTATGATCGTCTGTCAAAACGCATATTTTTGTTCGAAGTTTTTGTCTTAACTTTACGAGAGAACATATTTTCAATATTCTTTCATGATCGTCAGCCATCTTTCAACAAAGTTCTTAATTCCATCCTTGTCAAAGTACAGCCGCGGGTGTCATTTGCAGACTTCCAGGGAACAGATTTTTTTTTTTTTCATTAAGCGAATTCTATAAAAACTTAAATAAATATAAAAGAAATTCAAATATTTTTTTTCGATTTCCGGAGTAAAAAAATTATTAAATCTTTTTGTGACACTATTTGTTACTGGTAATCATAAGAAGTTTTTTTTTTTTTATATAGAAGGAGCGATATACTGACAGACCACTGATAAAAAAAAGAAGAAGGAATAAACACTGTGGGGAAAAATTAAAGATTTTAATTCTCATAAAGACAGCAATTTGAATTGTATGTCGGGGTTTTGAACAATGAAACACATAGGGTAGACGTTGATTTGAACTGCGACATGTCAAATGGCAACAATGATTGACACGTTAGTCGATCAAACACACAGCTAAAAATACGGGCTATGAATGGGAAACTTTTCTGCGTAAACAACGAACTTAGAATTAATCTTTACTGGTCGGAGGGTGGCTGAGGTAGCGGGCACAGATGACTCACCAAGGAAGGTGGAGGAGCCACCCACGCCCACTGAGGAGGATTAGTGGGAGATAATAAGAGGAAGTGGAAGTCATGGGGCGAATGCCTGTAGCCATCACCCGTGGAAGAGGGGAATTCCCCGAAATTATGCAGGACCCAGACAATTGAGATGATAAGCAGGGGAAAATACCGAATTCCCCAGCTGCGCCGTGCCCCGCACCGGTTTAAGAGAACATCAATAAATACGAATGTCCCACAAAAATTTAGGAATAAGCTTTCTTGTAGTTTGAGCGTGTTTATAAGTATGGTCGCAAACCACTGTAGACGAGATGCCAAATCAGGAACAATCACATTGCATATCCTTCTCTGTCGGGGACCTTGAGATGGACAGCAGGGTCTACAGACCATATATGGCAGCAGTAATTCATGCAAGGGCTAATTGTTGATTTATAGATTTGAAGGGTAGACTCAGGTGAGAAAAACTTTCTGGCGCGACACAGAGAACCAAGTGTGTGTGTCTGTGTGTGTGAGTGTGTGTGTGTGTGAGAGAGAGAGAGAAAATTATATTTGCTCAGTTATCTAATGATTGTCTCTATATTAGATCGTAAATTGAAAATGAATGAATTATAACTTTTATTATATTTTCGGAAAAAAAGATATACTAATAGTACGACACTTTCAAAATATATATGCGAACAACAAGGGTAAAAACGCATCCAAAAGCATTAAATGGGAAATCATTAAGAGAACATCTTCGTGAAATGCTAGGAGCAAAACCTGCCGACTATGCTTAGAATAAAAGTTGGATTGCTTAGAAAATCCAATAATTACTTAAAAATTGCATATATATATATATATATATATATATATATATATATATATATAATGATAATTATCAACCAGGCCAATTTGCTTTTAATTATGATGTGTTTTCGGTAAGTTTTCCGATGACACGGCTATTTACACCTGTCTTAATACCAAGTCTGATAGGTTCGATAAAATCAAATTGAGAGCTGATATCCAAAATGGTCTTTAATCTGTTGTCAGTTGGGAAAAGAAATGGCCCTTTAATTCTAAAGCCTCCAGAACGAAGGTGATGCTAACCTCCAAAACAACAATTCCTTACGTCTTTTCAGTCTCAAGTTCACTGGCATGAACTGGAACAATTATATTGAATCACTTTCTGGTTTTGCTGCCAAGAAAGTTGTTTTACTATGTTACCTGCAGTTGTTCTCGCAGGAACTTTTCTTGCACCTTTATAAGTCTACTATTCATGTGTACATCAGATATTGCTGCCACATTTGGTTTGGTGCTTCTACTATGCATCTTAAGATTGGGGAGAAAATCCAAAGAAGAATCAGCAATGTTATCGATCCTGGCCTGGCATCTCCGTTTCATTCGCTTTCCAACCTCCGTAAGTTTCCCTGTGGCTTTTCCATATTTATTGTCACGGTAAAATTGTTCTAATATTTCTTTAGTACCTCGACTACGCGAACCATGTTAGATTGGCGGTTATTCACTGTTTAATTTTCTAGATGTAGCTAATGGTTTCTCCTCTCGTACACATCACTTATGGAACTCTTTTCCCACTTCTTTCTTGCCTGCCAACTAAGATTTAAATGCAGCGTCAGTCATCATCTTCTGCTTCATTGAACCTTGTTCCTTTATTGTCCACCATGTTTCTTTTACTCTTAGTAACCCCTTACAACTCCTCAAGGATACATGGCACAGTGGATAAAGGCGTTGGTTAGATCCAGTGACAGGACCCATTACACGGTTAAGGCAGTGGAAAACTTTCAGGGAGAAATTAACAGGAGATAACTGATAAATGACATCCAATAAAAATGGCACGTGGAACTAGCGAAATAAAGGATTCAGTTCGACATTCCAACCACCTGAAGAAGGCTGGAGCGTACAACGGCCGAAATGTTGTAATAAATATGGCGACAAAGATGAGGACAATAGTCCGAATAATGTAAATAATGTACATAATACCTCATCTCAGAAATATAGACAGATCCTTACAACCTATTGCTTTTTTTTGGCGTGAAATGTTTTAGCCTGTTCATATCTATCTATCTTTCTATCTATCTATCTATCTATCTATCTATCCCAATCTGTTCATATCTATCTATCTCAATTTGTTCATATCTATCTATCTATCTATCTTTCTATCTATCTATCTATCTATCTTAGTCCTTTAATATCTATCTATCTATCTATCTATCTATCTATCTATCTATCATAGTCCTTTAATATCTATCTATCTATCTATCTATCTATCTATTTATCAGTCCTTTAATATCTATCTATTTATCTATCTCAATCTGTTCATATCTGTCTATCTCAGTCTGTTCATATCTATCTATCTCAATCTGTTCATATCTATCAATCTATTTCATTCTCTTTATATCTGTCTTAATCGGTTCACAAGTCTTGTACTGGATGGAAGTTATTCTTCTTTATATGATGTGTCCCCCTCAGGATGTAGGTGATCATGGCTCTTCACAACTTCCTGTTCTCTGTAACTCTTAACAAATTTTGTTACTCTGATATTTCTCCTAAACCCTGTTCCGCCATCTATTCACTTAAACTCATTACGTTGTGCGTTGTTTTCGTCTGTACTTCTTGCCCTCAGTCTGCACTGTGAGCATAACATTTTCCAAGCCCTCTTCACTCATTATGTGCCCGAAATATTCCAAATGTCCCTTCCTGATGTTGAGTATAAGTGCTCTTTTTGTTTCCATTTTCTCTAAAACTTCCCCGTTGATAATATGTTCGGTCCATGGTATTCTCAATATCCTTCTGTAGAGCCACAGTTTATCTCAGATTTTTTTAAAAATTAAGCTCAGTTCAAGTGTATAACGCAACGCATCAATCACATGAGATGTCTCCTGCCGAATTCTCAGAAAGAAAACCTGAAGTACCTGTAGTAAACAAAACAAGATCTAGATTTAAAATTCCAGTGACTCATAGATTTTGTTAGAAATTAAAGACTCGAATTTACAAACTTTGCTTAACACACACGCAAAAGCGAATCCAAAAAAAAACTCGTGAAATTTCACACTTTGATGCGAAATGTTTTTTTCGGCCAATAGAACACTAGGAAACATTTAAAAACATAATTCAACTAATCTTCAATTCTCAAAAACAAATTCTTTTACGGACCTTTTCGCGAGCCGACGCGAAGTTTGTTTGTCGTCCAATGGATATTATCCCAACTTTCTCCATCACCTCTTTTATATTTGATAAACGAACGGAACATTTTTAGATTGAGCGATTACTTCAAAGACATTCCTACTCTTCGATAACGCTCATACATACAGACATACATACATAAACACATACGTTCCTGCCTACATACACATAAACTCATTCTTGCAAGGACTACTACGGACTAGATAATAACAACTTCCGGTTGGTAGATTAAACTTGTATCAATGCAACAAAATAGACGATGATGATTTGTATTTTCTGTAATCAATCTTGCATAACAAATATGATAATTAAATACATATCATCAAGAGGTTTATTTCCTCGGGCGTTTGGGAATGAAGATTGTCTCCGAGTTAACAAAGTGTACGAAGCTTGTTGAACGGAAAAAAGATATCCGCCACCATTTTAAAAGCAAATAAGGAAAGTGCCAAAAATATTACTACTTGTGTTCTCTGGCGGCGAAACACTTTCAATTGCCGCCTCTCCGCGGGAGATCTTTGATTCGAAAGCCGACTGAGCGTAAATGCAATCAGGAATTCCGATGAGGGTTTGAGATTAATACCGATATCGACACTAAGATAGAAATGGAAACAAAAGAGAAGAAATAAAAAGAAAGATTGATTTAAAGAAAGAAAGAAAGAAAGAAAGAAAGAGAACTAACTGCATTTGAAGTAAAAATTAAATAAAATATTCAGTGATATAAAGAAAGAAGGTTTGGTTTGGTTTGGTCTATTTTGGTTTGGTTTGTTTTACTGTATATCAACCTCAATGGGTTATTTAATGCCGACAAAACTTTCATTTCCAAAAACGTATTGCTGTTTCTTAATATTTTTCCTCAAAAAATCTATTTCTGGTAATATTTTTTTCCTTCCAAAAATCTATTTCTGGTAATATTTTTTTCCTTCCAAAAATCTATTTCTGGTAATATTTCTTTTCTTCCAAAAATCTATTTCTGGTAATATTTTTTCCTTCCAAAAATCTATTTCTGGTAATATTTTTCCTCCAAAAAATATATTTCTGGTAATATTTTTTCCTTCCAAAAATCTATTTCTGGTAATATTTTTCCTCCAAAAAATATATTTCTGGTAATATTTTTTCCTTCCAAAAATCTATTTCTGGTAATATTTTTTCCTTCCAAAAATCTATTTCTGGTAATATTTTTCCTCCAAAAAATCTATTTCTGGTAATATTTTTTCCTTCCAAAAATCTATTTCTGGTAATATTTTTTCGTTCCAAAAATCTATTTCTGGTAATATTTTTTTCCTTCTAAAAATCTATTTCTGGTAATATTTTTTTTTCTTCCAAAAATCTATTTCTGGTAATATTTTTCCTCAAAAAAATCTATTTCTGGTAATATTTTTTCATCAAAAAAATCTATTTCTGGTAATATTTGTCCTCCAAAAGAATCTATTTCTGGTAATATCTTTTTTCAAAAATGTATTGTTGATAAAACATATATATATATATATAGTCAAAGTATTACAGGTAATAAATTTTTTACAAAGTATTTTTGGTATTAAAACTTATTTTTACACTATCATAGTGTTTTGACCACAGTTTGGGGGTTAACTATTTGCCCATAGCTGTAACCCTAACAGGTGCTACCACCCCGGGTTAGGGTGTACCTGGGAACACCAGCAATTAAGAGGTGGTTCCACGCTCCTCAAAACCTCCCGATCAGAGGCCTAGCTGTTGGATGTAGTTTATCTTCATACCCAGGACGCGGATGTAGTTTATCGTCATACCCAGGACGCGGATGTAGTTTATCGTCTTACCCAGGACGCGGATATAGGTTATCGTCATACCCAGGACGCGGATGTAGTTTATCGTCTATCCAGAACGCGGATGTAGTTTATCGTCATACCCAGGACGCGGATGTAGTTTATCGTCATATCCAGAACGCGGATGTAGTTTATCGTCATATCCAGAACACGGATGTAGTTTATCTTTATACCCAGAACGCGGATGTAGTTTATTGTCATACCCAGAACGCGGATGTAGTTTATCGTCATACCCAAAGACGGAAAGAAAGTGGATGATTGACGGGGAATATATCGGAAGAAAAAAACTAATTCGAAGGTAAAAAGAACGGAAAACATTTTTATATGAAATAAAAAGAAAGAAACATTAAATGATTTAAATTAAGAAAAGAAAGACTGATGGATTTACGATAAAACATGATTTTCAGCAAGAAAATTTGAATGATTTAAAAAGAAAAGAGAAGGAAAGAAGGAAATAAAGAAAGCGTGACTTATTTAATATAAAAAAGAAATCATACGCTGACTTAAAGTAAGAAAGGCAGACAGAAAGAAATAAAAAAGAATGAAAAAGCATTCAATATTCTAAAGTAAAAAAGAAAAGAGAGAGAGAAGGAAAGATTGAATCATTTAAAATAAAAATAATGAAAACATTAACGATCTAAAAAGGAAAGAAAGAAAGAAAGAAAGAAAGATAAACTGAAAGGCCCTAATCAATATTCAATATTTCAGATAATCAACATAGCTTTCGCTTCTCTAGATTAACTGCTGATGTATCAACGATGTATCAACGATGTATCAACGATCATTGTCGAAAGAGCCTATCAAGCTTTAGATAAACATAGTGACACTCGATCTGTTGCTTTGGACATCACGAAGGCATGTGACAGGGTTAGTCAACAGGTCTTCTTCACAAGCTGAAAGGTTATGGCATTTCTGGGTGAATTTTCAAACTGATTCGATCTTTCTTATCAAATGGCGAAATGAAAGTTGTCTTGAATGGCCACACTTCTAGATCTTTTTTGCATTAAATCAGGTGTCGCCCAGGGCTTTATCCTTGGACCTACGGTGTTCCTAATTTTCATCAATGACCTTCCTAATGTCATCAGTCATCAGTTGAAAAGTTAGAAGGTTAGAGAGGGCGAAGATTATCTTGAATAATTTGGAAAATGATCTTACCGTTAATTGTAAACACAGCTATAAATTTAACTTACTATAGGGGTTGTAATATTTTCAACGATAAAGATATGTTACTGTAAGTTTAGTAGGTTATTACTTTTATTACCTGATGGTCCTCCTGTCGATATGGATATGTTGGTGTAGTTGTATTATGTTGTTCGTGTCTTCACGTGTGTGTGTTTTTGCTGATAAATGTATGTATATATATATATATATATATATATATGTGTGTGTGTGTGTGTGTGTGTGTGTAGTTTTTTATAAAAAGAAAGAAGGAAAGGAGAAAAAACGACAAGAGAAGTGGGGAAATTTATATATGTATATATGTTTGTGTGTATGTGTATGTATATATTTCTATTTGCGTGTACTTCTGTATGAATGTATATTTTTATGTGTATGTATGTGGGGGTATATATATATGTGTGTATATATATATATGTGTGTGTGTGTGTGTGTGTGTGTATATATATATATATAGTTGAATGTGTGTATGTGTATGTGTATATACAAATATATCTGTACTTATAGTTATATGTGTGTGTATATATATATGTGTGTATGTGTTTGTGTTGATACCTGTTATATGTGTGCTTGCTTGTGCGTTTGTGCGCTTGTGTATGTGTTGGTGTATAAACTTAGGTATGTGTCTGCATGTACATGTGTATGTGTATGCGTACATGTTTATATGTGTGTGTGTGTTTGTGTGTGCGTGCTTATATATGTATATGTTGATGTGTATATATGGGTATTTATACATGTTTATATATATATATATATATATATATATATATATATATATATATATATATATATATGTCTATATCTTCGTATATATATGTATATCTTAAAACATACATATAACAAACTATTTCTAATTCTAACAGTTGAAATATAATCCTTGAAAATGGCTAAATGTATAGCCGAAAGCGCTCGGATAAAAAGAACATTCGGACAGTTTTTTTTATATAATTTATCATCTGAAAAGAAAAACATTATTAGATCGCACGAGAAATTATATAAAAAAATAAATAAAAGCACCTTGTCAGTCGTTTTTAAAATGAAATGTGCATATATATATATATATATATATATATATATATATATATATATATATGTGTGTGTGTGTGTGTGTGTGTGTGTGTGTGTATGTATATATATATGCGTGTGTTTATGTTTGCGTTTGTATGTGTTTTTATATATATACGTGTGTTTGTATATGTGTATGTGTGTACATATGTATGTATGTATATATATATGGTTTGTTTACTTTTTATGTTGCTATGTAGGTTGATATATTTATGCTTGCTTCTGTATGTGTATATATGCATATACGTATGCGTGTATGTATGTGAGTGTATGTGTATATATGGATATATATGTGTATGGGTATATATGTGTGTGTATATCTTTGTAGGTATGCTTTTCTGTGTTCCTGTCTGTAGTGAAGAATTTGTGTATATATATGTGTGCATGTATTTTTTATTTTCTTTCACACATTGTTATATTTTTGTACTCATGTATGTGCACTAGTGCGTATATAGGTATATATGAAATATTTATATACATTGGCGCGCCTAATTTCTTGAGGAAAATAGCATTTCATAAAATTTGGTCAGTTTCATTTCATTCTCACTTGTTCACTCACATATTCTCGTACGTAACCATAGGCATAAACAATGATTAAGTGCAATGTTTCTTGAATTTTTAAACTTTTGTCGAAGGTAACGGTTTCATCATTATAAACCATTGGTGATTTTCACTAAGGAAGATCAGATGTGTAAATATCTTTTACTGTTGTAATTTATGGAAGTTTACTGAATAGAATAATCACACGAAGGTTGGTAATGAACGATAATACTTTGGACAAGAACAACACATATAAGATTCGCCAGTGGCGAGTAGAAGAAGTAGTCAACTGCTAGAAGTGAGTCAAGTGAATTCCACTATGAATGTCTAACTGCAGGATATCTACCAATCGCTCCACGCGTTCAGATGTGGCACAAGGCTGAATTTAATGTGGTGTATCCGAGCCAGTAGGCTCGGCCAAAAATTCCCCGTAGACACCGTATAAAACGGAGTCGGGTAGCTGTTTCTCGAGACGAGACTCTGCTCTTCGACATAGCTTCGTCTGGGGATCCTCTCTGCCCGGAGTTAGAGAGCTTGACCAACACAGCTGGAGATGAATCTCCAACTGCAAGATATCTACCAACCGCCCCACGCAGTGAGATGTGGCACAAGGCTGAATTTAATGTGGGGTATCCGAGCCCGTAGGCTCGGCCAAAAATTCCCCGTAGACACCGTATAACAAGGGGTCGAGTAGCTGCTTCCTGAGATGAGACTCCGCCCACCGACATAGCTTTGTCCGGGGATCATCTCTGTCCGCAAGCAGTGAGTCCAACCAGTAAGAGACGAATCTCCACTGCAGACCAACATACAGTGTTTACTACTTTATTTATGTGAACGGGAAAGTACCCATTTTCGTCCGTAAGTATGCTACATTTACTTTAGAAACAAGAAACTTTCAGAATTTTTTTTTTTTTACTTTGGAGAAATATATTTTTATTTAAAAATAATTTTGATTATTTTTAATAAATTCGAAGTTAATCCCACGAAGTGTTCTGTGTCAATCACACTGTCAAACGGATAAACGTAGGTTCATACTGAAACACGAAAAATTACAGTAGATCTTTTTAATTTTCCGGCTCGCCTCATGATGAGCCTTTCTTATTAGGGCAGCTTGCTTTTTAACAATTTATAAAATCTACATTGCACTTAATGTAAAAGTTGGGGTTTCATGTGATAGTACTGTTGTAGGAATACTTCTACTCGGTTTTTCGTTGAATGTTAAAATTTGAAGTGTCGGGATTCGATACATTAACGAAATATAGTAACAGGGGGGCTCATAATTTGGCCGTCTAGAATAATCACACGATTTTCATTGAATGAATAAAATTCAGGAGAAAAGACAACGTAGTTTCAACAAATAAACATTAATTTAATATAACGACAAGAATACAAGCAGTTGATGATAGATTGGAAAGTAATGTCTTTTTGTTTGGGTTAATAAAGTTCTGAAATAAAATATAAACTGTCTTTGTGTACGTATGTGAGAAACAATAAAATGTTAGCATATGTGTGTTTGTATGAAAATGTCAATACCTGTGTGCGTGATTCATAGTAAAGGCGGATACAAGAGATAGTTAGAAATTGTTTCTTACTGTTGGCGGTGTTGCCGTAGTCTGAAGTTTGGCAACGCTGTCGCTTTTAACATGAGGTCATGAAGATCATCAGCGAGAGTTGTGTGGAGTTTAGTGACAGCTGTGTGTATCCTGTTTGAGAATGAATTTCGTATGTTTTTTTATACATTTTTTCGTAACAAAATCGGCTCTAGATTTAAATTATTTATTTCTTCCTAATTGGCCCTAAAAGGGCACGTGGTATGTCTTCTACTACGTCCGTACGATATTTGGTCGGTATCTACCTAAAAATAATGATGATTAATAAAACAAACATTCTGATTTGTAATCTATGATTTTATTGGTGTGTTTAAAGATGTAAGTGTTTTCTTGAGTGTGATTGGTTTATAAATATTGTATTTGATATTTTAGTGGACACGACACTGTCGCCGGAAATTAGATTTATAGCATTTACCACTTTTTGAGCATAGGTTTAAATACAATCTAAAAAAACTACAGAAATACCTAATTTCCGTAGATTTTTGTTTAGAAACTAACTTAAAAATTTTACTATTTCAAGAATAAATCCAAATAAAGTTGATATATTTTGTATTATATACATTGAATTGAAAATATAATCAAACCAGAATTCTAATTATGAATCGCGACAAATAAAATATGCAGTTATTTTTACTGCATTTGTAAGTTAAAACTGTGAAATAATTGTAAAAGGTTACAAAAAAAGGTTAATCAGTGAATAAGATTTGTTAGATCATCTGTTAGGTCCTAATTAATAAAAACAAAAAATATATAAAAGGTTATCAGTCAATCAAGTGCCATGCGTGATAGACGGGGTAGATTTTATCCCGCAGGAGGTTGCCATTACTTTCTGCGGTAAACCAGTTGCCAACCTAGGCTATAGAGCCCTGTCTGTCCTGCTATTTATCCATAGCTAGAGAGAGAAGAAGAGGATTCATATCTTTCCCAAGGGTATTAGCACGTAAGTGAATGTAATGGATTCGACTGGATTTCGAACTCGGCTCTCTAATTCCTCAATCCGAGCCGCTATCCATTACTCCACCGTACCTTGTATATAGCACCATAATACTACTGGGTGTAAAATTATAAGACAAAATGTTTTAAATTTGCATTCTCTATTGAAAATCACACTAAAACTACTGCATTGTATAATATATTACATGATAGCTAAACGGTTCAGTATAATTTCAATTTGAATGTAAATAAAGGTCTTATTTGATGACACAATGATTTATTAATAATGTGCTTGTGTCATGCATCTCGTCCATACACAATATGTAAAGCTTAAGTAAATTATAAATTTTATAAGGCTGTGCTATAAGGCATTCACTGACACAGGAATGAAATTGCAACGCTACGATTTTGAACCTAAACTTAATCTTCAAACTCGTTTTCTCACAAAACGGTAATAATTTGGAAAACAATATTTTGTGTCAGTATTTATCACATCAAGCTCAAACTTTGAATAACAGTCAACTAAAATCGAGCTGCTCTGATATCTCATACGGCCAATTGATCATATAAGGTTGCCCATGCTAGACTATTTGGAGTCTGGCAATGTTGGGCAACAGAAAAATTCCATTCGCTTAAGTAAAAAGTAAATTAGACCGTTTCTATCTTTGACTTAAAATTTATTTTTTAAAACATATTTATTCGACTATCTCCTGCCATTCTTTTTTCATGGAGCATTCCTGATTTCAACCTCCAACAACATATTTGGTCAGATATATTTGCACACTTACGTGGTTACTTTGGATTTTAGAAAGATATATCTAGTCTCTTTACCGTCTGTGTATGCTAGGCAACAGAAATGTTTCGTTCGATTGATTAAGTCAAAAATAAAACATAATTATTTTTATTTCCCACATTAAATTTATTAAAGAACATATTTATATTTTTGTTCCATTATCTTGACATGAAATCGAGATTCAGCCTTTAAGTAAACATCCCAAAAAGAAACGTGTCAGTCAGTCGAAGAATTACATGACAACTGATTTCTCAAAAGTAAATTTCAGTAATTATAAAGCTATATTGGCTGAACCTGATAACTGGGTCCATAAAAGGGTCCCTCATGGAGATAGTAAGGTTTTCGGCTAATATTAAAGGCAGTCAAATTATAAATCTCTTCAGCGTTGATGATAAAATGCACAGAATTATTTTAAGTTCTTGGTCAAGACATTTGTTGAATGATACATATCACAAACAATAAAATTTAATGTATAAAATATACAAGAACATGCTCTTTCATGTTACCGGAGGTGACGATTGACCACTTTGACAAAAACTGTTTCAAACACACCAATTCAATGGAATGGTTCCCAGATTTATATCCAATAGAAAGCTTGTTTTAAAGCGATGTATTTGAGAATAGAAAACAATATTCAAACAAAAAATACCCGGGAAGTAATTCTTTTTTTCTTTTTTTACTTTTTTCTCTTTTTTTCTTTTGTCCTCTTGTTCCTCTCTTTTCCTCATCTTCTCGTTTTTTTTCTTTTTTCTTTTTTCTTTTTTCCTCTTGTTCCTCTCTTTTCCTCATCTTCTCGTTCTTTTTCTTTTTTTCTTTTGTCCTCTTGTTCTTCTCTTTCCCCCGTCTTCTCGTTCTTTTTCCTTTTCTATTTTCTTTATTTCCTTTTCTATTCTTGTTCCTCTCTTTTCCTCGTCTTTTCACTCTTTTTCTTTTTTTTGTTTTTCTTTTGTTCTTTTTTCATCTCTTTTCCCCGTTTTCTAATTCTTTTCTTTTTTTTTCCTTTTGTTCTCTTGTTCTTCTGTTTTTCTCGTTTTCGAATTCTTCTTTTTCTTCACACACTGATTCCCCCTTCTTTATAACTACTGCTATAATCGTTTTCTTTTTCGTCGTTTTTATTCTTTTTCATCGTTTTTATTCTTTTCCTTTCTTTTTTGCAACCCACCGTTTTCGCCTATTTTCACCAGGATTCTCCACTTTTTTACGCTTATTTCCTTCCATATTTTCCTTCAATATACTCAACTATCTCGTTTTTTTTTAATTTTTACCCCAGCTTGTGTATAAGATATTTTTATGTTATTTTCCTTTTGTCATTTCACTCTTTATTTTCATTTTCTCTTTATCTTTCGCTGAAATCCAAATTGTTTTCATTGCAATTTTCCATGCAAACTTCTCGAACTTTTACTAAAATCGCCATTTTATCTCGCTTACAGGGATTAACCATAGAGCCAACACAAAAGACGCTGGTGAGTTGTCAGATGGAAAATTTGATACGTGATGCTCTTTCTGAAAAGAAAGATTTTACTGAAAACGTTGCTATTGTGTAAAATCGTAATTTTAGAGTAAAGCGAATTTTATGAGAAAGAAAAATGTACACGCCTGCAAATCCCAGCGGAAATGTCCGTCTTTTGTCGATTGATCAAGATTTTTTAAGATAAACGCAAACGTTGAAAATAGTCAAATAGAATTCCGAACGAGCAATGATATACACATTGCGCATGCGCGCGTGCTGGAATGAGCATGCTTGTAAATAGGAATGCGCAAAAACAGATAATGAGACCGCGATGTACTGAGGAACAAAAGACAGTTTGTTTTTTTTAATAAAAATTGATTCAAGCGTTTACTAACATTGATCAAATTTCTCACACGCGAAATCAAGATGTGTATGCGTGTGTGCGCCCGGGCGATATTTTCTCATTTTATCAACTAAAACAGTACTTACATAGTCAGGCTTCTATATAGACAAGTTACCGTTCCGACAGTGAAACCCGAGATCGAATCTCGGCATTACTTAAATACACCAGTCCATTTGTAAAAAAAAAAAAATATAGGGAAAACGGTTCCAGGAATATTCGCTGCAAACATTTTTGCCGTAAGAAAACTTGACTCAGGAATTTTCGCCGTATGAATCTTTGCCGTCTAGGATTTTGCCTTAAAACAATGTCACCGCATTTTTTTAAATATACGAAGTACCTTGTTATCAAGTATATCTGGGTCACATTATTGTTATTTCGATTTAAACATTTTAATAAGCGAAATTATAGGATCAAAATCCTACATCATTCATCCTCGTCAGTGAGGATCGCAAAAATTTCAACTTGACACCAGAACTTACGTCACGCAATTTCATATTTCAGTCTCAACGTTAAACTTTCTGTTAACATAATATCAGTCTGCCAATAATTCTCAATCAAGTAATAAATATTATTTCAAACAATCTTAGAACTTGAATACGCAACCAACTTCAATATAAAAGATCTGATCAAAGAAAGAAAACCCTTTCAAACTCTCAGTAAGTCTTTTGAAATTTACACAAATTATTTGCAAACATGAACTGTTTTAAATTCACTATAAATACTTAAATAGTGAAATATACTTTCTTATATTTGAACATAAATTATAACAACACACCACCTTTTGATCCAAAGTATAATTGACATTCAATTCATCAAACACAAAAACATTTAAACAATTTAATATATATAATTGTTACATAATTAAAATAACCAAACTGAATAACTAATTTGAACACTCAAAGAAGGAGTAGAATTATTAATATCAGTGCAAGACCAGCGGAAAATGCTTAATTACAGTTCAACGCAAAAAAACACCTTATTTACGAAGCATTACTTAGAATTTGCACACATTTTAAATTATTTCTTTGTTAATTTGATATGTTTTTAGACTTTTATTTTTTATATAAATGTTTACTTTTTAATTTCTTTTCTGATGTTTGACCCTGTAAAAAAAGACATCCATATATACTTGATAACAAGGTACTTCGCATATGAAATTGAACATTACTCCAAAAGGAACGTTCAAAATAAGGCTGTCAAAAAAAAAATGCGGCGAAATTGTCTTACGGCGAAAATCCTATACGGCGAAGCTTTATAGGACGAAAATTCCAGAGGTGAGTTTTCCTACAGCAAGACTGTTTACGGTGAATGTTCCCAGAACTGCTAAAAGAGTCTGTCAAGCTCTAAATAATAACGGTGAATCTTGGGCTGTGGCTATACATATCTCGAAGGTGGTTAACTGGGTTTGGCATGCGGGTCTTCTTTAAAAGAGGATGCGCCATGTTATCAATAGTGTGAGCCAGATATACTTGATAACAAGGTAACTCGCATATTTAAAAAAATGAGGCGAAATTGTCTTACGTCAAAAATCCTATACAGCAAAGTTTTCTACGGCGAAAATTCCTGAGATGAATTAGTTTATGGCGAATATTCCGGAACGAGGGGAAAGTATTAGGAAGAAGAAGTGGAAGAAAAAGAAAAAGAAAAAGAAAAAGAAATAGACGAAGCATAAGAAGAAAAAGAAGAAGATGTTTTAGATCTATTTTTAGAAGTGATGAAATTGGAGGCACAGCAATGATCGATGAAGAAGTGTATTGACATTTATGTTGGAAAATAAATATTCCTTGTGTGAATGATGATTAATATTATCGTTAGGCTACGAATTTATTGATGCAGGTTTATGAGCATGCATATACTCTCAAGTGCTGCAGCTTGCACGCCCACACGATGAGTGCAAAAAAAAAACATTAGAGTCGCTGAACATAAATTAACCAATCAAAAAACGACAAAAAGCGAAAACTTCAGAATGACGTCAGAAAGGATTTCCCGCTTTCTGACTTTTGATTTTACATTTTGTTCTTTTTCAATCGTTGTGTTCATAGAGACATTTTGAACACATTGGCATTCATTAGCAGCACGTTGCCTTGTCTTTCCCCTAGGAAATGGAGTTTATGCACGGGGTGGTGCCATTCTTTTGTAGGAGGCCCACAGCAAAAGTTCAACACAAGATATTCCTTGTTGCAAAAGCGCGGACAGTCGGGAACGCATAAAAGCAACAATTAAAATCGATACATCGACCGACTTCTTTCTTTGTCTTTAAATATTCCTTTTGCATTTCTTATAAAGATGCTTCTATTTTGAAGAAAATTTATGTACGTTTGGTAAACAAATACTGATATAGATAGATATATAGAAACAACCTGAGATAGATAGATAGATATGAACAACCTATCTATTTCAGTCCGCTCATATCTATGCCAATCTAACTCAGTTTCTTTAATATCAATCCATCTGTCTCGGTTTGTACTAATCTATGTATCTCGATTTGTTCAAATATATCTATCAATGTCAGTTTTTATATATATATATATATATATATATATATATATATATATATATATATATATATATATATATATATATATATATATATATATATATATAAATTCTGTTTTGGAACCACGGTGGAGTAATGGATAACGGGATCGGAGAGCCGAGTTCGAATTGCAGTCGAATCCATTACATTCACTTACGTGTTAATACCCTTGGGAAACGTGTGAATCCTCATCTTCTCGACGGGACACTCCATCATATATTCTGTTTATGCGTAACTTATTGTTTATAGATATAATTTATTCAAGTAAATACTGTTTTTTTTTTAATTAAACAGTATTATTTATATTTACAGACATGAATGTTCGAAAAAATTTCGTAGAAAAGATGTGCTACTCCGGCAGAAATCGAACCTGTAACCCTAATGAGCAACATCAGTTGATATAGTATTTAGATTAGTCGGACTATTGTCCTCATCTTTGTCGCCATTTTTGTCACAACGTTTCGGCCGTTGTACGCTCCGGCCTTCTTCGGGTGGTTGGAATTTCGAACCGAACCCTTTATTTCGATCACTGGGGTAGACTGTTCTAGTTCCACGAGCCATGTTTGATGGTTATCTCCTGCTAATTTTCCCTCTGAAAGTTCTCCACTGCCTGAACCGGGTATTGAACTCACACTCTTTGGGTCTGTCACTGGATCTAACCAACGCCTTTATCCACTGTGCCATGTGTCCTTGAGGACATCTGGGTATGAATTTCTGAGTATTATAAACCTAATTTTTCAGTAACCAATTTTTTACCAGTACTCATATTGCAAATTTGCTGTTATCATTGGATGTTTTTACCAGATCTCATATTGCAACCTTTTTTGTTATCATTGCTTTTCTCTGGCACTCCTTATTACTGGTTCCCATATTGTATTTATTTCTATGCTTGGCCGACTCAGGAGATTTTTGTGGCCTAGCATATGTCCTGATTCCTTAAGTTTACGAATTTTCCAATGGTGTTCCCTGTCTATGAACTCAACCTGATCCCACGTAAATAATGACAATATATTATGAAATGGATTAAGTCCGATTATTATTTTAATATATTTTCTGTTTATACGTTATTTTCATTTTATAATTATTTGTATACATTTATATTTGTTTATTGCTTTTAGGTCTTTTTCCAGTTGTTTTTGGAATTTGTTGTTTGGCAAAACAATACGGAAATATGCGAACTCAAAGGCATATACATCATCAATAAATTAATATATCATTAATCAAAAAGACATAGGCTTATACAGAGACGACGGCCTAATAATTGTAAGAGATTGTAACGGCAAAACTACAGAAAAAAGAAAACAGCTTATAGAAATGTTAATACATTAGGATGTAAGACAGACATAAAATCCAAACTAAAAATAGTAAATTTCTTAGATATAACATTTAATCTAAACAACAGTATATACAAACTATACATTCAAGTACATACCCATATCTATAAGCAAAATAATATCAACAAATACCAGCAACATAAAAATATTGAAGGGAAAAAAAACATATGAAATAGCATTAAGAAATAGCAGTTATTCGAACAAATTACAAGATACAAACACGAAAACAAGACAACCAAGCACAATAGAAAAAGAAACTTAATCTGGTTCAACCCCCCCCCCCACCGTACAATAATACAATAAAAAAAACGGGAAAAATATACTTCAAAATAATCGAAAATCATTTCCCAAAAACACAACAAACTATCAAAAATCCACAAAACCACAGCAGAAATCAGTTACAACTGCATGGAGAACATGGAGAAAATAACAAACCAAACACAATAAAAAAAATACTCAAAAACGACAATAATGACCACAACAACATTAACCTGCAAAAAAAAAAAACAATAAGAAATACAACTGTCGAAATAAAAACAATTGGATATTTAACAATGAATATCTAACCACCGACATAATATATAAATCCACCGTAACAAACAACACAAACACGGAAGAAAAAGGTTTACATGGAAGCTTCAGAAACAATTTTCAACAATCACAAACCGCATTTAAAACAGAAAAATACAGAAACAACACA
The DNA here is from genome assembly GCA_964036315.1 of Acanthosepion esculentum. Lineage (NCBI taxonomy): Eukaryota > Metazoa > Mollusca > Cephalopoda > Sepiida > Sepiidae > Acanthosepion > Acanthosepion esculentum. The sequence goes on from OZ038496.1 coordinate 29,764,775, forward strand.
TTATCAAAATACATATGGAGCCAGAAACAAAGTAACATTACTACCAAAATTAAATGGTAAATTACAAAAACAAACAACCCCACACAGCAACAATAGCAGAAACTATAGACCTTGTCTGGAAGAAAAACTAGCAATTATTACATTTAAAAATCAAAAAAACTTATTGAACAAAAGGAATGAAATAATGGGGAAATGCAGACATTTAAATAAATACCTACTTAGTTACTTAAATTCTAACATAAAAAGAAATGAAAGAAATACAACATAAGACGTAAAACCATCACAAATACAAACCTCTATAACTAGCACCTAACCCATACCAATCCCAAACACAACCCAACCAAAAAAGAATAACTACAATATCAACAAACAATAAGCAACAAAATTTACCACAACTACACCCTTCACAAAACACAAAAACATACACAAAAAAGAGAGAACGCACGTAGGGGCAGGAACGCATGCACACATAAAACACATCACATCTAACCCATCAGTCAGTTGTGTGTCATACGTGATACGCGCTTAGGCGATCATGTATCAAGTGAATGTAATGGGTTCAACTGGAATTCGAACTCGGTCTAAACCATACCAATCTAAAAAAAACAATCCATCAGGAAAAGAGTAACCATAATATCCGCTAATAAAATCCATTAAAATTTACCACAACTACATTCTTTATAAAACACACAAAAAGCGAGAACATACGTAGGGGCGGGAATATACACCCACAAATCCTGTACATAAACAAAAAAAAATACAATTAGAGGCGCATACATGAACATACAAACATACACGAGCGAGTGCGCACATATGTGTATGTATGTATACTTGCATACATGCACACGCACAAATATACTCCTGCACAGAGAAAGCAAACACACACATAAACACACACCTGCACAAAGACATATACACACATAAAAATCCAATCATAATCAAAAATAAATGGTGAAAACAATAATAATAAAGGCAAATCCAACGGAGACATATGCGGTTAACACATATACACACCCGGCACACACACACACAATCAATCGTGCATACACAAATACACAAACACACACGTGCAGTTGAATGTGTACGTACATGTTCATACATACACACATGCGCATACACAGACACACATATAAACACACGCGAGCATAACGCAAAAACAATAAACCAGAAAAGGCGAGGAAAAAACGAAAGAATAAATAAAAATGAAAAGGAAGAGAAAAAAAGGAAAAGAGAGAAAAAGGAAAAAAGAGAAAAAGGAAAAGAGAGAAAAATGAAAAGAGAGAAAAAGGAAAAGAGAGAAAAAGGAAAAAAGAGAAAAAGAAAAAGAGAGAAAAAGGAAAAGAGAGAAAAAGGAAAAAAGAGAAAAAGGAAAAGAGAGAAAAAGGAAAAAAGAGAAAAAGGAAAATAGAGAAAAAGGAAAAGAGAGAAAAAGGAAAAAGAGAAAATGAAAGTAACACACTCACGCCACAATAAAAATACAAGGAAAGCGAAAAATATAAGCAGTCTAACTCTGTTCTGACGAGGAGTTGCATTTATGCAACTACGAAACTTTAAAGTAAACATGAGTTAAGTGAAAAAAACTTATTAATTCCATTAATGCTCTATCCTTATCTTCGATATTGAGCACTCTACCACAAAGCCTGCTTGCCTTAAATTCGTTTATCAGAAAACTACTGAAAAACCAGCAATTTCGCTTTCAAAAACAGTCTTTCAAATTACCATTATATATATATATATATATATATATATATATATATATATATATATATATATATTGTTGCATAGGAATAAAATTTAAATGCTTACACTTGAGTTTCAACATAGGTCGCCAGTAAGCAAACACGGGCGATTCCATTATTGAATTAAGTAGATCACGTTACCGTAAAAGAAATGTATACATGGGGATTAACGTGACGTCTAACTGATCACTATTTCTATTCTATCCTCTATTTTCTACACGGATCAATATTTCTATTCTCTTTTACTATTTACAGTTCATGATTCTCTATAGTGATCACTATACGAATTACTATTCGGATCACTATTCGAGCGAGTATTATTGAGCAAGTACTATTAGTGCGAGTGTTATTCGAAGGCGTCTGACACCAATATTGTTCAACGGCGTTACTGTAGTTATATTTGCGATTACAAAGTCTCTACTACAACGGGCATTACAAAAATGATGACATGTATTCGTTGACATTACAAAAGTGGTAACGAGTGTTCGTTGACATCACAAAATGTATGGATGTATGTACACGCACATATTTTTCTTTCATTTTTTGATCTCATGAAGCCTAGAAAGGCGAAACGCGTAATCAAATCTCGTTACAATGAAACGGTATTTCATATTTCTTCAAAAATTCGTCAGGTTTCTATATCCTATTTTACACACATATGTATGTATATATTATGTAAATATTTTATATATATATATATATATATATATATATATATATTATAAATATTATATATATATATACATATATATATATAATATTTATATAATGTATACATACATATGTGTGTAAAATAGGATATAGAAAACGGACGATTTTTTATATAAAAAAAATAATCATATATATACATTTATTTTTAATTATAAAAATAATCATATATATTTTTTATATATAAAAATAATAATAATCCTATATAAACCTGACGAATTTATATATATATGTGTGTGTGTGTGTGTGTGTGTAATAGGATTTGGGGTATTTAGGTAAATTATTACAGTAATTCATCGAATCTAGAAGAATGCTCTACAGAATGCAGAAAGCACTGGACGACCGTTTCGTCCTATTTTTGGACTCATCTGCAGTACGCATCCACTGTCGAGATTCGAACCCGAACCGTTTCAATACAACGCCAGCGTCATACCAACTGTACCAACGGGCCTCGGTAGCGAAGAAGAAACTATATAGACTCAATATAGCGCCGCTACTCACAAATTCCGTGCTGATACTCATCTAAGTATTCATAACCCGACGGATTGTGCCCCAAGGGCCACGTTTTTCCTTTCCCCCGAACCGCTCCATCGCAGAGCATTAGCTGGGTCAAGCAAGCATATACAATAGAATTTGGGGGATTTAGGCAAATCATTATACTAATTCATCGTGTCTAGGACCATGCTCAACAGAATGCAGAAAGCACTTTACGGTCGTTTCGTCCTATTTTGGGGACTCATCAGCAGTGCGCATCCACAACCGAGAATCGAACACTAATTCTTGCTTGACCCAGCTTACTACAATATTTTACATAGTTGTAACATAGTAAGCCTTTTTGTATTGGGGCGAATAAACACCTCAGAAGATTATTCATTTCATTTTCGGAAATCCGAGGCAACGAAAACGGGGCCAACCTCTTCAAGTCTTTGGAATTTTTCCTACATATACTCATAATATGCATTTGTTATCTGCACATTTTCTTCCCTTACAACAGCCTCATTCAGTAAGGTTTTACATTGAGTGGCTCTTTGGCCTTATATAGGGTGAACAATTATCCCCACTTCTTAATACCTTCTCTTACATTTATATCACATATCTCATTCATCAGAGTCTGTCTATATTTCTGAGATGAGGTATTATGTACAGTATTTACATTAGTCGGGTATTGAACTCACACTCTGGTGCCATGTGTCCTTGAGGACACATGGCACAGTGGATAAAGGCGTTGGTTAGATCCAGTGACAGACCCAAAGAGTGTGAGTTCAATACCCGGTTCAGGCAGTGGAGAACTTTCAGAGGGAAAATTAGCAGGAGATAACTGATAACTGACATCCATCAAACATGGCTCGTGGAACTAGAACAGTCTACCCCAGTGATCGAAATAAAGGGTTCGGTTCGAAATTCCAACCACCTGAAGAAGGCCGGAGCGTACAACGGCCGAAACGTTGTGACAAATATGGCGACAAAGATGAGGACAATAGTCCGACTAATGTAAATCTCATTCATCATTACCATTTCGCCCGAAATCCTCTACCCTGAGTGGCTCTTGAGCTTTTTATTGGATGATATTTTTAGTATTTAGAAAATGAGTGGACGGAAGGCAAAAAAAATGAAATGTGGAGTATGAAAAAAAATCAATGGAACCAGTGACCATGCATTCCCTAACGGGTATCTTGGGCAATATCCTCATATACGAAAATGAGATTTGAGACAACAGAGAGATGTTTCTACAGAAGGATGCTGAGGATATCATGAACAGAACATGTGAGCAGCGAACAAGTTTTAAGGAAAATGAGAACTAAAACGACACGTGTCCTTAGGATTAGAAAAAAAGTTTAAATTTCATAATGAGGAAAGGGGGCTTGGAGAATTTAATACTTACATGGCATATTGAGGATAAGAAAGAAACATCGTGTAACTCTATTGAACTTGTGTAAATAGAGAATAGAGCATGGACTGGAGGGATAATACGGAAACAAACATTGCTTAGCGCTACGAAAGATAGGACGCTATGGAGAACTATGATCTCCCACGGACATGACTCAAAGAAAACTTATATTATTTACACTGTTCTGACTGTTATCCGCATCTTCATTACCATATTCACAACGTTTCGACTGTTGTACGCACCGGTCTTCTTCAGATGAGTGGAAATTCGAACCGAACCCTTTATTTTGTCCACCGGGGTAGATTGTTCTAGATCCGCGTGCCATGCCTCTTTCGGATGTCTCAGTTATTTCTCTTTAACGCAACTCTCTAAGTTTTTGGTTCACCACTGCTGTAGCCTGGTACTGAACTCACAATTCTTTGGGTCTAGTCACTGTATCTTACCAGCGCTTTTATCCACTGTGTCCATGTGTCCTTGAAGATACATATCCCAGATCGAGAACAATCTACCCCCGTGGGCGAAATAAAGGGTTCGATTCGAAATTCCAATCACCTAAAGAAAGCTGGAGCGTACGAATGGCCGAATCGTTGGGAATATAGCAATGAAGATTAAGATAACAGTCCGAATAATGTAAATAATGTAAGTAATCCTAAAACCCCATCTCAGAGATATAGACAGATAAAGTTAAACTAATTTTAACTCACCTGAAACTGAATACTGACCTATCTATACCAATCATATCAAGAGGCAACTTCAAGTTAACTACATTCATACGAATCAGTTGTACTGTATTCACCCACCTTCGTCTTAAGTCGAATTTACATCAAATTTTAAACGGTAGACATAGGTTCAGTTTACACTAGAATCTATAAAGTACACATATGTCCGGTTTATATTAGATTCTATTTGATAAACATCGGTGCGGTTTACATTAGACATAAACATATGCCCAGTTTACACATGAGTCTCAAAGTTAAGCGTAGATCCGATTTACACTAGAGTTTAAAAGGTCCGGTTTACATTAAATTCTCTATGGTAAACATAGGTCCAGTTTAATCAAGAATCTAAAAGGTAGACATAGGCCCAGTTTACAGTAGAGTCTATAAAGGAGATATACGCTCGGTTTACACTAGAATTAAAAAGGTAGACATTGGTCCGGTTTGGATAAAATTCTATATGATAGACATTAGTTCAGTTTACAGTAGAG
>OZ038496.1:29772816-29875316 GCA_964036315.1 Acanthosepion esculentum
TTACATTGTGCACTATTGTGTAAAAATTAAAATATCTATAAGAACACCAGATTTTATATCTTACTATTCTTTCTTTTTATTTATATATACATATATATATATATATATATATATATATATATATATATATATATATATATATATATATAGCGAGGTCTCTTTCAGTGTCTGTCTTTTTCATTCTATTCGCATTTGTCTTTTCTTCTCTTTTTTGTTACTTTCTTTATTCCTTCCTTATCTTCTATTTCCTTTACTGTCTTCTTTTCTTTTTTTAAATTTCTTTCTTCACTTTCTAGTTCTTCTTTCTATTTTCTTTCTTTCGTTTTCTTTCTTTCGACATTTCTTCTCTTTTCTTTGTATTTCTTTTTCATTTCTTCAGTCCTTCTCATTTTAATTGTTTTTCTTTCTTTTGCCTTTTCTTTCTTTTCTTTTCTTTCCGTATTTCTTTCTCTTCATTTAGTCTTTACCCTCTTTCTGTCTCTTCAACAGAACAAAAACATTCTGGCTTTGTCTCTCGCTCTCATTCTCTCTATATATATATTTCAATCGCTCCCTCTTTTATCTATCTGCCTTTCATTCTGTCTCTCTTTCTCATGCTACTCACCTTTCTTATATTATCTTATCGCTTTGCTTCTTTGTAGTTTTCTCCTTCTTCGATTGTCTTTATATCTTTATTACTTTCCTTTTTTTTAAATTACTTTGTATTCCGAAGAATCATCTACGCGTCGGTCAATCAAATAAATGGTAACTTCTTATATGTTTTTGTTTTTCACTTTATAATAAGGTCAAACTGTAAGATTAGCGATGCTGACAAATTGGAGATGTCAGAGAGAAATCGTAAAATGCTTCCTTTAAGGGAAACGGTAAAAGGTGTTGACTTATGAAGGAAATAGAATGTCGCGTAATAAAGTCAATAAGATCTACGGTAAGAACGAATCTTCTTTCCGTCACATAACTTTTATTCCAGTCTATTGTTGTAATTGTTCTATTTTATTATTAGTTATTGTTGTTAATCTCTTATTGTGCCTAATAAGATCTACGGTAAGAACGAATCTTCTATCTGTCACATAACTTTTATTACAGTCTATTGTTATAATTGTTCTATTTTATTATTAGTTATTGTTGTTAATCTCTTATTGTGCCTAATAAGATCTAAGGTAAGAACGAATCTTCTATCCGACACATAACTTTTATTACTGTCTATTGTTATAATTGTTCTATTTTATTATTAGTTATTGTTGTTAATCTCTTATTGTGCCTAATAAGATCTACGGTAAGAACGAATATTCTATCCGTCACATAACTTTTATTACAGTCTATATTGTTATAATTGTTCTATTTTATTATTAGTTATTGTTGTTAACCTCTTATTGTGCCTAATAAGATCTACAGTAAGAACGAATCTTCTATCCGTCACATAACTTTTATTACAGTCTATTGTTATAATTGTTCTATTTTATTATTAGTTATTGTTGTTAATCTCTTATTGTGCCTAATAAGATCTACAGTAAGAACGAATCTTCTATCCGTCACATAACTTTTATTACAGTCTATTGTTATAATTGTTCTATTTTATTATTAGTTATTGTTCTTAATCTCTTATTGTGCCTAATAAGATCTACGGTAAGAACGAATCTTCTATCCGTCACATAACTTTTATTACAGTCTATTGTTAGAATTGTTCTATTTTATTATTAGTTATTGTTGTTAATCTCTTATTGTGCCTAATAAGATCTACGGTAAGAACGAATCTTCTATCCGTCACATAACTTTTATTACAGTCTATTGTTATAATTGTTCTATTCTATTATTAGTTATTGTTGTTAATCTCTTATTGTGCCTAATAAGATCTACGGTAAGAACGAATCTTCCATCCGTCACATAACTTTTATTACAGTCTATTGTTAGAATTGTTCTATTTTATTATTAGTTATTGTTGTTAATCTCTTATTGAGCCTAATAAGATCTACGGTAAGAACGAATCTTCCATCCGTCACATAACTTTTATTACAGTCTATTGTTAGAATTGTTCTATTTTATTATTAGTTATTGTTGTTAATCTCTTATTGTGCCTAATAAGATCTACGGTAAGAACGAATCTTCTATCCGTCACATAACTTTTATTACAGTCTATTGTTATAATTGTTCTATTTTATTATTAGTTATTGTTGTTAATCTCTTATTGTGCCTAATAAGATCTACGGTAAGAACGAATCTTCTATCCGTCACATAACTTTTATTACCGTCTATTTTTATACATGTTCTATTTTATTATTAGTTATTGTTGTTAATCTCTTATTGTGCCTAATAAGATCTACGGTAAGAACGAATCTTCTATCCGTCACATAACTTTTATTACAGTCTATTGTTATAATTGTTCTATTTTATTATTAGTTACTGTTGTTAATCTCTTATTGTGTCTAATAAGATCTGTGAATATTTCTAAGAATCTCAATAATTCGTGGCAGGAATTAGTAACAGCTTAGCGCCATGTGTCTATCCCACCCGTCCAAAAAACACATGCACGTTACATGGAAGGGTCATGTCAATGTCAATCTCTGATACCTGAAGTGTCTGTGAAATGAAATGCTGAGGGAATTTATCCATTGCTCATATTAATCCTCCTGTTCCCATTAAAATGCTTTGTGCTATATTACTTAATGGGTGGCAGATTATAAGTGAACACATTTTGATGGGTGGCAGATTATAAGTGAACACATTTTGATGGGTGGCAGATTATAAGTGAACACATTTTACTATCTATAGGCTCGATCCTCACGTGGTTTGCCCCACTTGAAGATGTTGTTGTCTGCAAATTGTTACAGGACCAAAACATCCACCTAAGAACTTAAGTCATGTGCCTAAAGTTGCCTCGTCAGATCGAATCTTTCACATGAATATCAGATCCACTCAGTAATATCCAAATCCATGGTTAAAAAAAAGACTTTGAGCGAATGATACCTAAGTGTCTAGACAAAGATCATCTTTCTTTGAACATTGTGAAATGTCGTTACAAATTCAACATAATCTTCATGTCAGCGGAAAAGGTTTGTCCGAGAAGGCTCAATGTTCCACTCTCCAGAAGGTTAGCACTAGCCATGCTGATGAAAGGTAAAAAGAGTTCTCTCAAACGATTAAAATAGAAAGTTTCTTTGAGGAGACGTTAAAATTAACAAGTCATTACTTGTCTCAGTTAACAACAGATCGTAAGACATTTTTACATCAGACTCCAAATTGACCTTATTGACCCGACCTGGCTTACTATTAGGACAGGAGTAAATGGTTGTGTGGGTAGAATAGATACTGAGTTGAGAAATGATAACATCAATGAATAGCATCATCTACCGCAAGGAAAGTTGCTTCTCTGTGTCACGCCAGAAGGTTGTTCTCGTCTGAATCCATCCCTCACATCTACAAATCTATCATTCGTCCATGCATGGAATACTGTTGCCATATCTGGTCTGGTGGCCCCGCTGTTCATCTCGAGGTTCTCGGCAAAACCCAAAGACGGATATGCAATGTGATCGGCGTCTTGACTCCAGTCACTTTCTCACCGACGTAATGTGGCTTCCCTCTGTCTTTTCTAGAAATATTTTCATGGCATCTGTTCTGACAAGCTATTTTCAACGGTTAAACGTAACCGCCCCTTCTACCCCAACAGCTTCTTCTCTCGCACTTCTCGACAGTGGAATTTCCTTCCGCTTACTTGCTTCCCTGATAACTATAATCTTCAAGAATTTAAATGTAATATCAATTGATATCTTCTGTTGCCTTAATCCTCCGTTTTTCTTTTTATCCTTTCCTTACCCCCCCCCCCAATACCCAGTCTTTTCCCTTAGTTACATTTTGTGTAGCCCCTAGCGTACTAGTGGCACTCCCATCTCGCTTGGGGTGAGTTGCTTAAAAAGAAATTAATTCGAAGAGAAAATAATGACGTAATCAAGATTTTGACATTCCACACGACCTCAAACAAATGATTAGGAAGGAAACTTCAGTCAATACTAGGAAGCGTATTAACAGAAACTGATCAATGGTTTTTTAGCGAATGAAGATTATCCTTCTTCAAACCTTGTGAAATGGTGCTGCAGAATGACAAGTACCTTCCCCAAATAACAGAGAGGACATCACTTGAAGAATACTAACAGCAGCAACAACTAAAATGGATAGCACATGTAACCCAAAGAGAAGATAATGACATAATCATAATGTTGACTTTCCACACTACCTCAAATAAGTACTACGGTTGAATAACCAATTTTCCTGAAAAATTGCTTTAAGAGAAAAATTTTATAAATTTCATCCAAAAGTAGTACTAGCTGTTCGATCAATGAATGCCAAATGTTTCCTTATAAGGAAACGGCTAATATTGTCATTACTGTTAGAAATGAGGATGACCGATACTACACTTTGATCTTAGCTCGATGCCCACGGGGTGCAGAAATGAGTAACTCGAGTAGCATTGACTGCTTGGAAAACGAATACTGAATGTTTCTTCATAAGCAAACGACTAATATCACCCTCAGAGTTGAGGAGACTATATACGACACTGATCTCAGCCCGATGGTCACGGCGTGCTGAAAATGAATGCCAAATGTTTCCCCTATAAAGAAACTGCTAATATTACTGTCATCAATTGAAATGGAGAAAACATATACTACACTTTGATCTGAAGAGTGAAGAATGTTTCCTTGTAGTGAACCGGCTAATGTTACTATTACCATTGTACTATTGAGAGCAGAAATGGCGAAGTATCAAAAAGATGAGATCAATAAGAAATCTATGTAAAATAACAGAAAGTAAGGAAATTATCCGGGAACTGAATTCTTTCATTGTTCCAATTATTTCCAAATTCTTCCAGTGAGTGCCTTCACTGAAACAACCGAGAAAAATAATGAAAAATAAAAGAGTTCCTTTAGATTTGCAAAGACTGTTCTTTGAGGATCCTATTCGTGTATCTATGCACGTACCTACATGCTGACGTCCAGATCGACAAAAGCAGAGAAGAAAAGCGCCTTTAGATTTTCGGCTTCGTAACGGATGATTTCATACGCCACAGTTTCAACCTTCGGGTCTTGAGACGCAAAATCACTTCGATTGAGAACAGAAATGATTCGATCGTCTTTCTGGTTTTTTCACTGGGGCTGCGTCATTCCAAGTTTAATTGAAAGAAATGATTTTATACATACATACATACATACATACACAAATATATACATGGTGCGATGGGTAAATTGTCGCCATTTATATTTTTGATTTCGCGCATGCGCGTTTTTTGTTTTTTATTAAGTCGACTGAGCAATATAGTAGGGTCAGTTGGGCACCTTGTGTGAGAAAAAGAGCCCCATAGCGCAATTTGCTCCAGCAGAAATTTAGAAACAGCATGCTGTATTGATTGGAAGCGCCAATACGAACATTCCAGAGTGTTTCGATGACAGTGCAGAGGATTCGTAAAGGATTCCAACATTATTAATGATGGTGACGTTATGCCTCCATTTATCTTCCCACAGAGCCTCAGACTCGAAACGGAGGCCTACATCAAGTGCCTTGAGCAGGTAGTGCTGCCCTGGGTCAAGAGGGTGGCTGCTGGAAGACCCCATATCTGCTAAGAGAACTTTGCACCACGCCATACATGCAGGAGAACCAAGTCATGGCTGTCAGACAATTTCTGCGACTACATTCCCCTTACACCTGGCCACCTAACTTCCCAGACTTCAACCCCCTTGATTATTATGGGTCGAGCACAGTTGATAGAGCGATAAACTTGTAACACCAAAGATGACCTGAAGGCAAGGATTATGGCATCAACTTAAACAAGGAAATTGTCCAGAAGAGTTGCAGGAGATCCCGAAGTCGTCTGCAGGCCGAGGTTGAGCCCAATGGCGATTTTATTGAATAAATATACTCTTTAGTATTTCAAGATATTTTATGTAGAATTTTGGTAAATATATCTGTTAAAATGAGGTGTCAGTGTTATTTTCATTTTTGTGTCAATTAGACGACAATTTATCCATCGCAATCTGTACATACATACATACATAGAGGCATACATACATAGAGGCATACATACATACATAGAGGCATACATACATAGAGGCATACATACATACATAGAGACATACATACATAGAGGCATACATACATACATAGAGGCATACATACATACATAGAGGCATACATAAATATATAGAGGCATACATACATACATAGAGGCATACATACATAGAGGCATACATACATAGAGGTATACATACTTACATAAAGGTATACATATATACATAGAGGCATACATACATAGAGGCATACATACATAGAGGTATACATACTTACATAAAGGTATACATATATACATAGAGGCATACATACATACATACATAGAGGCATACATACATACATACATACATAGAGGCATACATACATACATACATAGAGGCATACATACATACATACATAGAGGCATACATACATAGATGCATACATACATACATAAAGGTATACATATATACATAGAGGCATACATACATACATACATACATAGAGGCATACATACATACATACATACATACATACATAGAGGCATACATACATAGATGCATACATACATACACACATAGAGGCATACATACATAGAGGTATACATACATATATAGAGGCATACATACATACATACATACATACATTATGGCTATAGATTCGTTCAATGGGAATGACCGTCACTGACAAGTTTAATCAATGTCTTTGGTTCACATGACAATGACGCTTGAAGCCAGGAAGAAATTTGCAATGCTTATGGCAGATTTGGCAAACTAAGTTGTTTTGTAACGGGTCTGGTTGTTTGTAAAGTCTTTTCAGCTTACGCGTTAGTTTTCATGGGACCGGGGCGGTTTCTACGGGTTTTCTCATACAACTTGCATGTTAGATTATTTCTAACTTAGTCCTGGCCATAATTTGTGAAAGGCCTACCAATATGATTCTTCTCGTGACTAACGAGGCCTAATACATACACACTCACGCACACGCACACACAAACACACACGCACATACACACACACACACACACACACACATATATATATATATATAGATAGATAGATAGATAGATAGATAGATAGAAATTCTATGTATATATTAAATAGATATAGATATATATAGATAGAAATTATATATATATATAGAGAGAAATTTTCCATATATATATATATATATATATATATATATATATATATATATATATGAAAAATTTCTCAGTTAACCTATAGAAAAAGACACCATGTATAAAGGTAAAAGACAATAGGAAAACTGGAATATTAGCCGACGCATTTCGTCCAATGTGGACTTTTTCAAGGCAAAAACGCAATGAATTTATTGAAAAGAAAGTAACTATTAACAACAAACAAAATGTCCTTATCAACTAGCAGAGTTTAGAAAATTCATATTGTCAACTAAAAATTACGTCAAGTACTATCACGTGTGGAAATATTGTTTTTATTGTTGTGTTGACGGATTCAACCATTTTCTTTTGATTTCTTGATATAGTTGTGTACGTTGGCTTAAGAGAGTAGTAATTTTGTTAGGAAAGGTGATATTTTTTTTAATCTACGTCCAGGTTTTTTCCCAATATCACCTTTCCTAACTGATCGTTTATTTAGTGATTTGTGTTGCCCTGGAAAGGTAATTATACGCAAAGAGAATTTACAGTTTTGGGATTTATTCTTGGAAACTGGTGCTGTTTTCCTTATTTTCTATGATGTTTTGAGGGTGATTTGTTTTGTGTTTTTAATTTCTCAGATATGTTTAGAAAGCTTTTTGCTGTTCGTGTATTTAGTACTTGTAAAAGGTGTTTTGTTGCCTAATTTCTTTGTTTCCAAGTTCCTTCACTTACTCCTATGTATATTTTTTCGTTACCTACTGATTTTCCAATGGCTTGGTATATTACATTGTTCTGTAAGTAATTGCCGCTTAAGGGACCTTCGTTCTTTGCTCTACAGTTACACATGGATTTGATTTGTGTGGGTAGTTTGTTGGTTGTTTTCCTTTTATCCTTTTTTTATTATTTATTTCATGTTCTCGGTGAAACTGTAGCTTTGTTGAATATCTTGTGGAGAGTGCTTGGTGCAGGTAAGTGTTTGTGTATGAGCTTAACAAATGTTTTTCCAACGTTTGTTTTTACGTTTTTTTTCTTTTGTTTTTTTTTTTTGTTTTTTGTATGGTGAGTTGAACCATATGATGTTTCATTTCCTGTTGGCTTTTTCGTGCTGTGTCGTATGTATGTAGGTGTTGCCGAAAATATGATTCATAATCTTTCTTGGTTTCGTTGAAAATGGATTCAGTGGAAGAATTGTCAGATAACCTATGGTTGATTGCTTGTGGAATTTGCTTGATTACTGACGACAGGTGGTTACAAGATCTGTGTAGATAAACTGGTTCACCATTATGTTTTCTTTATGGTTGATGTGTACCTATTCTTAGGTTGAAGTTTCGTTTAGAAAATCTATTTCTTTAGATTTCTTTTATGTCTAGAATCGTATCCTAAATTGTATGTCTAGGTCGAATCCTAAATTTCATGTCTAGGTCGTATCCTAAATTTCATGAGTAGATCGTATCCTACATTTTATGTCAATATCGTATCCTAAATTTTATGTCTAGGTCGAATCCTAAATTTCATATCTAGTCGTATCCTAAATTTCATTTTTAGATCGTATTCTACATTTTACGTCAAGATCGTATCCCAAATTTTATGTCTAGATCGTATCCTAAATTGTATGTCTACGTCGAAACCTAAATTCCATGTCTAGGTCGTATCCTAAATTTCATGTGTATATCGTATCCTATATTTTAAATCAATATCGTATCCTAAATTTCATGTCCAGGTCGAATCTTAAATTTTACAACGTTACTTAAAAACTGAAACCTAAAAACGAACATAAAATATAAGTATAAAAAATGAAATAAATAAAAATAAGTATTAAATAAATTAAGTAAATAATAATCAAATTAAGATACCAAGGACGCACACATAAACACAATTAAACGTAATCATACCAACCAAAAACATATTATAAAATAATCAATAATAAATAATGAGTAACAAAGTTAACAAAAAAACTATAAAATAGTCAGAAAACTGCATTCGAATTCACTATTATTTCTACTCGATAAACCCTAGAACAGTTCCAAATATAACCATTATCGCCCACGCAAATAACCGTTAGAATAATAAAATATACCTACACATAATGCACCACTAACTAAAATATATAAACAGTCAAGCCAAAAACGCGAATGGTCTGTCGATTGCCTTTGAGCGTAAAACATGAAACTGTCACCGGTGGGTGTTGACCTCAATGTCCACTTTTATATTTACATATGCTCTATCCCTGATACTGAGTACTTTAACCCATAAATATAGCATATAATAAAATTGTTTTTATTATATACATATATATATATACTGAAAATATGTATGTTTAGGAAGCATATCTTCCTTCAAACATGTTGAATAATATACATACTGATCCTCTCCAGTTCTTTAATCTTGATGTTAATATGAAATTCATCAGGGAAAGCACCAAGTCTGTCAGGGGTAAATTATATATATATATATATATATATATATATATATATATATATATATATATATATATATATATATATGTGTGTGTGTGTGTGTGTGTGTGTGTGTGTGTGTGTGTGTGTGTGGGCTGAGATAGATAGATAGATAGATAGATAGACAGACAGACAGACAGACAGACAGACAGACAGAAAAAAACGGACTTAGATAATAAAGGAAGATCAGTTGTCTTGATGTTAATATGAAATTCATCAAAGAAAGCACCAAGACTGTCAGGGTAAATTATATACATACATATATATATATAAATATATATATATATATATATATATATATATATATATATATATATATATATATATATATATATATATATATATAAATAGATATATATATATATATGTGTGTGTGTGTGTTTGCATATATGTGTGTGCATGTGTGCGTGTGTGGGTGTGTGTGTGTAGGCTGAGCTAGATAGATAGATAGATAGATAGATAGATAGAAAAATAGATAGACAGATAGATAGAAAAAACGGACTTAGATAATAAATGAAAATCAGTTGTCTTGATATTAATATGAAATTCATCAGGGAAAGCACCAAGTCTGTAAGGGGTAAATTATATATATATATATGTGTGTGTGTGTGTGTGTGTGTGTGTGTGTGTGTGTGTGTGTGTGTGTGTGTGTGTGTGTGTGTGTGTGTAGGCTGAGATAGATAGATAGATAGATAGATAGATAGATAGATAGATAGATAGATAGATAGACAGACAGAAAAAGACGGACTTAGATATATATGTGTGTGTGTGTGTGCGTGTGTGTGTATGTGTGTGTGTGGGCTGAGCTAGATAGATAGATAGATAGATAGATAGATAGATAGATAGATAGATAGATAGATAGATAGAAAAAGACGGACTTAGATAATAAATGAAAATCAGGTACATCTGAACATAGATCCTTTCAATGTATGTTTCTTTAAATAGATAGAGTATATCTAACCGTAGATGTATGATACAAACAGAATTGCTTTAGAATAGGAAACAAAAATACTTGGAATAATTTTGAATGAAACAGGAACGTCTAGTTTAGCACATTATTTCTACATCACTTAATCAGTTCCTAACCAGATGACGCTTCTGCTTCCTTTTGTGTGCAGACATTGTAAAATTGTCTTACTGCGCCACCAACTAACAGAACCTATGTTACGATATTAGTGAAGAAATCGTTTGGTTACCGTTTCAGCTGCATTTGATCTTTTTGATCAGTCGCATTTTCATCCGGGTCACGTAGCAAACGGTGAATTAGAAAAAGTGAGCTTTTCATTATGTATCGAGGCGGAAAATGGAATCGGCAACTCGAGTTCAAATTCTGAGTAAGGTGATTGCTTTAATTTCAAGCTAATATGTTTTTAATCGGTGTCACCCCCAAAGCAAGGCAGTAAGGACACTAAAACGCAAGGGGTTACAGGGTGCGGAAGAATTAGGAACAGAAACATTAATGAGCCGGGAAAGAAAAGAGTAATCAGGAGGATTGTAGATAGTGATTCACATTGCATTTAATTTTTTTACAGATTAAAGTTGACTGGCGTCCTGGGTATGACGATAAATTACATTCGCATCCTGGGTAAGACGATAAACTACGTCCAACAGCGAGTCGTTTTTGAAAAAATAATGTTGTCATCTGTAAGTTTTTGAAAAAAAAATATTACCAGCTATACGTATTTGAAAAAAAATATTAACAGCTATACGTTTTTGAAAAAAAATATTAACAGCTATACGTTTTTGAAAAAAAAATATTAACAAAAATGGATTTTTGACAAAACAAAAATATTAAGAGGAAAAAAAATGTAGTCGGCATTAAATGACCCATTGAGGTTGATATACCGTAAAACAAAACAAACCAAACCAAACCAAATAAAGTTGACTGGACAACATGGTAGCCGGAAGGGAATTCCACAAGCGAGAAAAAAAAACTCTTAGCATAGAACTTACGGCTACATCTCGTGAGATCAGCTGTAAATTGACGAGATGTCGACGTCAATCTAGTACTACGGGTCTATGTACCATAGTGAAATGCTCATCCGAACAATTGCCATGAAAATGTTTATTATAAAAAGGCACAAGAAAGCAACCTTACGGCGGTGATTAAGTGACTGAAGCCGAGCTGCCAGATCAGGAACAATAATTTTGCTGATTCTTCTTTGGATTTTATCAAGACGTTCAAGGTAAATAGCAAGGGTGCCGGACGATATATGGTAGCAATATTCTAAGCATGGGTGGGTGAATGGTAGACAGATTCTGGTGAGAAAAATTGTCTCGCACGACACAGTGAACCAACTTTGTTAGTAGCTGACCTAGCAATGGATTCAATACCGTCCTTCCACTTCATGTCAACTGAGAACGTTTGTCCGAGAAGGCGCAACGAGTCTCTCTCCTGGAGGTTAGCATCTGCCATGCTGCTGAAAAGCAGAGAGGGCTCTCTCAGATGATTAACGGAGAGAATCGGTCTATATTTCTGAGATGAGGTATTATGTACACTATTTACATTATTCGGACTATTGTCCTCATCTTTGTCGCCATGTTTATCGCAACGTTTCGGCCGTTGTACTCCGGCCTTCTTCGGGTGGTTGGACTGTCAAACTGAACCTTTTATTTCACTCACTGTGAGTGCGAGTTCAATACCTGGTTAAGGCGGTTAAGAAGTTTTGAGAGGGGAATTAACAGGAGATAACTGACATCCATTAGACATGGCACGTGGAACTAGAACAGTCTATCCCAGTGAGAGGACAATAGTCCGAATAATGTAAATAGTGTAATGGAGAGAATTTTAGTTTTGGAGGCGTTTTATATTCATAAGGTCTAGGTACCATAGCGAAGATCTCATCCGAACAATTACCATGAAAGTATTTATAGAAAAGAGCATTGGGAAGCTATATTACGGCGGTGGAAAACTGACTGAATCCGAGACGTCAGGTTAGGACTAATAATATAGCAGATTCTTCTTTGGATAAGAATAACTAAATATACAGTAGGAATAGTGGACAATTAGTAGACACTTGTACTTATATATTAAACAGTATATTAATTTATTTTCACGGTCTGCAATTTCGAGAAATCTAATCAAAGAAAAAATTACATTCTTCGGCAGGAATCGAACCAACATCCCTGTGTGTAGATATGAAAAACTTCTAGAGATTATTGACAAGAGAAAATTCGCATGAAATCTTCAAATTTGACTTTACCTGTCTGTTTCTCTCTTGGTGGGCGTAGTGGTAAACATACACCGGCTCATGCGATGTTTTTCTTTTAACTCGGAGGGACGTATGTTCGATTCAAGCCGAAGGGCGCTACTTTTTCTTTAGCAAGATTTCTTGAAACTTCCGACCGGTAGGTCAATATATATATATATATATATATATATATATATATATATATATATATATATATATATATATATATATAATTTAATTTAATTTAATTAAAAAAAAGACAACCTTACTGTGCTTAAATTCATAAAGTCTAGGTGCCATAACGGAGAGTTCATCCGAACAATTACCATGAAATTATTTATAGAAAAGACACAGAGAACCAACCTTACGGCGTTGGGAAAGTGACTGGAGCCGATCCGCCAGATCAGGACCAATAATATTGCTGATTCTTCTTCGGATCTTATCAAGAAGCTCAAGGTAAATAGCAGAGATACCGAACCATATGCGGCGGCAATATTCTAAGCATAGACGAACGTTAGACTTATATATATATATATATATATATATATATATATATATATATATATATATATATATATATATATATATATATATATATGATAGATTCTGGAGAGAAAAATTGTCTCGCTCGACACAGTGAAGCGACTTTGTGAACAGCTAACTTAGTAATGGATTCAATATAGTCTTTCCACTTCATGTCAGCAACGTGTCCCTTCATGGCGTGAGCTATTAATGCTCTCCATAACTTCCTATCTTTTATAACTCCTAGCAAACTTTGTCCCGTTGGAAAATGAAATAAAATCAATTAATAAAATCATAATAATAAAATACATTTTCCCATGATGCTAAGAGTAAAGGAATAGGAAATATGATAATACCACTTGGCTTCGTGAAACGCCGTTAGGTGGCGCTGTTGAACTCTATAAAAAGACAAACATGAGCCTGCCTCGCCCTCTTTCTCCCCCTTGATCTAATATGTAGCACCACGTGATAATCACGTTAGAGGAATGTTAGTTTTCTCGGTCCACTGATGATTGAACTTTTTTCTCACTTTCCAACGCATGGCGCTCGCACGCGTTCTCCAAAAACCTCCACCTATGAAGTAAGTCAAGCTTTCTCTTTGGTTGTTTCAACTCACACGCAAGGCTGACTTAAGTGCGACCATTGTGTCGATGTTTATACTTATTTACCCTAACTTCTGGAATTACGTTTAGACTTCCCAGTAATAGAGTAAGAACAAAACTTCATTTGGTTGTTCCAACTCTGCACAAGGCTGGCCTGAGCTCGGCCACTAATACGATGCTTTTATTTACTTACTCTAGCTGCTGGACCAAAAGAAATACGGGAAATATCCAAGAGACATTAAGAACATTGTTTCAGTAGAGTTAAAAAATAAAATAAAAGGTAGAAACCCAAGTTTTTTTATGCTTCTTGTTTGCTTATCATATGTGAACTCGCACTTTCACCTAAAATACATACAAAAACGAAATCTTTTAAATGCCATAGTCCCTTTTCCCGTTCAGACAACCTTGAAAATTAAATAAAACTCTAAGGAAATAAAAATCTGTTTGAACTGCTGGAAAAAAAACTAGATCTATTTGGAAAAGATATTAGAATAATCCAGGACTTCTCTTGCGTGCTAACCGCCTGCATACGGATAGAAAATAAAGTGAGTATCTATACAGAAAAAAAAAGAGGCGTGAGACAAGGATGCATCTTCTCTCCAGATTTATTCAAACTCTACAGTGAAGCTATCCTAAGGAAACTGGAGGTCCTACGGTGATTTATTTTGGTGGGCGTAATCTTAACAATATAAGATACGCAGATGACATTGTGCTGATGACCGACTCGCAACGAAAACTAGAAGACCCCCCGCCAGACAGGACGGTAGAAGAAAACGAGAAAAATGAACTCAACTGTAAGAAATCGAAAGTCTGATCATTAGCAAGAGAAAAAACCTGAGATGCGAGTTACGAATTGGAGATATAAACATCAAACAGCTACAAATGGTCAAATATTCGGGAAGCGTTTTAACACGGGATTGAAAATGTGACACCGTGATCCGAAGTACGCATTGGATGAGGGAAAGAAGCATTCCAAAACCTAATCAAGGTGCTGAGAAACTTGGAAACAAAGAAGAGATTGGTAGATTGCTATGTGGTATCCATCTTTTATATGGTAGTTAATCTTGGACAATCTTGCCAAGAATGAGGAAAAGACAGTTCAACTGCAAGGAAAGTCGGTTCACTGTGTCGTCCAAGACAGTTTTTCTCTCCAGAATCTATCTTACATATCTGTAACCCTATGATTCATCCATCCTTAGAATATTGCTGCCATATATAGTCCGGTGTCCCTGCTACTTACCTGGAGCTCCTTGATAAGATCCAAAGAAAAATCAGCAATATTATTGGTTCTGGTCTGGCGGCTCGGCTTCAGTCAGTTGCCCGCTGCCGTAAAGTAGACTCTGTACCTTTTTTCATAAATCCTTTTTCGGGTTAGATTTTCGCTATGGTACCTGGACATTTTTAATTTAAGCACAATACTAGACTCGCGTCAAAATCTCATCAATTTACAGTATTGATGGCCAGATATAGCCGTAAGTTCTATGCTAACAGATTCTTTTGACGCATTTTAAAAGTTTTAAAAGAGGATGGAAAATGTGACACCGAGATCCGAAGTACGCATTGGACTAGTGAAAGAAGCATTTCAAAATCTAATCAAAGTGCTGAGAAACGGAAAATTGTCGTTGGAAACAAAGAAAAGACGTCTGGATTGCTATGTGGTATCCAACCTCTTCCATGGCAGTGAATGCTGGACTTTTGTTTACATTAACGCTCACCCTGTATATGGACACTCGAGATAGAGGTTTACTTTAAGGGGTATTTATACGGATGGGAGGGGACGGTAGTGGTTAACTCTAGGCTTAAACATGTTAAGGTTGTAGTGATCGAGAAAACATCCTCTTATTGGGTGTCTTTTCCACGGAGCAGTGGTTCGCGGGAAAAAGCTATTCGAATGGAATACGAAGGGGGTATATGGGTGGTTTGCTAAAATGTAAGTAGGATGGCCGGTCGTAGTCGTGAAGGTCAGATATCGTGTCTACTTGTTTTTATACTGATTCTTTCCAGATGTCTCATCAGTTACTTGATGTCATGATGAAATTCATCAAAGAAGGCGACGTAATTTTTTTTTTTTTTTTTTACCCAAGTACTTTCGACTTTTTCTAAGATCATTTTCAGGGGTAAATTACATTGACAAACATGCTATTGTAACTGCGATACAATCTGCATTCCGTTGTGATGGTGATTTTAAAAAAAAAAAAAAAAAAAAAACACGCGCGAACGCGCTCTGTTTTGAAATTTATCCGTTGTAGCTATAGAATTTTTTGCTAAACAAACATATCAATATAAAGAACTGACTAGAAACTGGCAGAAATGTAAAATGGCATTAAATGTTATATGCACTTTAATATGGAATATGTAATACTAGCAGCATGGCCCGGCGTTGCCCGTGCTTGATTCAAAAATCATACGACTCAAACAGCAATCGCTATCACTTGACTTTCAATCACCTGAAGAAGGCCGGAGCATACAATGGCTGAAACGTTGTGAATATGGCAATGAAGATGAGGATAACAGAGATATAGACAGATATTATTGAGTTCCTAAAAATTCTATAAAGAAGGTGCTCATGTTATTTTCTTAAAATTCCAATCACCTGAAGAAGGTTGAAGCATACAATGGCTGAAACATTGTGAATATGGCAGTGAAGATGGGGAAAATAGTCTGAAGAATGTAAATAAGCATAATCTTATAGAGATAGATGATATTGATTATTTTGGTAGTATCTTAAATGGATTTGAGAGAAGTCGCTACAATTTGTTAGTATGTGTGTATTGTTGGTAATTTTACTATAGACTAGCAGCATGACCCGGCGTTGCCCGTGCTTGATTCAAAAATCGTACGACTCATACAGCAATCGCTATCACTTGACTTAAAATATTTTTGCCCTTCCTTGCCTTTAAAGGAGTGCCCTTTGCCGTGCGGATGTTGCTACATGCCTTACTTCTTGCCTATCTCACACTGCGAATTTTTTCTACGCTCTATACTAAACATTAAATCTGTTACGAGAAAAGAACTAAACAAAATGAACACAAAACGATCAGCTTTAAAAAAGGACTCGTAACTGGAAAAACCGAATGAAAAAAGAATGTTAACAACAAATATTTTTTCACACCCAACCCAGTTCTGCGGAATCAGAATCAACGTTGAGTTTAAGCAAGCGAATGAGCCAATTGGAGTAAAGTACCATGCAGATTTAAATTTTTCCCACTTGTGACGAATGTAGCTATCGATTTTTTTTTTTTGCATGCTAGTTAACATTCTTGTCAGTCAGCTATAGGCTGTCACTCTGGCCAGTAGAAAATGGCCGCAGACTACATGAAAACTGCCGTAGAAGCATGAAAAAATCGATTATTGCCTCTATACTAACTTGGAGCATGTGCATGTAAATTTCGGTGCGAATCCGTCGAAAATTGCGGGCGTGCATTCGTTATACACACACACACACACACACACACACACACACACACACACACAGACACACATCCTGCCTTTTATAGATAGAGATTCGTAATAAATTGGGTTAAAAAAAACTATGGCGCCTTTCTTGATGAATGTCATCGCAACATCAAGAAACTGATTAGACAACTGGAAACAATTAGTATAAAAATAAGTAGACAATATGTTATCCAATGAAACATGTTTGAATGAAGATATGCTTCCTAAATATATATATATATATGTGTGTGTGTGTGTGTGTGTGTGTGTGTGTGTCTGTCTATATATTGCCTGTTTTCTTGGGCAATGGCATTTTAGGCATATCACCAAAAGATTGTTCATCCTTCTTTTGATAATGTAATATTTTCAAGTGTCCTAACACTACGACGGGTAAGCGTCGTGCAAGTATTAATTGGGTTAGGCCTCGATAACGTCAAGAAATCTGGTCCTGGCTGACGACGAACGCTTTCAGAAAAGCATGAATTCGAACTTTATATGATTTTCCAGTTTGTAGCTGTAGTATTCGATATAATATTTTTCTTCTTTTCACGAAGTCTTCTTAGCAACACCCTTCTAATCGCTACTGCTTCTATCTTTTTCTTTAACATTATTGATTCAATTAGCCTACCCTCGTGCTACGATATAAAACGTCATCTTTAACGGATTTCGTGTTATCTGAAAGTGATTCATCTTTTATTTTGCCAACTTCTTCTTTTATGTGCCACATTCCTTCAGATCATGAGTGATCATGGCTCTCCACAACATCCCATCCCTTGTGACCGTTACCAGTTTTTCATCCATTACAAATCTTCCCGCACCACCCCTGTTCCACCATCTATTCACACAAGCTCGTCATATAAATAGATCGCTGCCTTCCCCTATCACTCTCGCCCTCGTTATACCCCGTGAGTGTTAAATTTTCCAAGCACTCCTTCTTCATTATGTGTCTAAGGAATTTCAGCTGTCTTTCCCTGATTCTGATTCTTGTGGAGTAGCTATCACACCTTCAGCACTATACCAGATGCATTGGCTCATAGCCTTAAATAGTGTACGATTAAGGACTTCAACAGTTGATTAATAAGTTGATTAGCAAGTTGATACAAAGCTGATTAATATTCGGACTGATCTTACTTCGTTTGGCTATACAGCTTTGACCCTCTTCTACTCCTTGTAAGTTGTCTTGTTAATTGTTTTGTAACTTATTGTTCTGCGTTTTTTTTTGTATCCTTTAGAACTGGACACTGGTGCCGAATAAATATATTAAACACTCATTCTTCTCTGTATATCATTCACCTCAACGATACAACACTGATTATAAGTGTTCTTTCTCTTGCTATTTTCTTTAAGGCTTACTTGTTGCTTACTTGTCCCGTCCTGTGAGGTTTAAGTTCTCCAAGCCCTCCTTCCTCATTATGTGTCCAAGGAATTTCAGCTGTCTCTTCCTGATTCTGAGTATAAGCGTTTTTTTTTACCATTTTCTTCCCCGTTGCTTACTCGCTTCCGTCCGTTGGAATTCTCAGTATCCTTCTGTAGAACCCCATTTCTGGTGCCTCTAGTTTTCTACTCATCCTTAGGGACATTGTCCAGCATTAACTGCCTTATAAGACGATGGATATCGCAACAACAAAAAACCGGCACTATTACTGTTGGAAAATACGGCATGTGGTGGTTTTATATGTCAGGGGCAGACTTTTGCCAAGATAAGTACTGAATGGGTGCTTTAACCAAATAAATAAATGACTCTTGAATAGTTTTACTTCATTGTGTTTGCCAACCTCTTGCGGTGATATCCTTTAATGTTTTTCTTTTCTAGGGGGGGGGGCTTGTACATGTGTGGAACAGTTTAAGGATTCGTGCAATCCTGGAGAGAATGGTCGATAGGAAATTCTCAAGCTATCACGCAGTATCGAAAACCATTCCAGAAAATTTGTTCCTCCTAGTCACGAATGGGAATTAATTTTTTTTTCTTTCGCCAAGGATTAAGTGGAGATTTAGTTTCGATTTCTTCCCAGAATGGTCATTTCTCGATCCGTATTCAGTTCCCGCCTTCTTCCCATCGCCCTCTTTGTTTAAACAAATCGTAATCAATAGCAAATTAGAATTCTGTGTCAAATTAAATCCCAATTTACAGTGTAATTATTTCCTGTGAGTCAAGCTCTAAAACCTATTGCGTCTCAAATCTGAAATGTCGGTCAACGCCCGATCTGTTGAAGACCTCGATTTATTTCAATCTTCGGAATCATGAATTTCACTAACTTAAGGAAATCAAAGTCGTAGCTTTGTGCAAGCGCTTGGCGGCTCTTTACTCTCCCCCGCCAATTATTTTGGGAACAACATTTCATTTCCAGACGAATTGTTTTATTTGTTTTTAACATCTGGGAGAAAGGAGGGCTTGGAGAATCTGTTACTCAAAGGTCGAATAGAAGGAAAGAGAGAGAAGGGAAAGCAACGCATGACATACCTAGCGGTTATAAGCAAGTGGATAACAGAACATGTCCTGGGGGAAGTAGCAAAGGGACAAAACTTATTGAGAGCTATAAGGGATAGGAGGGAGTGGAGAGCCATGATCGCCTACATCTTGAAGGGACACGGCATATAAAAAGAAAAGAAGTAAGAAATGGAGGCATCTTGAAGTAGCCGAGTGGTGGCTAACAAATCTATCAGACGTATGAGTTGACAATAAGGCTCGTTTTAAACTCAGAAGGGCAAAAAAGAATCGAGATCGACGTATAAACATATCTGAAGCTGGTTCTAGAACCTTATGTTTGGGACGTGTTTATTCGTTCATGGCTGGTATAAAAAAAAAACGTATATACACGTCTACGCCGAGGAAGGAGTTAAGAACTAGTAGACTTTATTAAGGACCGTTTCATGAGACAGCACTTCCTCGATAATCCGTACCTCGATTTTCCGGACTTCGATTATCCGGACTTCGATTATCCGGACCCGAAATGATGAGAAAAATTGAAAACATCCAATTACGCGAACTAAACCCATTCTAATATTTCAACTCAGATAAATGTTTTTGACGACTTAGAAAATCGTGCTCAGTGTTCGACGAAAACGCTGATGAAATCAGTTCAATTAATTCCTGTTGGTTTACTCGTTGGTGTCTGTTGTGGTGGGATCCACCTAATCTGCATAGGTGACTACCAACTATATAAATAATGGTTGATACCGGAAGACGAGGAAGAAGGAATCACGAGATTTCGGTCTCTACGCGGCCTCAAGGCTAAGATCAAAGTGTAGTATCTGTTCGCGGATTACTCGCTGAATGATCGCCTATGGGGCCGGGATTCCTTCTCCGATACAGGCCGGCGGCAGGGATTCGTCCCTGCGCTGGTGGTATCGTGGCTATGTCTGACTAGCTATGACCAGCTTGGACAAGCTAGGACCGGCCAAGGGCCGGCTATGACTGGCTAGAGCCAGGGCACTGCGACCCGGGTGGGGGCTCGGGTCCATTCCCCCTCCCTCCCCACGTTGGGCTCCGACCTTGTGTCACAGCCTGGCCCTGTGGGAGGTCAAGTGAATCCCAAGGCTAAGATCAAGGTGTAGTGTCTGTTCGCGGATTGCTCGCTGAATGATCGCCTATGGGGCCGGGATTCCTTCTCCGATGCGGGCCGGCGGCGGGGATTCGTCCCTGCGCTGGTAGTATCGTGGCTACGTCTGACTAGCTAAGACCAGCTCTGACCAGCTTGGACAAGCTAAGACCAGCCAAAGACCAGCTATGACTAGCTAAAGCCAAAGCACTGCGACCCGGGTGAAAACTCGGGTCCATTCCCCCTCCCTTCCCACGTTAAACTCCGACCTTGTGTCACAACCTGGCCATGTGGGAGGTCAAGTAAATCCCAAGGCTAAGATCAAAGTGTAGTATCTGTTCGCAGATTACTCTCTGAATGATCGCCTATGGGGCCGGGATTCCTTCTCCGATACAGGCCGGCGGCAGGGATTCGTCCCTGCGCTGGTAGTATCGTGGCTAAGTCTGACTAGCTATGACCAGCTTGGACAAGCTATGACCAGCCAAGACCAGCCAAAGACCAGCTATGACTAGCTAAAGCCAAAGCACTGCGACCCGGGTGAAAACTCGGGTCCATTCCCCCTCCCTCCCCACGTTAAACTCCGACCTTGTGTCACAACCTGGCCCTGTGGGAGGTCAAGTAAATCCCAAGGCTAAGATCAAAGTGTAGTATCTGTTCGCAGATTACTCTCTGAATGATCGCCTATGGGGCCGGGATTCCTTCTCCGATACAGGCCGGCGGCAGGGATTCGTCCCTGCGCTGGTAGTATCGTGGCTACGTCTGACTAGCTATGACCAGCTCTGACCAGCTTGGACAAGCTATGACCAGCTAAGACCAGCCAAGACTAGCTAAAGCCAAAGCACTGCGACCCGGGTGAAAACTCGGGTCCATTCCCCCTCCCTTCCCACGTTAAACTCCGACCTTGTGTCACAACCTGGCCATGTGGGAGGTCAAGTAAATCCCAAGGCTAAGATCAAAGTGTAGTATCTGTTCGCGGATTACTCGCTGAATGATCGCCTATGGGGCCGGGATTCCTTCTCCGATACAGGCCGGCGGCAGGGATTCGTCCCTGCGCTGGTGGTATCGTGGCTATGTCTGACTAGCTATGACCAGCTTGGACAAGCTATGACCAGCTAGGACCGGCCAAGGGCCGGCTATGACTGGCTAGAGCCAGGGCACTGCGACCCGGGTGGGGGCTCGGGTCCATTCCCCCTCCCTCCCCACGTTGGGCTCCGACCTTGTGTCACAGCCTGGCCCTGTGGGAGGTCAAGTGAATCCCAAGGCTAAGATCAAGGTGTAGTGTCTGTTCGCGGATTGCTCGCTGAATGATCGCCTATGGGGCCGGGATTCCTTCTCCGATGCGGGCCGGCGGCGGGGATTCGTCCCTGCGCTGGTAGTATCGTGGCTACGTCTGACTAGCTAAGACCAGCTCTGACCAGCTTGGACAAGCTAAGACCAGCCAAAGACCAGCTATGACTAGCTAAAGCCAAAGCACTGCGACCCGGGTGAAAACTCGGGTCCATTCCCCCTCCCTTCCCACGTTAAACTCCGACCTTGTGTCACAACCTGGCCATGTGGGAGGTCAAGTAAATCCCAAGGCTAAGATCAAAGTGTAGTATCTGTTCGCAGATTACTCTCTGAATGATCGCCTATGGGGCCGGGATTCCTTCTCCGATACAGGCCGGCGGCAGGGATTCGTCCCTGCGCTGGTAGTATCGTGGCTAAGTCTGACTAGCTATGACCAGCTTGGACAAGCTATGACCAGCCAAGACCAGCCAAAGACCAGCTATGACTAGCTAAAGCCAAAGCACTGCGACCCGGGTGAAAACTCGGGTCCATTCCCCCTCCCTCCCCACGTTAAACTCCGACCTTGTGTCACAACCTGGCCCTGTGGGAGGTCAAGTAAATCCCAAGGCTAAGATCAAAGTGTAGTATCTGTTCGCAGATTACTCTCTGAATGATCGCCTATGGGGCCGGGATTCCTTCTCCGATACAGGCCGGCGGCAGGGATTCGTCCCTGCGCTGGTAGTATCGTGGCTACGTCTGACTAGCTATGACCAGCTCTGACCAGCTTGGACAAGCTATGACCAGCTAAGACCAGCCAAGACTAGCTAAAGCCAAAGCACTGCGACCCGGGTGAAAACTCGGGTCCATTCCCCCTCCCTCCCCACGTTAAACTCCGACCTTGTGTCACAACCTGGCCATGTGGGAGGTCAAGTAAATCCCAAGGCTAAGATCAAAGTGTAGTATCTGTTCGCAGATTACTCTCTGAATGATCGCCTATGGGGCCGGGATTCCTTCTCCGATACAGGCCGGCGGCAGGGATTCGTCCCTGCGCTGGTGGTATCGTGGCTATGTCTGACTAGCTATGACCAGCTTGGACAAGCTAGGACCGGCCAAGGGCCGGCTATGACTGGCTAGAGCCAGGGCACTGCGACCCGGGTGGGGGCTCGGGTCCATTCCCCCTCCCTCCCCACGTTGGGCTCCGACCTTGTGTCACAGCCTGGCCCTGTGGGAGGTCAAGTGAATCCCAAGGCTAAGATCAAGGTGTAGTGTCTGTTCGCGGATTGCTCGCTGAATGATCGCCTATGGGGCCGGGATTCCTTCTCCGATGCGGGCCGGCGGCGGGGATTCGTCCCTGCGCTGGTAGTATCGTGGCTACGTCTGACTAGCTAAGACCAGCTCTGACCAGCTTGGACAAGCTAAGACCAGCCAAAGACCAGCTATGACTAGCTAAAGCCAAAGCACTGCGACCCGGGTGAAAACTCGGGTCCATTCCCCCTCCCTTCCCACGTTAAACTCCGACCTTGTGTCACAACCTGGCCATGTGGGAGGTCAAGTAAATCCCAAGGCTAAGATCAAAGTGTAGTATCTGTTCGCAGATTACTCTCTGAATGATCGCCTATGGGGCCGGGATTCCTTCTCCGATACAGGCCGGCGGCAGGGATTCGTCCCTGCGCTGGTAGTATCGTGGCTAAGTCTGACTAGCTATGACCAGCTTGGACAAGCTATGACCAGCCAAGACCAGCCAAAGACCAGCTATGACTAGCTAAAGCCAAAGCACTGCGACCCGGGTGAAAACTCGGGTCCATTCCCCCTCCCTCCCCACGTTAAACTCCGACCTTGTGTCACAACCTGGCCCTGTGGGAGGTCAAGTAAATCCCAAGGCTAAGATCAAAGTGTAGTATCTGTTCGCAGATTACTCTCTGAATGATCGCCTATGGGGCCGGGATTCCTTCTCCGATACAGGCCGGCGGCAGGGATTCGTCCCTGCGCTGGTAGTATCGTGGCTACGTCTGACTAGCTATGACCAGCTCTGACCAGCTTGGACAAGCTATGACCAGCTAAGACCAGCCAAGACTAGCTAAAGCCAAAGCACTGCGACCCGGGTGAAAACTCGGGTCCATTCCCCCTCCCTCCCCACGTTAAACTCCGACCTTGTGTCACAACCTGGCCATGTGGGAGGTCAAGTAAATCCCAAGGCTAAGATCAAAGTGTAGTATCTGTTCGCAGATTACTCTCTGAATGATCGCCTATGGGGCCGGGATTCCTTCTCCGATACAGGCCGGCGGCAGGGATTCGTCCCTGCGCTGGTAGTATCGTGGCTAAGTCTGACTAGCTATGACCAGCTTGGACAAGCTATGACCAGCTAAGACCAGCCAAGACCAGCTATGACTAGCTAAAGCCAAAGCACTGCGACCCGGGTGAAAACTCGGGTCCATTCCCCCTCCCTCCCCACGTTAAACTCCGACCTTGTGTCACAACCTGGCCCTGTGGGAGGTCAAGTAAATCCCAAGGCTAAGATCAAAGTGTAGTATCTGTTCGCGGATTCCTCACTGAATGATCGCCTATGGGGCCGGGATTCCTTCTCCGATACAGGCCGGCGGCGGGGATTCGTCCCTGCGCTGGTAGTATCGTGGCTACGTCTGACTAGCTGAGACCAGCTCTGACCAGCTTGGACAAGCTATGACCAGCTAAGACCAGCCAAGACCAGCCAAGACCAGCTATGACTAGCTAAAGCCAAAGCACTGCGACCGGGGTGAAAACTCGGGTCCATTCCCCCTCCCTTCCCACGTTAAACTCCGACCTTGTGTCACAACCTGGCCATGTGGGAGGTCAAGTAAATCCCAAGGCTAAGATCAAAGTGTAGTATCTGTTCGCGGATTACTCACTGAATGATCGCCTATGGGGCCGGGATTCCTTCTCCGATACGGGCCGGCGGCAGGGATTCGTCCCTGCGCTGGTGGTATCGTGGCTATGTCTGACTAGCTATGACCAGCTTGGACAAGCTATGACCAGCTAAGACCAGCCAAGACCAGCTATGACTAGCTAAAGCCAAAGCACTGCGACCCGGGTGAAAACTCGGGTCCATTCCCCCTCCCTTCCCACGTTAAACTCCGACCTTGTGTCACAACCTGGCCTTGTGGGAGGTCAAGCAAATCCCAAGGCTAAGATCAAAGTGTAGTATCTGTTCGCAGATTACTCTCTGAATGATCGCCTATGGGGCCGGGATTCCTTCTCCGATGCAGGCCGGCGGCTGGGATTCGGCCCTGCGCTGGTAGTATCGTGGCTGAGTCTGACTAGCTATGACCAGCTTGGACAAGCTATGACCAGCTAAGACCAGCCAAAGACCAGCTATGACTAGCTAAAGCCAAAGCACTGCGACCCGGGTGAAAACTCGGGTCCATTCCCCCTCCCTCCCCACGTTAAACTCCGACCTTGTGTCACAACCTGGCCCTGTGGGAGGTCAAGTAAATCCCAAGGCTAAGATCAAAGTGTAGTATCTGTTCGCAGATTACTCACTGAATGATCGCCTATGGGGCCGGGATTCCTTCTCCGATACAGGCCGGCGGCGGGGATTCGTCCCTGCGCTGGTAGTATCGTGGCTACGTCTGACTAGCTAAGACCAGCTCTGACCAGCTTGGACAAGCTATGACCAGCTAAGACCAGCCAAAGACCAGCTATGACTAGCTAAAGCCAAAGCACTGCGACCCGGGTGAAAACTCGGGTCCATTCCCCCTCCCTTCCCACGTTAAACTCCGACCTTGTGTCACAACCTGGCCATGTGGGAGGTCAAGTAAATCCCAAGGCTAAGATCAAAGTGTAGTATCTGTTCGCAGATTACTCACTGAATGATCGCCTATGGGGCCCGGGATTCCTTCTTCCGATACAGGCCGGCGGCAGGGATTCGTCCCTGCGCTGGTAGTATCGTGGCTACGTCTGACTAGCTTGGACAAGCTATGACCAGCCAAAGACCAGCTATGACTAGCTAAAGCCAAAGCACTGCGACCCGGGTGAAAACTCGGGTCCATTCCCCCTCCCGTCCCACGTTAAACTCCGACCTTGTGTCACAACCTGGCCCTGTGGGAGGTCAAGTGAATCTCAAGAAGGAATCCCACGGCCCCAAGGCTAAGATCAAAGTGTAGTATCTGTTCGCGGATTACTCACTGAATGATCGCCTATGGGGCCGGGATTCTTCTTCCGATACAGGCCGGCGGCAGGGATTCGTCCCTGCGCTGGTAGTATCGTGGCTACGTCTGACTAGCTATGACCAGCTTGGACAAGCTATGACCAGCTAAGACCAGCCAAGACCAGCTATGACTAGCTAAAGCCAAAGCACTGCGACCCGGGTGAAAACTCGGGTCCATTCCCCCTTCCCACGTTAAACTCCGACCTTGTGTCACAACCTGGCCCTGTGGGAGGTCAAGTGAATCCCAAGAAGGAATCACGAGATCCAACTAGAGACTCTGATCGACTGCGACTTGTCAACACATTTCCAGGAACGTCTTCCCAGAAATATACAGAAATACTATATGTACTTATTGTGTACACTTTCTTGTTATAATACATTCTTTTTCTAAGTACATTTTGTGTTGCATTATTATTCCATGCAATAGGCGAGATTCAACATTGAGTCAAGACTCTACAATGACGACGAAGTAGAACGAACCATACGTCAAGTTTCAACAATGGCCACAAAGTAGAACGAACCATACGCCAAGTTTCAACAATGGCAAAGAAGTAGAACGAACCATAAGGAAAGAAGAAAGAATTAATAGTGAGAGTTTTCAACAATTGGGACAAGTCATTGAAGAACCCAGGCTGAAAAAAAAAACTATTAATTCAAAGTCCAACGTTAACGTAACGACGAAGGATTCTGAACTTCTGGATATGTAAAACTCGTTAAAAGACGACTAAGCATAAAGGAACGTTCACTCAGAAAAATTGGAAAGGTGTCGTAAACGAATAACGGTAATTTTAAATTAAAAAATTATCTACACGGAGACACCCTCTAAAAAGAAAAATTGGCCGACTACAAAAACATGCATGGATTAAAAGGAGCACAAATAAACCGTGTCGACTTTGAAAGGTAACAAACTTTAAAAAATTATTTCTTTAAATTATTTGTTCAACAATATAGTGACGAATTACCTCTGATAAGAAAATCAGACGTGTCATTGAAATACGCGAACAGAAGTCGAAAACGAAAAAAAAAAGTCCGACGCTCTCTGTTCACGAAAAAAAAATACCAAAGTTGATTAGCACGGGCGTGAATGTAAAAGCAAGACATAAAATATAAAAAGTCGTACGTTGCTTCGATTTTTTTGGTCAGCTTATAGATATTCGTGGATACACAAATTAAAAGTATATTCCTTGTTGCATGAACACTATCAGCTAAAAATGGATGAACTATCCAAAGTCATATCCGAATTATTCAAATCCCAGCAGGAACAGTTTGCCTTATTAATAAGGGAACAACAGATAGCACAGCATAAATATCAAGAGAAACAAGATGAAAGACAACAAAAACAACAAATAGCGCTGCAAAAATATCAGGAAAAACAAGATGAAAGACTTTTGGAAATTCAAAAGTTAACACTGGAGAAATTAAACAACTTTCAGGCAAATGAGGGAAATTCTTCATATTCTAATAACACCATATTTAATTCGCTGGAAACTTTCAACTATGTGCCAGACGAAGAAAAAACGTTTGAAGCGTACTTTAAACGATATGAAGATAGTTTCTACACACTGTGAAAACTGGTCGAATTCAAGAAAAGTCAGTCTATTACTAAGAAAGCTAGGTACAGCAGAACATAGCAAATTTGTAGATTTTATTCTACCGAGAAAAACAACTGAATTGGAATTCTCGGAAACAGTGAAATTGCTAAAAGAGCTGTTTGGAGCAAATATGTCGCTTTGGCATAAGCGATGGTTATGCATGAATGTTTCTAAATCCGACGATCAGGATTACTTAACATATGCATCTATAGTGAATAGACATTGTGACAATTTCAGATTGGCAGAGATTACGGTTGAAGAATTCAAGTGCTTAATTTTTGCTCAAGGACTGGTATCCAGTAAGAGTGCCGAAATAAGACGTCGAGTTTTGTCTAAACTCGAATCTGAACAAGGCCTTACCCTGCAAAAGTTAGCAGAGGAGTGTCAACGGGCCGTAAAGTTAAAGAAAGAGTCGCAAAAAATCGAAGAAGCTGGTATTGCTTATATTAAAAAAATAAAAAAACAGTCAAAGTACCCAGTAGAGAAAAATTGGAGAAAAAATTCAGCGTATTTTAATAATAGACAAGAAAATAAAAAGAACGAAAATAAAAAAGTCCCACCATATAATTGCAGACGTTGTAACGAAAGACATTGGGAGGTAAATTGCCCATATAGAAATAAGAAATGTTTCGTGTGCCAAAAGAATGGTCACATAGGATCTTGTTGTAAAACGAAAAAATGCAAGAACCGAATTAGACAAACAAATTCGAATATCAAATCAGATAGAGATTTGAGGAAATATGTGACGACTGAAATATTCAAAAAGAATATCAAATTTCAACTCGATTCAGGGTCAGATTTAACAATAATGAACGATAAAACATGGAAAATTTTTAAAAGGCCTACAATAATGAAGTCAACGAAACTCGCTCGAACGGTAACTGGAAAGCAAATTAACTTCGAAGGCGAGGTTGTACTTCCAATGAAATTGAATGGGATCGTTAAAAAAATGAAAGTTTTCATTCTGAGAAATGGAGAAAACTTGTTGGGTACAGATTTTATTGAAACATTCGAATTGTGGGATAAACCGTTAAACTCATTCTGCAGAAAAGTAGAAAGTAATACGCAATCAAGACAGGACATTAAAGAGGAATTAAAGAAAAAGTTTCCGGAAACCTTTACACCTGGTCTTGGAAGATGTAACAAATTTGAAGCTAAATTTGAATTAAAAGAAAATACTATGCCTATATTTAAAAAGAAACGTAACGTGCCTTTCGCAAGTGTAGAGAAAGTAGTAGTACCAAAAAAGTTGCAGAAAAAAATCCTACGGGACTTTCATATGGGTCACCCGGGGATTAATAGAACAAAAAGCTTAATGCGAAGTTTTGTATATTGGAAAGGAATGGATGTGGATATCGAAAACATGGTTCATCGATGTAAAGGGTGTGCGTTAGCAGCTAAGGCACCACCTATAGTACACAAACCATGGCCAAAGACGGATCATCCGTGGGAAAGATGACACATTGATTTCGCTGGTCCAGTAGAAGATTATTACTACTTAATAGTGGTAGATAGCTTTACAAAATGGCCGGAAGTACTACGCTGCAAAAAGCCTACGTCCAATACCACAACAACTTTTTTGCATGAACTATTTGCACGGTTCGGTGTGCCAGAGTGTATTGTGAGTGACAATGGTACACAATTCACTTCTGACGAATTTAAGGAATTTTGTGAGTTATATCAAATTAACCACATAACGACGCCGCCGTATCATCCGAGATCCAATGGACTCGCAGAAAGATTTGTAGATACGTTAAAGCGCGCTCTGAAGAAAGCCTCAGGAGTTCCAACGGAAAAGGCGCTTCAGCAATTCCTACAAGTATACAGAATCACGCCTAACCAGAGAACACCATCAAACATGGCACCAGCTGAACTAATGTTCGCTAGGAAAGTTAAGTCAGTGTTTGACAAGCTTTTGCCAGGAAGAAATAGAATAAAGAACACTATGTATACAGCTAGAAAAAGATACACCCCCGGAGAGAAGGTCTTTTTCAAGTGCTATAGGAACAACATTGAGTTCTGGGAGCGAGGCATAGTGGATAAGAGAATCGGTCACCTGATTTACATAATAAAAGGGCCGAAGAATACTCATAAAAGGCACCAGAACCAACTC
Organism: Acanthosepion esculentum; assembly: GCA_964036315.1. Lineage (NCBI taxonomy): Eukaryota > Metazoa > Mollusca > Cephalopoda > Sepiida > Sepiidae > Acanthosepion > Acanthosepion esculentum. The sequence goes on from OZ038496.1 coordinate 29,802,863, forward strand.
AAAAAATGCTACGTGCTAGAGCATGAAGAAAGTATACCGGATGAGGAGGAAGATCCCATTGATGTAATGTATGATACTTTTCAAGTAGAACCTCCGCAGAGTGCTCATGAACCGAGAAGATCCGGTAGGAAACGGAAGTTCACGGACCCATTGGACGTGAATCCAAAACGAAAAAGATATTGAAAAAAAAAAAAAACAGATATATATATATATGAACTATGCAAAGGGGATCTACAAAGGAATAACCATAATCATCATCCCATATAGAAGCCAGTTTGAAATCCAAAAGGATTCCAAGGCTTGGGAGGGGGGTGTTGTGGTGGGATCCACCTAATCTGCATAGGTGACTACCAACTATATATATATAAATAATGGTTGATACCGGAAGACGAGGAAGAAGGAATCACGAGATCCAACTAGAGACTCTGATCGACTGCGACTTGTCAACACATTTCCAGGAACGTCTTCCCAGAAATATACAGAAATACTATATGTACTTATTGTGTACACTTTCTTGTTATAATACATTCTTGTTCTAAGTACATTTTGTGTTGCATTATTATTCCATGCAATAGGCGAGATTCAACATTGAGTCAAGACTCAACAGTGTCATACCAAGAATATGCATTTTAATCGTCACGGCTTGGTCACGCAGAGGCAACTCTCAAAAGCGCGTGTCATACGTGAACTATTCTTCAATGGGTAATGGAATCTTTTTCTTTGCCCGGCAAATAGTAAAGTGATTAATCTTATCATTCCAAGTGTCAGGTCAGACGAAGAATGAAGTATTGATGCCATATATGGGCAGGTGCTGCACAACCCTCACCCATATCTGTTTACCTATTTGTCATGAAAACACTCCAACGAGTGCACAGTGCGTCAGTGATGTTATGACTTGGGGGTCATGATAAGTTTCGGGTCTTGCAACATCATACTTGTTCGCCCAAGAGACCCTACCGAAACAGTACTTATTCCGGCAGGCGATACTGAAGCAAAAAATCCGCCAAGCACACAACAAATGGACTCATTAAATAACTGCCACTGCTGATCTTGAAATTACAAGCGACCAATCATTAACAACTTACGTCACTTCGTCCTCAGCGACCAATCGTTAACGACTTACGTCACTTCCTCCTCAGCGACCAATCGTTAACGAATTACGTCACTTCCTCCTCAGCCAAGACGATAGAAAAAAAGAATATCATTGTGTGCAAATCTATTATTCTGTTTATATAACATAACAATATACAACATTAGAACTGATGTTAGTATGAAGACAGACTAGATAAAAGACAAAAAATTGAACTTTTGGTATACACTTCTAATCGGAGAAAGAGACTTAGTCCAGCCGAGAGGTTGTGCTCCATTTGGAAGCTCCGTGGACAGGTTTCTAATCCCGACTGGATTCGATTAATAATCAGTAGACATAGAGACAATCGTCATGGCAATATGGAAGTCAATCAGGAAGTTTTCCTCGGTGCATCATGTTGCAGGAAAAGATTGACAGAAAATAAAGTCTCAAACCAAGGGGAGATTACTCTATAGGCTACCAGGACTTCAGCAGCAGAAACTTGCAAGAGAATATGCCTCACCGGCCCGGCCTTTGCTAATTACAACAGATATGGAAGACTCTCGCAAATCGGTCGTGAAGATAAGCCACTCTAAACAGTCTATCTATCTATCTATGATTCAGTTCATATCTATCGAGCTAACATTCTGTTCATGAATATCTATCTATCTATCTATCTGAGTCTATTCATATCTATCTATCTATCTATCTATCTATCTATGATTCAGTTCATATCTATCGAGCTAACATTCTGTTCATGAATATATATCTATCTATCTATCTGAGTCTATTCATATCTATCTATCTATCTATCTATCTATCTATGATTCAGTTCATATCTATCGAGCTAACATTCTGTTCATGAATATATATATATATATATATATATATATATATATATATATATATATATATATATATATAGTTTACGAAAAACTAGGTAATCCGTATGAGTAGACCCAATGAGGATAGAATCCAGAGAGCTCAATGTAAATCAGAGCTAATAAACAGATTACTTTAAGGTTCCATATAATGAATTATTATAATAATAAATTGTTATAATAATAAATTATTATATATAATAATTATAATAATTTATTATATGGAACCTTAAAGTAATCTGTTTTTATTTAAATATATATATATATATATATATATATATATATATATATATATATATGAAATGGACAAAATCCGACAATTATTTTCTATGAAATTTTCTCGAACATTCAGGACGGTAAATGTTGTTAATACTGTTTATTATAAACAGAGCATTTACTTAAATATTTGTATCTATAAAAATAACTTATAAACATAAAAAATGCCATAAAAAATAATTGTCGGACTTTGTCCATTTCATAATGTATGACGTCATTTGTTTACATTTGGATGCGCATTGAGTAGATATGAATGTATGAGAGAAAATCATGGAGAATTGTGTTTAAAAGCAGTAAAATCGACCTTGCTAACTGAACGCTCCTCTGTGGCTCAATCGGTTAAAGGCACGTTAGGCTATCTGACGGCTCCGTTATAGGATACTGGTTCGATTCCTGTCGGAGGAGGCATATTTTCTATGAAAATTTCTCGGACATTCAGGCCGGTAAATGTTGTTAATACTCTTTATTATAAACAGAGCATTTACTTAAATATTTGTATCTATAAAAAGAACTCATAAACATAAAAAAATGTCTTTATATATATATATATATACATATATATATATATATATATACATATATATATATATATATGTAAAATATGAAAATGTATATCCTTAATCACCACCTAGCTTTCTACCCTTAGGTGTCATCAGGTGGTCTGGTTGAAAAGAAATTACGAGAGGGTAGAAAATTAAATTTATACCACCACCTGATGACACCTAACGATAGAAACTTAGCTAGTGTTTAAGAGAATACATTTTCATATTTTATAATTTGAATCTGCTCTTTGCATATCCTATATTCAGAATAGTAAATTAAGTACTCTACTTATATTTAGGTGTTTGGTCTGGGATTACTGCTAAATTTCGTATTCATATATATATATATATATATATATATATATATATATATATATATATATATATATATATATATCATTCTGTTCATATATATCATTCTGTTCATATCTATATTTTCCTGTTCAATATCTATCTATATATCTATATCTATATATGTATAGATATCATTCTCTTCCTATGTATTATTCTCTTTATATCTATCATTATGTTTATATCTATCTAGCTATCTATTATTATGCACATATCTGTCTATCATTCTGCTCATATCAATCTCTCTATCTATCTATCATTCTGCTCATATCTATCATTCTGTTTATACCTATCATTCTGTTCATATCTATTATTCTACTCATGTCTCTCATTCTGTTTATATCCCTTTTTCTGTTCATATCTATCATTCTGTTCATATCTATCTACTTATCATTCTGCTCACATATATCTGTCTATCTATATATCTATCATTCTGTTGATATCTATCATTCTGCTCACATATATCTATCGATTTATCTATCTATCTATCTATCTATCATTCTGTTCATATGTATCTACCTATCTATCATTCTGCTCATATCTATCTATCTATCTATCATTCTGTTTATATCTATCATTCTGTTCATATCTATCTACCTATTTATCATTCTACGCATATCTATCTATCTATCTATCATTCTGTTTATATATATCATTCTGCTCATATCTATCTATCTATCTATCTATCTATCTATGATTCTGTTCATATCTATCTACCTATCTATCATTCTGCTCATATCTATCTATCATTCTGTTTATATCTATCATTCTGGTCATATCTATCTATCTATCTATTTATCTATCTATCTATCTATCATTCTGATCATATCTATCTACCTATTTATCATTCTTCTCATATCTATTTATCTATCTATCTATCTATCTATCATTCTGTTTATATATATCATTCTGCTCATATCTATCTATCTATCTATCTATCATTCTGTTTATATCTATCATTCTGCTCATATCTATCTATCTATCATTCTGCTCATATCTATCTATCATTCTGTTTATATCTATCATTCTGCTCATATCTATCTATCTATCTATCTATCTATCTATCATTCTGCTCATATCTATCTATCTATCATTCTGCTCATATCTATCTATCATTCTGTTTATATCTATCATTCTGCTCATATCTATTTATCTACCTATCTATCTATCTATCTATCTGGGATAGTGCTGACAATAACCACTGCCCAGCATCGACTGAGTTCAAAAGCTGTTACCACGGCCTGGTAGGTGTTGAATTATTCTCTACGCTGCAACCCTTTTCTCACAGACGAAACGTCGCCAGCTCTTCACTACCATGTCGCTATTACTATGGCGACTGTCTCATTCCTTAAATCCGCCAGATCAGACCCGCCATGCTATATGCACGGTGACAAGCCATCTCCATTCCATTCGTGTTCCTTGGATAAAAAGCAAGTTCCGCTCAGACAGTTTCTTCCCCAGAATTGTTACTTTGATGAACAAACTCCCAAGAGGTTGTTTCCCTGACAACAACAGGGGACAACTGAAAAGTTTATAGGCTAACCAAGATATAACAAGCCGTTGTATTCTGGTACAATTGCATGTTATTTCGTGTACCAACTGTGTCTACTTACATTTATATGTTGGTTAGCCTTTGAACTTTCCAGCCGTCCTTCGTATAATCTTGGTCACTTTCAGTCCAGGTTCAACCGATATCTATCCTCAAAATACTTCCACCTCCACCCCCTTACAACCATCTTACTCAGTAATTTTCTACCTGACTCTTGGGCCTTATATTGAGTGGACTAAAAAAATGGTTAATAATACATCTACTTTAATTCAAATATTGCCGCAACTTTTCGTCAAAAATAAACTTTCCCTTTTTCCTTCCCCAAGAGATTTAAACCCGTTATTATCGGCCTCTCTAAAAAAATAGCAGATTCTTCCTGAATTCCTTGAAATGAAATCCACCACATAAATGTACAATGCCATGTCTTCAAAATAAATGCTAAGTAAAATAAAAGGTTGCGAAACACTGGTTTATAGGCTAATCAGTGCTTTTCAAACGGTGCGGCGCGTCCTGGGTATGACGATAAATTATATCCACGTCCTGAGTAAGACGATAAACTACGTCCAACAGCAAGGCCTCTGATCAAGAGGATTTGAGGAGCGTGGAACCACCTCTTCATTGCTGCTATTCCTAGGTTCACCCTGACCCGGGTTGGTAGCACCTGTTAGGGTCCCAGCTATGAGCAAATAGTTAACCCCGAAACTGAGGTAAAAAGAATTATTAAATATTACCAGCAATATGTTTTTGAAGAAAAAAAACTATTGCCAGCAATATGTTTTTGAAAAAATAATATTACCAGGTATACGTTTTGGAGGAAAAAATATTAACAGAAACAGATTTTTGACAAAACAAAAATATTACCAGGAAAAAAAAACAAGTAGTCGGCATTAATGACCCATTGAGGTTGATATGCCGTAAAAGAAAACAAAGCAAACCAAATGATGCGACGCAACTTATAGGTGCGGTGTAAGAGGATAGCCGGTGAGGCGGAATGATTAAAAGAATGTTATATATCATGCCTATGAACACTAATGGGTGTGTCCCAATCCTCATAAATACGTTGGACACTATTGTAAGCTGGGGGGTGTTATATGCTGCCTCAGTAGTCCACCACTAGCAGTGGTTTACCTACTTCACGCCGCTGGCGAGTATTGTATTTTGTTGATGTTATAATGATTAACATTTCATTTCCAACCTCCGTTTTGCTTATTCCTCATTCAGTGACCCTTTCTAGGTTGCAACAAAAACAATCAAAGATTTAGAAACAGTTTCAAAAAATTCATTTGTCAAAAATAAATACGATTTCAAAATTTAAAATATTATTATGGATTACTTGTAATTGCATGCATGAGTCCCAGTATAAATAGTTATAAATAATTATGGACTGATTTTATTATTGTGATATTTTTGCATTATATCAAGTATTAAGAATATAGTAACTAGGGTCCATAAATTGGAGAGGAGAGTTATCAATGATAATGTTCTAACTTCGAGTCTGCGATTATCTCCCTTTAACACTCTCTCTGTTTTTTTTTTTTGTTTTTTTTTTAATGTACTCATTTACATAAGTACGAGATTTCTAGTCACTGGTATGTAATATAATCAGCAAAATAAGATAATCAAAACCTCACTTATAAAAAGAAAAGGCTTTATTTTACGTTAAACGAGTACAACAATATACAATACACACCTGTCCTTCCCTAACGTGGAGATAATGACTGAAGGATTTACCCAAATGGTAGAACAGAGGAAAACTGGTTTCTCAGAGATCTGGTCTCATGGCCGCTGTCACAGATCGAGTCTGGACTGGAAACGCCACACGTGTGTCGCGAGTCGAGGCCTGCTAAAAGAGGGAGCTTCTCCACGTGCTACGCTTTTTGTATAGGTGGCTCGTGGCAGAATCGTCCAATGAGAGACCGCTCCGTCGTCACGTGATCTATCTCTCCATGCATGCGTAAAGACAAAGCTTTTTACTGCCCCAACACATTCCAACACATAAAATTTCGTGTGACACGAGCAAATTTTAATTCTTAAAATGCGGCCCAGATAAAAAAAAAAAAAAAGGGAACTACTGGGTTAAATATTAGGACTGCTATCTAGAAAGATCATTCCTATTCTCAAAAAATTGTTAATATTCACAAGGAAAAAAGGGATTATTCTTACAATCCAAAATGTTTCAGGTTTAAATAACTCACAATAAACCGTAAAAAATTAAATCAGCCAAATTTTTACATTATTCGGACTATTGTCCTCATCTTTGTCGCCATATTTATTACAACGTTTCGGCCGTTGTACGCTCCGGCCTTCTTCAGGTGGTTGGAATGTCGAACTGAACCTTTTATTTCGCTCACTAGGGTAGATTGTTCTAGTTCTCTTTGCAAGTTCTCCACTGCTCTAACCAAGGCAGTGGAGAACTTTCAGAGGGAAATTAACAGTAGATAACTGATAACTGATATCCATTAAACATGGCACGTGGAACTAAAACAGTCTACCCCAGTGAGCTAAATAAAGGGTTCAGACATTCTAACCATCTGAAGAAGGCCGGAGCGTACAACGGCGGAAACGTTGTAATAAATATGGCAACAAAGATGAGGACAATAGTCCGAATAATGTAAATAATGTACATAATACCTCATCTCAGAAATATAGACAGATACCAAATTTTTAATATTAGATGTTTTTAATTTTTTTTTAAGCTTTTCACCCCAAGCAAGGCTGGAAGCCACTAACACGCAAGGGGTTACAGAAGGTTTGGAGGAAGAGCAGATAGAAGTGGTAAAGGAAAGGATGTGGAGAAAGATAGTGGATCGATCAAGGCAAGGGGGTTACAGAAGATTTGGAGCGAGAGCAGATAGGAATGAAAGGGGAAAGGATGTGGAGAAGGGAAGTGGATAGATCAAGGCAACTGGAGATGTCGATTGACGTTACACTTAAATAGTTGGAGATTGTATTTGTCAGGGAAACAAGAATAAGGAAGGGAATTCCACAGGCGAGATGTGCGAGACATGAAGCTATTGGAGTAGAAGAGACGTCTACATCTAACAGTTTCAACGGTGAAGGGGTGGGAACGGGATGCCAGCCTCGTAGGACGCTTAAATTCATGGGGCCTGTGGACAAGCGAAAGCAGCTCCTCGGAGCAATTACCGTGAAAGTATTTGTAAAAAAGACAGAGCGAGGCAACGGCGCGTCTGTGAGAGAGCGACTGAAGACGAGATGACAGATCAGGGCCAATTACATTGCATATCCGTCTCTGGATCTTATCAAGATAACGAGTGGGGTGTACTGGCATCAAAATAAAAGACGTTATGAAAGCAAATGTTAGTTTTGAAGGAATTTCATGATAAGCATCACCAATCTGGAAAGTTTATATTTTCGTAGACTGGGGTAATATAATGAAACACCACCTGTATTGGATGCATTCACGTCTAATATACCTGTGTTATTGGGATGAATCATTGCCAATTATTTTTCATTTTTAATGAAACGTGTGTAAGAAAGAGATTACTATCCAAATACACAACTATATACACTACAGTTCAAAAGTTTGAGGCGACCCCTAGTATTTTTTTTAATTAGGCCAAATAGTAGTAGTATTATAGTTTTATAATTTAATTAAGAGGAAATTATTATACACGGTTAAAAAAGTGAGAAATGATTTTTCATTAGAAATTTTATTATAACGAAAAGAAAAATGCATTTTATGATTAAATTTTGCTCCCGTCAAAATATCCTCCTTTAGCCTTGATTATTGCGGCACAAAGTTTCTCAAAGTATTAGTTTGATGATTGATTCCATTTTCTTTTCTGATGACTCTAAGAGCTCGTTTTCATTTTTGGGATGAAAAGATTTCACTCTTCGGTCAAGTTCCTCCCACGATAATTCTGGGGGTAGCTTCAAACTTTTGAACTGTAGTATATATATATATATATATATAGCAACATGATTACGCTACAAGATAATTGGCAAATGTTTGTTTAAAAAAAATTTTGACTAAAAATATTGACCCTGAAGATGAACAATGATGTTCGAAAGCGCTAGGTCATCGTATGGACAATACATATTTCGAAATCATTTTCAAATAAAAAGTCTCATTAGAGAATATGAGAAAATTCAAAAGAAAATATGCAAGACTATGTTGTCTTTAACATTCAATACTACATGTTTAAAAGAAAAGTTGCTGCCAAATTATACACACACACACATATATATATATATATATATATATATATATATATATATATATATATATATATAGATAGATAGGGAGAGAGATATATATAGTGTTGATTTCTGTGTCCATTTTATATTTACATACGCTCTATCTCTGATATTGAGCACTTTATTCCATAAATATAGTATAACTTAAAACTATACTTCATCATATATATATATATACACATGTGTGTGTGTGTGTGTGTGTGTTCGTGCACGCATGCGCCGAGAAAGAGATTTTGTTTTGTCATTATTGCTGTCATAGGAAAGGGATGTGTACCTGACCTGTTGCACGTGATGAAAGTTACGTCCACTTCGTAATCCTTATCACCATTCATGGTAGTTTGTTTTTTGTTTTGTTTTTTTGTTTTTAGCCTGCAGGAACTTCCATAGATGGACAGGGCAGAAATTCAAAATTAGTTGACCCTTCATTAGCATCCTCATCAAGCATAGATCAATTGGACCCTCCATGAAACAACGGACGGTTTTTAACAGACACGTGAATAATTTGCTTGTTAGATCGATCCAAATTGACTTAATCGGTAAATATGTCTCTTCAGTCAGTACTTTCGTATTTTCTAGCTTTTTATATCTATCAATCAATCTATCTATCTATCTATCTATCTATCTATATATATATATATATATATATATATATATATATATATATATATATATATATATATACAGAGTGTCCATAAAGTTCGTGTGCACTTTAAAAAATTTATAACTTTATTTGCATTTGCGATAGAAATAATTTGTAAAAAGGATTAGAAAGAAGTAAATCTGTATTTTTTAAGGTTTTATTGAGATTTTATTTAAATTTCCACATGTCCTTCATCATTAGCAATACAAAGGGTAATACGATTTTGCAGTTCACGGAAAATATTTGTCAACTGACTTACAGTAATTCCTGAAATCACATTAGTTATTTTAGCTATACTTAAAACTAGGTACATTAAACTCTATAACATTTTTTACGGATTATTTCTATCGCAAATACAAATAAAGTTATAATTTTTTTAAAGTGCACACGGACTTTATGGACACCTTGTATATGTACATATCTATCATTCTATCCTATCAATCTATCATTCTGATCATATCTGTATCTGTCTATATTTCTGAGATGAGGTATTATGTACACTACTTACATTATTCGGAGTATTGTCCTCATCTTTGTTGCCATATTTATAACAACGTTTTGGCCGCTGCAGGCTCCGGCCTGTAAGCATAGTTTTAAAAATGTGGATTTAAATGTAACTTGTCTGTGATTTACACTGTTGGTTATCTTCGCGCACTTTTTTTCTTTTTAGTCGTTGTGCACATATTTATATGTTTTGTCCTTGATTGTACTCTAAAGAGCGAGGAGCGATAACAGATTAGGGCTTTTTGATGTTCCTTTTTCGTTGTTATATTTTTTCGATGTGATAATTTTTTTTTATCCTTGATCACTCTCCCCAGTTTATTTTAAATATAAAGCAGCTATAATATTTTGTACACCCAATACATAATTTAAAATATTTGTGCTTCTTCAAAACTCACAGAGCCAACCTGCAGGATTAGATGACCCTTCATTAGCATCCTCGTCAAGCATAGATCAATTGCACCCTCCATGAAACAACGGACGGTTTTTTAACGGACACATGAATAATTTGCTTGTTAGATCGATCCAAATTAGATGACCCTTCATTAGCATCCTCATCAAGCATAGATCAATTTGACCCTCCATGAAAGAACGGACGGTTTTTAACGGACACATGAATAATTTGCTTGTTAGATCGATCCAAATTAGATGACCCTTCATTAGCATCCTCATCAAGCATAGATCAATTTGACCCTCCATGAAAGAACGGACGGTTTTTAACGGACACATGAATAATTTGCTTGTTAGATCGATCCAAATTAGATGACCCTTCATTAGCATCCTCATCAAGCATAGATCAATTTGACCCTCCATGAAAGAACGGACGGTTTTTAACGGACACATGAATAATTTGCTTGTTAGATCGATCCAAATTAGATGACCTTTCATTAGCATCCTCATCAAGCATAGATCAATTTGACCCTCCATGAAAGAACGGACGGTTTTTAACGGACACATGAATAATTTGCTTGTTAGATCGATCCAAATTAGATGACCCTTCATTAGCATCCTCATCAAGCATAGATCAATTTGACCCTCCATGAAAGAACGGACGGTTTTTAACGGACACATGAATAATTTGCTTGTTAGATCGATCCAAATTAGATGACCTTTCATTAGCATCCTCATCAAGCATAGATCAATTGGACCCTCCATGAAACAACGGACGGTTTTTAATGGACACATGAATAATTTGCTTGTTAGATCGATCCAAATTAGATGACCCTTCATTAGCATCCTCATCAAGCATAGATCAATTTGACCCTCCATGAAACAATGGACGGTTTTTAACGGACACATGAATAATTTGCTTGTTAGATCGATCCAAATTAGATGACCCTTCATTAGCATCCTCGTCAAGCATAGACATTTACAAATATACTGAGCAGACCTTAGTTACGATTTGTAGGAAATAGAGCACAAGTCCGATACTTTCAACCCCTCGGCCACAATGACTTGTGACTTCGTGCTTGAACGGTTTCCGTCTCCCCAAATTTCACACACAATGCTTGGTTGCTTTTGATTGCTTTTGCTCTTACATCTGTTGTAACAGGTTCATTTTTTTACTGATCCTCACATATTTTTACCACATTAGAGGAATCTCTTATATACCAATCCACGACTGTTTTTTTATACCCAACCTGGGATCATAACCAGAAATCAATTTTGCTAGATAAAATTACATAAATTATAAAATATATTGTAACTTGCAGTTTACAAATGTTCGGGGGGAGTCCCGGTGTAGGGGTACATAATGTCAATCATGAAAACAAAAGCCCAAAATATCCAAAATAAATTTGTTTGTATACATTATAACAGAACTTTTAGAAGCCTTTCTGGTTTCAAGGGTCATTGCAGATCCCACGAAAAAGTACGAAGGCAAACCACTCCCTAAAAACTAGCCAACCCCAGTAAAATGCTTATTACTCGTTAGCAACATAAATACTGATCAATATATTTTGCCCAAATAACGTCACTGATATGCTACGACTGTTGGCAAATAATTGTCTGTGAACACTTGAGGAAACCATTCCCCATAACTACTTATCTGCCCAGGTACTTGTTTTATACCGTACCTATGGACACTAACGGGTATGTCCCAATCTTCATAAATACGTTAAACACTATTGTAAGTGGGGGTAATACGACGTCTAAGTAGTACACCAGTAGTAGTTGTTTACCTACTTCACGCCGCTGGCGAGTATTGTATTTTGTTGATGTTATAAAGACTACCATTTCATTTCCAACTTCTGTCCTCATTCCGCAACACTTTTTAGGTTACAACAGATCTGCCCAGCAACCTTGAGATATTCGGGAAATATATCAGAATAATCAAGAACCTATACTGGATACTATTGTAAGTGGGGGTAATATGGCGTCTAAGTAGTCCACCACTAACAGTGGTTTACCTACTTCACGCTGCTGGCGAGTATTGTATTTTGTTGATGTTATAATGATTAACATTTCATTTCCAACCTCTGTTTTGGTTATTCCTCATTCAGTAACGCTCTCTAGGTTACAACACTAATTACATTCATTATCTATCTGTCTCAGTACGTTCATATCTATCTATTTCAGTGTGTTCATATTTAACTATCTATCTATTATATACTGTACGTATGAACACTAATGGGTATGTCCCAATCATCATAAATACATTGGACACTATTATTAGTGGGGGTAATATGGTGTCTAAGTAGTCCACCACTAGCAGTAGTTTACCTACTTCATGCCGCTGGCGAGTATTGTATTTTGCTGATATTATAAAGATTACCATTTCATTTTCAACCTCCATTTTGGTTATTCCTCATTCAGTAACGCTTACACCACTAATTACGTTCATTATCTATCTGTCTATCTCAGTACGTTCATATCTATCTATTTCAGTGAGTTCATATCTATCTATCTATCTATCTATCTATCTATCTATCTATTATATACTGTACGTATGAACACTAATGGGTATGTCCCAATCATCATAAATACATTGGACACTATTATTATATGGTGTCTAAGTAGTCCACCACTAGCAGTAGTTTACCTACTTCATGCCGCTGGCGAGTATTGTATTTTGTTGGTGTTATAAAGATTATCATTTCATTTCCAACCTCCGGTTTGGTTATTTCTCATTCAGTAACCATCCCTAGGTTACAACAGTAATGGAAACAGTAACAAGTTGATATCCTCAGTCAACTACAACAGGAGTTCAATAAAATATTTCTTCAATCACTTCCCTGTTTCCATAACATTCAACCACGTTCTTTATTTCTTACTTTTTCTTTTTAATTTTAATTCGTTCTTCAGCAAGATGCTTGATTCTTATTTTCTGCGATTCACCAGGAATATTTAGACGAGAGAAATGGCAGGCAGTAATGGAAGAGGAAACAATGACACCGTCCTCTGCAGGAATCTGCATTGAATTCAAAGCCAAGGAACAGCTGCAAGTGTACCAGATGATCTTGAAACACTTTGAACTTGCAAAGAGAAAGATCAAATGATTTTGTTCCTCGTTCAATTCAGAAGCAGCACGTATTTGCTGCAAAATGATCATCTGCTTTAATCAATAAGATTATCAATTGATTATTATTACGACTAGTTTCGCACCATCTTATCATTGTTGCTTTTTATCCCAACACTCTGGTTCTATACACTCTTCATTATTACTATTATTTTATTACTAGTTTTATTCCATCTTATTATTTTTGCTTTTTATCCCAACACTCTGGCGCTATACACTCTGCATTATTACTATTATTTTATTACTAGTTTTATTCCATCTTATTATTGTTGCTTTTTAACTCAACACTCTGGCTCTATACACTCTTCATTATTACTATTATTTTATTACTAGTTTTATTCCATCTTATTATTGTTGCTTTTTATCCCAACACTCTGGCTCTATACACTCTTCATTATTACTATTATCTTATTACTAGTTTTATTCCATCTTATTATTGCTGCTTTTTATCCCGACAATCTGGTTCTATAAACTTTTCATTGTTACTATTATTTTATTACTAGTTTTATTCCATCTTATTATTGTTGCTTATTATCCCAACACTCTGGCTCTATACACTTTTCATTATTACTATTATTTTATTATTGTTTTATTCCATCTTATTATTGTTGCTTTTTATCCCAACACTCTGGCTCTATACACTCTTCATTATTACTATTATCTTATTACTAGTTTTATTCCATCTTATTATTTTTGCTTTTTATCCCAACACTCTGGCGCTATACACTCTGCATTATTACTATTATTTTATTACTAGTTTTATTCCATCTTATTATTGTTGCTTTTTATCCCAACACTCTGGCTCTATACACGCTTCATTGTTACTATTATTTTATTACTAGTTTTATTCCATCTTATTATTGTTGCTTTTTATCCCGACACTCTGGCTCTATACACTCTTCATTGTTACTATTATTTTATTACTAGTTTTATTCCATCTTATTATTGTTGCTTTTTATCCCGACACTCTGGCTCTATACACTCTTCATTGTTACTATTATTTTATTACTAGTTTTATTCCATCTTATTATTGTTGCTTTTTATCCCGACACTCTGGCTCTATACACTCTTCATTATTACTATTATTTTATTACTAGTTTTATTCCATCTTATTATTGTTGCTTTTTATCCCAACACTCTGGCTCTATACACTCTTCATTATTACTTTTATTTTATTACTAGTTTTATTCCATCTTATTATTGTTGCTTTTTATCCCGACACTCTGGCTCTATACACTCTTCATTATTACTATTATTTTATTACTAGTTTTATTCCATCTTATTATTGTGCTTTTTATCCCGACACTCTGGTTCTATACACTTTTCATTATTACTATTATTTTATCACTAGTTTTATTCCATCTTATTATTGTTGCTTTTTATCCCAACACTCTGGCTCTATACACTCTTCATTATTACTATTATTTTATTACTAGTTTTATTCCATCTTATTATTATGCTTTTTATCCCGACACTCTGGTTCTATACACTTTTCATTATTACTATTATTTTATTACTAGTTTTATTCCATCTTATTATTGTTGCTTTTTATCCCAACTCTCTGGCTCTATACACTCTTCATTATTACTATTATTTTGTTACTAGTTTTATTCCACCCTATTATTGTTGCTTTTTATCCCAACTCTCTGGCTCTATACACTCTTCATTATTACTATTATTTTATTACTAGTTTTATTCCACCCTATTATTGTTGCTTTTTATCCCAACTCTCTGGCTCTATACACTCTTCATTATTACTATTATTTTATTACTAGTTTTATTCCATTTTATTATTTTTGCTTTTTATCCCAACACTCTGGCCCTATACACTCTTCATTATTACTATTATTTTATTACTAGTTTTATTCCATCTTATTATTTTTGCTTTTTATCCCAACACTCTGGCTCTATACACTCTTCATTATTACTATTATTTTATTACTAGTTTTATTCCATCTTATTATTTTTGCTTTTTATCCCAACACTCTGGCTCTATACACTCTTCATTATTACTATTATTTTATTACTAGTTTTATTCCACCCTATTATTGTTGCTTTTTATCCCAACTCTCTGGCTCTATACACTCTTCATTATTACTATTATTTTATTGCAAGTTTTGTTGGCTCTCCCCAAGAGGTTGCGACAAAAACTCTCCAAGATATTTCTTATATATCATTTCTTACTTTTTACCTCCTCCCGTTTTATGCTTGTGTAACATTATTTAATAAACGTTTACCTTGAGTGGCTCTTGGACTTTGTATTGGATGGAACATTATTAAAAATCATTCTTTTCTTAGAACAAGACACGATTTTTTTAACCGTTACCATCACTTTCTGACCCTTTTCCGCCGCCTATTTACACAAATCACTGTGTAAACGTTCCCTTGTTCAGTTATTCCCTGACATCTTCCCTGCTAGTGGAAAGTGACTCTTCACGCCTTCTCAGGCTAACATTTGATGCTGACATTAGGTGAAAGATTATACTGACTCAAATGGTAGGAAAGTTGGCTCACTGTGACATGCTAGATATTTTTTTCTTGTCAGAGTCTATCTTACGTTCATCAGATAACATATCTGGCCGTTTACCATCCATCAATGTATTGAGAATGCAGCTGCTATATCTGGTCCAATGCTTCTGTTATAGATTCTTGATAAAATCCGAAGCAGAATCTGTGATGTTATTGTCTCATGGCAACTCAACCTCAATCATTTTCCCACCGCCGTAATATAGATTCCCTACGCCTTTTCTATAAATATTTACATGATAATTGTTCTGATGAGCTTTCCTGTTTGGTATCTCGACTTTGCGAATTTAAATTTCAGTACTAGACTGGCTGCTAGGTCTCATTATTTTACAATTAAAATTGCTAGATGTAACCGTAGGTTCTATGCTATCAGTTTCTTCTCTCGCACTTGAGGAATTCTTCTTCCGTTTCCTTACTTTCCAGTCAACTGTCATCTTCAAGCATTTAAATGCAATGCCAACCGTTACCTATTGTCTTCTTAATTCGAGTTCTTTTATTGTTGTCTCTTCTTAATTGTGTTTTTATTTTCCTCAGTCTCTCACCATTTAAACCCAGGTCTCATAATCAAAAACTGAATATTCTAATCACATGGCCACATGCCCATATAAAGAAGTATACCCTTGAGCAAAATAATTGAAACAACCGCTTTAATTTCCTTTATTTCACTAGACCCGCTGGCGTGACAGGGCGTAATCGATTACTATTTTTTCCTCAGATTAAGCAGTGGTGTGCAGTAATATCAATCTATTTTCGGGGTGTATGATGAAATATGTTCGGCCTTGAAAAATATTGCGTTATCCGTGATTGCATCAGATTTTTATCACGCCCAGACGCTGTCTCAGCTGTCGATTAGTTGCCCTACAGTCATTGTCTGCGATGGACGTTACCCCAAGAAAGCATACGAAAATTGTAACACTGCATGAATACACTGGCAAGCCGTACCAGTGAGCAAATCAGAGTACTATAGACTGGCCCGGGAACTCTCCAGATTTAAATCCAATCGAGAATCTGTGATCAATCAGCAAGGAACGACTTCGTGGAATGGACATACGAAGTACTAACATGTGCACTGAGTCATGTTTCATTGGAAAAATACGAAAAAAAATAAATAACGGAATTATTTGTTTTGTTTCAATTAATTTGCACAAGGGTGTATATATCTCTATTTACTTACATAAAACTCTTATAAATGAACAAAGTGTACACCGAAATTAAGTGTATAAAAAATGTCATCAAGAATTATCTTCGTTATAAAGTAATGACGTTATAGTTCCTATATTTTTGTTCCTTTTTTACTTACATTGAAGAGAAACAGAAATAAACTGATTACTCAGCTGTCTCCTAATAAAGTGAATGGTTTGGTTTGGTTTGGCTGTTGTGTTTTACAGCATATCAACACCTCAATGGGTTATTTAATGCCAACAATATTTTTATTGCTGGTAATATTTTTTATCTATCTCAGTACATATTGGTTTGGTTTGTTGTGTTTTACGGCATATCAACACCTCAATGGGTTATTTAATGCTGACAAGATTTTTATTGCTGGTAATAATTTTTATCTGTCAATCTCAGTATATATTGGTTTGTTTTGTTTTGTTTTACAGCATATCAACACCTCAATGGGTTATTTAATGCCGACAAATTTTTCCTGGTAATATTTTTTTTAGCAAAAATCTATTTCTGATAATATTTTTTCCTCAAAAATGTATAGCTCGTAATATTATGTTAAAAAATGTATTGCTGGTAATATTTTTTTTCTTCCAAAGTTTATTTCTGGTAATAATTTTTTTACAAAGTATTTCTGGTATTAAAACCTATTTTTACACTTTTATAATGCTTTTTACCTCAGTTTCGGGGTTATTTGCGCATAGCTCGGACCCTAACATGTGCTACCCCCCTTGGGGCAGGATGGACCTGAGAACACCAGCAATTAAGAGGTGGTTCTACGCTCCTCAAAACCTCCTGATCAGAGGCCTTGCTGCTGAACGTAGTTTGTCTTTCCCAGGATGCGGATGTAGTTTATCGTCATACCCAGGACGGGATAAAGTGAATGGATATTCAATCGAGTTTGAATGACTGTACAGTAAGCTTCACACTTATTCACATCAGATAACGTATCTGGCTTATCTGCAGAAACTGCTACTTAATTACTGTTCATTTTTTGGTCTCTCTCCTTAATAATTGTTGTAGCATACCCACGGACAGTAATAAGTATGTCCCGATTCACATAAATACAGTAGTAAATACTGTATGTTGGTCTGCTGTTGGAGATTCCTCTCCAGCTATGCTGGTCAAACTCTCTGGGCAGACGAGGCTATGTCGAAGGGCAGAGTCTCGTCTCGGAAAACAGCTACCTGACCACGTTTTATACGGGGAATGTTTGGCCGAGCCTACGGGCTCGGATACCCCACATTAAATTCGGTCTTGTGTCACATCTGACCGCGTGGGGCGGTTGGTAGATATCCTAGAGTTGGAGATTCATTGTGGAATTCACTTGACTTACTTCTAGCAGTTGACGACTACTTCTCTACACGCCGCTGGCGAATCTTATATGTGCTGTTCTTGTCCTAAGTATTATTGTTCATTACCAACCTTTGTTTGATTATTCTATTCAATAACCTTCCCTAGGCTACAACAATAATGCTTTTTTTTTTCGCTTATTCTTTCACACGCGATAAAGAGTTAGAGTCTTAGTGGCTTTACTGCTTTGCTTGGGATGAAATGATTTAGGTTTAAGACTCCATAATTATAACACCGGATTTTCTCCAAATAAAAAAAACTTTTCCCCATTTCTAAGACAGATGCTTACGTGTGAAATAAAGACAGAAATAAAAAGTCAAATAACAAAGGACAAAAAAATGGCTTCCGAGTTGGAAGATTGCACATTGCTCCATTTTAGTAAATTAATGCTTTGTAAATAAATATTTAACATTTTTCAACCAACAATAAGAACCCTCCGAGGTATGTCCATAAACTACATCTGCGTTCTGGGTAAGATGATAAATTACATCCAACAGCAAACCTCTGTTCAGGCGGTTCTGAGGAGAGTCGAACCACCTTGCCGTAGTTAGCTCCTCCTCATTTCCTTAACCTTTCAACAGGGGTCTCTCTCTCCCGGGAGTATAAATACTGGCTAACCTTTCGCCTCTTCCTTCTTCCACGGCTTCGCACAAGTGCGACCAACTGCCTTGCCTCGCGCGTGAGGCAAGGTTTAAAAAAAAAAAAACTTTCTGTTTTTCACTTACACAACTATGTGACCTCACACAAACAGCGTTTCCCATATTCTGGGAACACGCTAAAAACAATATACGCATCCGTACGGACATTCAACACCCACACACAATAATTTCTCCATACAACACTAACATTTTATTTATGTCTTCAACGTATTTGTAATTCGTGTATTAATCTATTTGTTATTAATATATATTTGTTCGCATACATGTATATCGGTCTCGTTTGTTTCTTTCCCTTCTTTGGACTCCATTAAAGTCCAACATTCTTATGTAGCTGGACCGGCCAGCGGAAGTCCTAACCCAGAGATAATTCATCATCATCCTAACATCTCTCACACGTGTCCCGTCGGTCCACTACAACCTCTTAATTGCTAGTGTTCCCAGGTCCACCCTGACCCGAGGTGGCAGCACCTGTTAGGACCCCAACTATGGGCAAATAGTTAACCTACAAACTGGGGTCAAAACACTATGAAAGTGTAAAAATAGGTTTTAATACCAGCAATAATTTTTGTGAGGAAAAATTATTGCCAGCAATACATTAATAGCAGTACATTTTTGAAGGAAAAAATATTACCAGCAATAAAAATCTTGTTAACATTACCCATTGTGGGTGATATGCCGAAAAACAAAATAAACTAACAATAAAAAAAAAACATGCTTTATGATCCCTTTGAAAAGTATTTAAGCAAAGTTTCTAGAATGATAAAGTAAGGAGAGACAACAGCAATAGATGGCAACAAGTCACAGCACTTAAAAGAAATTCCCTTGCATATTCAACTGTCTTCTTCGCCAAGCTACAGGACACTTATACTTTCCTCTTTACTTTCTCCCTTATTTGTTCTTTCTAACACAAACACACAAAGAAATTACTTTTTTTTCATCTTAAACAAAACAACTACAACGATTGTATCCTGACAAATATAAGAACTTTAATACACACACATGTTAAAAAAAATTTAGCTATAAAAATCACAAAAATAAAAATATCTATTATTTTTATATTGAAACACATTTTTGCTTCTTTTTTTGTTGTTGTTGTTGTGGGTCAGTTCGAATAAGCAATGTATGATATTCTGTAGTGAAAATGGCCATTTTACTTTCAATAAAAAATTATTTTTAATTTTTTTTATTAATGCAGCCCATCTCAGCTATATCCCATGTGGCCCGCTAGTCAGAAAAGGTGCTCATATGTATTTCAAATACCCCCAAGGCATGAATGCTTTTCAACAGCGTCCAACATAAGCTTCAGGCTGCACAGACAATTCCTCTGGAGCTGGTTGAACCATGCCAACAATTTTCTCTGAACTGATATAATATAGAAAAAATAAGAGTGTCCTAGCAAAAGATGCCTTCTAAATGCTAAGCAAAGTATTAAGAAACAGAAAAATTCCATTAGAAACAAAGGAAAGATCACTGAACTGTTACGTAATATCAATCCTCCTATATATCAGTCAATGCTTGACAATCTCCTTCATGAAGAGGAAAATTGGAACAACGGAAATATGGTTCTACAGAAGAATACTGAGAATACCTTGGATGGAACATATAAGTAATGAGGAAGTTTTAAAGAAAATATGAACAAAAAAATATATTTTTGCTTAGCATCAGAAAGAGACAATTGAAATTTCTGGGAAACATAATGAGAAAAGGGAGCTTGGAGAATCTGACACTCACAGGACATATTGAAGGAAAGAGGGGGTAAGTTATGAATACGGAGGGATAGTAAGGAATAAAATACTGCTTAGTGCTACAAGAGGAAGCCGTGGAGAGACATGATCGCTTAATGCCTGAAGCAAACACTATAAATAAGTCAAGGCAACAAAAACTTGAAGAAAAAGAAATCTCGTTTTTTATTTTTGATGCATGCAAAAAAGATTAAATTTTAGGTTTCTCCTGCTGGTTTCATATTCAAAACTGTCTTTCCTCGATTGTGAGTCTCACCCACATGATTGTAAGCCACTGGAGCTTCTTCAAATGGGACCACTTTTTCAATAACTGGTTTGATCTGAAGAAATAAAGTGAAATGAAATAAAAAGAAAAACTGCCAAAATGATGATAATCAAATTAACATCTAACAACTTGTTTATAAACAGTGAGGGAAAATACTTGAAAAGAGAGGGAGTGTCAGGAAATACTCACGCTCTGAACAACCCCTACCCTTGGCTGAGTAATGAAATCATACAATTGGACACAAGAAAAAAAACAAAAAAAATGTTAATTTTTTTTAAACCTTGAAAAGCACGAGGGAAAATAGAAAAATCAGGCATAGCTGGAGAAAAAAGGGAGATCTCCACCCCTTCTTGCATGAGGGTGAAATAATAGACAGAGAACATCACTGAAAAATACAAAAACTTAAGGGATCAACACATATGCTAGGTCACAAAAATCTCCTGAGCCAACCAAGCATAGAAATGAATACAATCTGGGAACCAATAATAAGGAGTGCTTGAGAAAAGCAATGAATAACAACAAAAAATTGCAATATAAGCTCTGGTAAAAAAAATTCAATAATAATAACAGAAAGATTACAATAACTGGTAAAAAATGCTTGCTGAGACATTAGGTTTATAAGTCAAAAAAATTAATACACAGATGTCCTCAAGGATACATGGCCTACGGGATAAAGACATTGGTTAGATCCAGTGACAGTGAGTTCAATACCAGGCCATAGCAGTGGTGGACCAAAATTTGAAGAGTTGAGTTAAACGGAAAAAAAACTGAGACATCTCGAAGAGGCATGGCATGTGGAACTAGAACGTAAAGGGTTTGGTTCGAAATTTCAATCACCTGAAGAAGGCAGGAGCGTACAATGGCCGAAATGTTGTGAATATGGCAATGAAGATTAGGATAACAGGCTGAATAATGTAAGTAAAAATATATTAGTTGAACTTTTCAGAAATATTCAGTAATAGAATTATTTTAAAAACTTTTTTTTTTTTTTAGAATTCTGTAGAAATATTTTTAGGTGTGTCAGTGAATTAAGATGTACATGAAAACATACATACACATTTCAATGAAACTGAAATGGGTATCTGCATTGTGAAGGTTAATTTCTCTGTCTGGCAGCAACTCCTGGTTAACAGGAAAAGTTTAATATCAACTCATTTATAAATATAGTGTCAATGTACTTAAAAATGTTTCACTGCCATGAAAATCAGAAAAGTAGGTTGATTGATATTTATTTTGCAGGTTATTTAAAGCCAGAAAATATTTTTAGTTTGTAGGAGTAGATAGGCTTGACAAATCATATGGTTCATACACCTCCCTGGTCTTTTGAACAGGAGTAGAGGTTTATCCCTTGTTCTCATTTTAGGATAGGGTTTGTGCTTCCTTCTAGAATCTATTCTAAATCTATTCTTCAAATGTTTCCCTTAATGTTATTCACTAAATTAATTTTGAACTCTTCAAGTCTAGAATTAGCTGTTATCTTTCCTGCTTACCTCCAAAAACTTCATTTCTTGCCCTTTCTTGTGCTTATACAACTTCACACAATAACACTATCTTGAGCGGCTCTCGGTATGGTTTGGTTTGTTTAAATGGCATATATAATGCCCACAAAATTTTTATTGCTGGTAATTTTTTTTTTTCAAAAATGTGTTGCGAATAATATATTTTCCTTCAAAAAAATCTATTTCTAGTAATATTTTTTTCAAAAGTGTATTGCTGGTATAAATTTTTTTTTTTCAAAAATTTATTGCTGAAAAATTTATTTTTTTAGAAAGTATTTCTGGTATTAAAACCTATTTTTACACTTTCATTGTGTTTCAACCTCAGTTTGGGGGTAAACTATTTGCTCATAGATGGGACCCGAACAGGTGCTTCCAACCCGGGTCAGGGTGGACCTGGGAACACCAGCAATTAAAAGGTGGTTCCACACTCCTCAAGACCTCCTGATCAGAGGCCTTGCTGTTGGATGTACTTTATCATCTTACCCAGGATGAGGATGTAGTTCATTGTCATACCCAGGACGGACCCATAGTTGTGGTAGAAGAGATGGATTCATACCTTTCCCAAGGGTATTAGCCTGTAATTGAATGTAATGAACTCAACTGGAATTCGAACTTAGCTCTCCAATTCCTCAATCCAAACCACTAACCATGACTCCTGTTAGAATGATACATTCGTCATTACAATTGGTTCCAAAAAGTGGAAATTATGACTCAAACTAATATGTTATATTGGCATACAAGATCAGAGAGTAGATGTTGGTGCCATGGTAGCAGAGAACGAAACGTCTAACATATTTTACTTTGTCATATATAGGTAGCCAAGCAAAACAGTTTCAGACACAAATGAGCATATGAAACAAAAACAATATCTGAATTTCCACCATGCAGAAAAATTGCATCCATTATCCTTCATCAATCCTTGCAGAACGTTTATGGAGACCAAACAGTGGATGCGAGCACTGTTCGACAATAGCAATAGAGATGTGAGTGAAAAGCCATGTTCTGCAGATTTGGAGGAATGCAGCATGCTTCCAACTGGTAATCACTGCCAGAAACGCATAGTCAATAGTGGTGACTGCAAATTGTGGTTTGTAGCTGAAAATGTACATGATCCAATAGCATTACTGGCCCCTTTGTATTATTGTAGTTCCACCAGAAATATACAAGCACATTAAATTCATAGTGTCCATTAGAATTATACCAGGGACATACCGACAAGGTAAGCAGTTAATTTTCCTTCTGTGGCACAATATGTACCTAATCTAACAAAATTATGAAAGTTACACTGATTATTACGCATAAAATTCAAACTATTTTATTTTTTTTGTAGATTTACTACATAACGGTCATAAGCTGCCTACTGTGAGTAATTGATGATGGCACATGCCTAAATTATACTTGTTAATGACTTTTTTCGGTAGAAAGCATTTAAAATGATTTTACAGTTGACATGTAGTAAAATCAATCAACATGACCAACCATGTTGTCAAAAATCAAAACACGGCCATTTTCTCCACTTCATGTAAAAGAACTTTGCTCATCTTACCTTTCCAGCTTCAACCAATTCTTTCACAGTGTTCAAAGCTCGTGGATTAGGAATAAAGAAAGCCCATCGATAATTTCGTCCATCTTTTAAACCCTGAAACCCAACAAAAAAAAAATTGCTTAAAATTGGAGTAACAATTTGTCATAAAATCATGCCACCTCATAAACAATTAGATCAATGAGGAACCACAACCTCTGCTGCTATAGCCAATGATTGAACATTGTAAATCATGAAACTCTTTCACTTACTTCAACTACATATTATATTTACATGTTGCTTCATCACTTCTTTTTTCTTGCTAATGGTAAGGCGCCATTAGAAGACCAAGGAATGAGGAAAGAGGGCCTAGAAAATTTGGTGCTCCGTTTATATATCTTGAGAGTTTCCACAAAATCCGAAGAAAGATCTGCAATGTTCTGACCTAGCATCCCAACATCAGTCGGTTTGCCACAGCTGTAAAATGGCTTCCACAAAAACTCGCATGAAAATATTTATAAAAAAGGCAGATCTTTTCTATAAATATTTTCATGGCAGTTTTAAAATTTTAAAAAATGAGAGGTCTTTTTAAAGCTTTTATTTTAGTTTTAATTTCAAGCTAATAGATTAAATTTAATATTTCCAACAACAAAATATTTGCTGCATTTCAAAAACTAATTTTACTTGACAGGAAGAATTTTTCTTTTTCTTTTGTTGAAATAGCTGATTAGCACCATTTTCTAAAAAAAATTCAAATTTCTTTTAAAAATATTTGTGCACAATGATTTGTACTAAGCTTTTCAATTCATGGTTAGTAAATATAGTTGTTCTTGGTACCTCAATCACATGAGTTAGTACTAAATTGGCTAAAGTAATATTCTAAGCCTGGGCAAATGGTAGACGTATAAATATGTAAAATAGATACTGGAGAGACAAATTGTCTAGCACGACACAATGAAGCAACTTTCTTAGCCGCAGACCTAGCAATGGATTCAATATAGTTTTTCCTCTTCATGTCGTTCGAGAATGTTTGCCTGAGAAGGTGCAAAGAGTTAGTCTCCTGGAGGTTAGAATCAACAATACTGTGGGGAGGTAGAAATAGGTCTCTCAGATAATTAATGGAAAGTAGTTTTGTTTTGGAGGTGATAAAATTAACAAACCATTCTGTCATTCATTCACACAAACTTGTTTATCAATTCAACTGCTATGTCGTCTGCTAGGAAATTTGGTTCACTATATCGTGCCAGAGAATTGTTTTAGTCAAATGCATTTTGCACATTTATAAATCTACCATTCATCCGTCCATTGAATATTGCTACCATATCTGGTCTGGTGCTCTGACTGTATATATTGAAATTCTTGGCAAAATCCAAATATGGGTCTGTAATGTTACCAGTCCTGATCTGGCATCTCAACTTTGGTCATTTTCACATATCCATAATGTGACTTCTCTCCGTCTTTTCTATAAATACTTTCATGGCAGTTGGTCTAATGAGCTCTTCTCCTTTTTACCTCAACTGCATGAATTTAAGTGTACTACTAGATTGGCAATTAGGTCTCATCAATGAATTAGCTAGATGTAACTGTAAGTTCTATTCTAATAGTTTCTTTTCTTGCACTTCTCGTCTGGGAACTCTCTTCTGATTTCTTGCTTCTCTGCCATTTACAATCTTCAAAAATTTAAATGCAGCATCAAATGCCATTTTTTGTTTTCCTAAATCCTGTTCTTTTATTGTCCTTTCTCCTCATTAAAATCATCTCATTCACTTCAACAACCAATAATCCCTTGTGCCTTAGTGACATTATTGCCTTGCTTGGGATGAGATTACTAAAAAAAAAAAATATACACACAAAATTTGAATGAAACGAAAATGAACATCTGTGTATTGAAGGCTAATTTATCTGCATGGCAGCAACCTCTGGGTAACAGGAAAAAGTTGCAGTCCTTTGAAGCCATATTTATGACTAGGTACCTCCACAAAAAATGCAATATAAGGTTTATAAACAAATTTTTAAAAAATGAGAGGGCTTTTTTAAGCTTTTATTTTAGTTTTAATTTCAAGCTAATAGATTAAATTTAATATTTCCAATAACAAAATATTTGCTTTATTTTAAAAACTAATTAAAATTGACAGGAAGAATTTTTCTTTTTCTTTTGTTAAAATAGCTGATTAGCACCATTTTTTACAAAAAATTCAAATTTCTTTTAAAAATATTTGTGCACAATGATTTGTACTAAGCTTTTCAATTCATGATTAGTAAATATAGTTTTTACTTAATAACAATAACACCTGACTGGTCCAGAAATTCAAAAGATTTAAAATGTTATAATCTATTCTAATTAAAATTAAAAAAAAAAAAAACAATTCTTGTAAAAATTCATTATTCATTGAAAAAAAATGTTTTCTTAAGACAATAGTGTCCATAATATATCTTTTTCATAAAAACAATTAAAAGCTTTTGCAATTAAATAATGTCTTAGTTTGACTGCATTTTTTATTTTATGATTCAGAGCAGTTTTTCGTTAAATGAGTAACTGTTTGAAAAATAAAAATCCTGCTTTTAAGTTTTAAGTGGGAAAAATTTAATTTTTTGAAATTTCATTAATTAAGGTGGGGGAAACGGATATAAAAAAAATATTTCTACCAAAAATTTATAAAATAATTTAAATCATTTGTGAATAAGTCCTGAAAGTTTTATTAAAATCTAACAATTATTTGATTTTTGCAAGAATTTCCAAATCAACACGTTTTTTCATGGAAAAAAGGTACTAAATTTCCTAATAGTAATCCACTAATGTAAAAAACCAAAATGTTTAATGTTTTAGAAAGGATTAAAAAAGTTAATAAAATAATCAGATATACTTTTTGTCTTTCCTCTTAATAATAACAAATATTTTGACGATAAAACTTTGTTTTATCAAGTTTGGGGCCTTTTTCATCATACTGTGTTCTTTCTTTAGAAAATTCAACCTACCTAATTTAAGCTGAATATATTTTCTAATAAATGTTGTCTTTTAAAATTGCAAAACAATTTACATTTGAAACCTGATCATCTTGCTGCCAGCAAAGTGACAAGGACTAAACTAGTAATCATAATACAAACTCTGTAAATACAAAGTGACTTAGTGAGACTTGTTGAGGGTGCAAAGAAGTCCCTCAGACAAATAATAAAAGGAAAATGCACTACAAATAAAGCAAAATAAACTTTTGTTTATTTTCGTAAAAAAAAAAAAATATAAGAATTATTTTTTTTGTACAAAAATGAAATTGTCCGTAAAGCAGTGAAAGAAAAGGAGAAAGAAAGGCACTGGGAATGTGAGAGGGAAAAGGCAGGACGATGTGTAGCGAGCGAGATGAAAGAAAGAGAGGGTGAAGGAATGTTCACTGATACGCGATACTGCCTGTTGTGTGAACTGCTGAATTCTCTGTGTGCGTGTGTGTTCGAAGCTGTCCGTGTCGCTTTGATGTCGGCTTGTCGCTGTTCTCCCTCTGGTCTGATGAGAGTTTCTACCTTCCTTATATCTGAATGATGAGGCTCCGGGGAGATTAAGAAATGGGTTTCTTATGTCGAGCCCTGATTGGTCAATAAATCATATTTTTTTACCACGTGGTGTGCTTTTCACTACGTCCGAACTTTTGGGTGCGCCGTTCTTTTTTTTGACCCCACAGGGTATGGTGAGGAGTGAATTCCCGCGCAGTTGTATTTTTCTGATACCCGTGGTGTGAATTAATTTTTATTGTGTGTATGGAAAATAAAATAAGGAACAGCACAGACTTAGTAAGACTTAGGGACTAAACTAGTAATCATAATACAAACTCTATAAATACAAAGTGACTTAGTGAGACTTAGTAAGACTTAGGGACTAAACTAGTAATCATAATACAAACTCTGTAATTACAAAGTGACTTAAAATGGTGCTGTTCATTAAACAGACGATGTATAAGGAAGTCAGCTTACATGTAAAAGATTACATCCAAGTTTTGAAGCTGAGAGGACAGCACCTGCTGGAAATCCATGTTCATCAATATCCTTCAAGAAAGGTGTCTTTATGGTGACATATTTTGCATTAGACCACTTCTTCAATAAATCCATGCAGTCTTCAGCTTCCATTGTATTCAAGAATACGTCAAATCTACAAAGAGATAAAACAAGTCCAACATAAAATCATTTTCTTTTACAATATGGAATCATTGAGTTGTATTTCTTAGTATTGAAAAAAAAAATGATTTAAGAATGTGTTGTATCACTTGTTCTAATGACTTACTTTCACTGTGTAACTTGGAGCAAGGAACACAAGGATTGACAGGGATAAAACAGAGACACATGGTGAAATAATAACAGATTTATTTGGTCGCCATGTTACATTCCATTCCCCCTCCTCACAGGCAGACAACTTCACCTTTTTTTCTGAGAGTTATTTTCCTTTTGTCCCTAACACCTCCCCTTTTTAGTGTGATGGTAAGTTTTGTGTTGGGGTTTTACTTGGTTTGGTGGAATGTTGGACTAACCGACTTTCTGGTTTTCATCTCTCGAACTCTAGGTCTATGTTCCCCACTTCTGCTGTTTTGTGTGGATGTTGTAGCATTTCCCCCCGAGGCAGATCAAATGTGTCCAACAAAATGTTGAGTGGAAGGTCTGGCCTTTTGTTTGTGGATATTGCAAGTTTAGAAAAGTGTAGCCGGTTTGTATGCCATACACAAATAAAATGCTGACATCATAAGTGATGTTTCCAGTTTGGTGGAAGATGTAACATTGTATCCACTTTCTCTGTACCATTTCAGTAGTCTTTGCCAAGACCTGTTGGCCCAGTTTGAAAGTACGACTTACTACACTATGATGGCGGTTGAAATGTTCCACTGCCATGTTTCTCTTGTGAGAATTTTGTGCACTTGGGCATATAGCCGAAATTTGCAGTTCATCAGAGACCCAGCAGGTGAGCTACCATTTGGGGTGTTTATATTTGATATGGCGCTGTAACTCGTTAGGAATGTCTCCAATATTTTGGTTATTGTTTCCCCCACCCCCCCTGCTTTTAACTTTTGAAGTGCTTTCTTGTCTATTCGATTGGGAAAGGAATGGCGGTATGAATATGTGTTTGATACCATTCTGCTGGCAGAAATCTGAAAATTTTGCAGAACTGAAAGCAGAGACGAAAGTCTCTGTAACTCTGAATCTGTTGAAGATGTGCCGTAATTTCAGAATGATTTCTTCAAAGATGATGTGACTAATCAAAAAAAATTTCAGACCATTTGCTGTAGACGTCCACTAGTAACAGCCGACATTTTCTATCAATAGGTCATGCAAAATAAATATGAAGACATGAACAGTGATAAAAAGTCATAATCCACTAGCGTTGTAGGTCATCTTTGTAACCGATTTACAATATAAACAGGAATACCTTTTTTTGATCCAAAAATATCAATCAGGGCTTTATATATATTGACACCCCAAACACTGAAATGTTCATATTGGAGCTTCCAGCATGAATGGCAAGCACTACAACATGATGTTTCTAAATTTCTGGCAGAGTGAATTGCATCATGGTGATATTTTTCTCCCATAGAGTACCCAACTGACCCTACTATACTGGCAGTCGGAAAAATCAAAAACAACACACATGCACGAAATTAAAAATATAAAATGGCAATTTACCCATCTCGCCATATATATATATATATATATATATATATATATATATATATATTAAAGAACAAAAATCTACATAAATTGATGACATTATGGTAATGATAATATTAACTGTTTCCCCTCCAAGGAAACATTCAGCATTCAATAACCGAGCATCCAGTGCTATTTTCAGTTGAAATTTATAAAATCTTTCTATTAATATCCAGTAGCTATCATCACTCTTTCCAGTATTGATGGCAGTTTTCTTTCCTCATTTTTTTATATGAAGTAGGTATGAAATGTCAACATCATTATTATGACATTATTTTCTCTTCAAGTTACAAGAGCTATCCATTTCCATTATTACTGCTATTGAAATTCCTCAAATGATGTGGCTTCTGTTATTCAGTACAGTTCTTTGATTCTGCATCGATAGTCCACAAGGTTCAAAGAAGTACAGTTGTATACTGCTGACTCTTTAGATATTTCTGAACAGGTTTGTCATCATGCATGACATCCAAATGAAAGTCTCAATCCTTCGAGACTATTTAAGAACATGACTCAACTGTTCATTTATGATAAATAATTATTATCCCATCATCTTTGTGCTGATGCTTCCAATAAAATTACATTTCCCAAAAATATTTTTTAACGTGTTAAGAATTCGGAAAATCCAAAAAGAAGTATGCATAGTTTTAGATTTGACATTTGTAAATTAAATTTGACACACATCGGTCATATTAAAGGCTCAAAAGGGGCATAAGGAAATATCATAGATAGAATGACAGAAGATGAACAGGGAGGATATTAAGGGAAAAAACACTGCTTAAAGCTATAGGAAGTTGTGAAGAGCCATGATTGCGAAAATCCTTAACAGTCACCCTACACAAAAGATCCAAAATAAGGAAGATCAATTGAATTAGTTACAATTCTAAGGGAGACAACTTTATCAAAACATAGTCGGCGAAAAGAAAAATATATTGGTTTAAAATATAAGAGGAAAGACTGAGATGGACACTTAAAAAATCTTCTCTAGCAAATATATGTCCGTCAGAGGAAAGGAATCTGCTTCTTGGCTGATTTTATGCCGCTGGTCGATAATGTCATACTTTGGTCTGTTGTTTAGCAACGTAACCAAAACAAGGGAGAACACTAGGCTACGCTACAATTCTAAGGGAAACAACTCTGTCAAGTCACAAAATAAAGAAAAATTGGTTGAAAATACAGGTCTGTTGATTTTTTTAGCGGCATATCAACCTCTATGTGTTATTACTACCGAAATCTAAATATTTTGAACATAGTTTTATGGCTTCAAGTACAGACAAAATGTATTGTTAGACATTTTGCTGTAAAATGTATTGTTGGTAATTCTACGATGTATGGGTGGTAATTTTTTTTTTTTTTTTTTTTTAAATGTATTTTTATATTTTCATAGTTTTTGGGAGTTTTTGCCCATAGCTGATATCCTAACAGGCGCTATCACTCCGGAGTAGAGTGAACCTGGGGACAACAGCAATTAAGAGGTGGTTCCACCCTCTTCAAAGCTTACAATCTCTTGCTGCCGGATGTAGTTTATCATCATACCCAGGACAATAAAGCATGAATAAAGTTCTTAATTGTCTGCTTTGTGGCTGAGATAGTTGTGTATTTTGTACTGATGACACTGAGGAATGTTTCTAGCAAAGATGAAAGCAGAGATTTTGACAATTATTTTCAAAGCAGCAGAATCTTATCTGAAGATCATTCTAATGCAATCCGTCAACTGCTCCAAATTTTTTGCTCAGATTTCAATTTGTCCTAAAGCTTTTTAAATAGAAATCACTTTTACATCTTTATCAGGTTTAATTCCAGCCATTTCAAGCAAAGAACCAACTGCTGTCTCTTTAAAATTTATTTCATATAAAATGAAAAATATCTTTATTAAATTTAAGGCATTATTTCAATCATATTAGGTTGTTTGGAAAATAATGTCGGATTTTATAATCAATTTTTATTCCAGAAGTAATTCCTTTAAACAGTTTAAACCAGTCAAAATAGGAACCCTGAACATCTATACATTTCTGCCATTAATTTATAAGGTTCTTTATGCCTTTGTGATATTTCATAATCAACTTTTATTCCCAAATTAGTGTATTTAAATAGTGTATATATCAGTCAAAATAGGAACCCTGAACATGTATACAATTCTGCTATCAAATTACAAGGTTATTTTTATGCCTTTACAATATTTTAGAATCAACTTTTATTCCTGAATTAATGGAATTAAATAGTGTTTATATCAGTCAAAATAGGAAGCATTGTCATTGAGAATAATTGGATCTCATCAATTAACTAGTGCCAGCCACACTTTGCTTAAATGAATTTGCATTTCATCCAGAAAATTTTGGCAGTGATGCTCTGGTTAGTTCAGCTGCCACCCAAGGCTATAGAACCTAGTCTGCTCTACTATTTACCCATACCTGTGGGGAGAAGATTTG
The DNA here is from genome assembly GCA_964036315.1 of Acanthosepion esculentum. NCBI lineage: Eukaryota > Metazoa > Mollusca > Cephalopoda > Sepiida > Sepiidae > Acanthosepion > Acanthosepion esculentum. The sequence goes on from OZ038496.1 coordinate 29,835,245, forward strand.
CATTCATACCTGTCCCAAAGGTATTAGCTTGTAAATCAAGTGTTGTGGTCTTCGAATCAATGCCAACAATCTTTTCCTTAGCTGCATAGTATGTGCTTCGTTAGGGTCACATACAGTTTTGAATTCAGAGTTTTCCTTCTCCTAGTCCTAAGGCTATAGAACCCAGAACTGCTCTGCTATTTACCCATACCTGTGGGGGAGAAATTTTGGATTCATACCTGTCCCAAGGGTATTATCTCGTAAATCAAGAGTTGGGGTCATTGAGTCAATGCCAACGAGTTTTTCCTTAGCTGCATATTATGTGCTTCACTAGAGCCATGTACAGTTTTGAATTCAGAGTTTTTCTTTTCTACACTGGTTAGAAACTAGTCTGTCCTACTATTTACCCATAGCTGGGGGCAGAAGAGATGGATTCAGACCTTTCCCAAGACTATTAGCACCTAAGTGAATGTAATGAATTCAACTGGAATTCAAACTCAGCTATCAGATTCCTCAATTCAAGCCACAATCCGTTACTCTTCTGTGCCTCATGAATTTTTAATTACTTTTAATAATCCTCTTTTATCATCTCTCTGTAAACAGAAGGATTTTGATTGATTTTTAATTGCTTTTTATGGTTTATCACCCCTTTTACATGTTATTTAAAGTCACAAAATATTTTTAGAATGAAAGAATCTTTTAGAGATAACTGATACAAGTTCTACTAATTAACCCATAGCTGGGGAGAGAAGAAGCAGATTCATACCTTTCCCAAGCATATTTACATGTAAGTGAAAATAACAAACCTGACTGGATTGGAACTTGACACTTTCCAATTCCAGGCTGTTATAAATTACACCACCTGCACATCCAAACTTACTGCACCTTGTATTCCCAAGAAGTCACTCATCTAGGTATTGACCAGGCTCAATGTTGCTTAACTTTGGTGATTGTACAAGACTTCTTGTTTGAACATGATATGGCCATACACCTTTAAACGAAAGGAGTGGTTGGTGGACTTAAAGGTAATCAGCTTTTAATGTTATACTTTTGTTTGCTTATACCGTATATGTCAACAAACTAGGTGACCTTTTAACCCTAAAAAATCCCCAAAAAAAAAAAAATGAGTCATCTTATACTTCAGGTATAAAATGTGAACCTAAAATCCTGTGATTTAGTCTTCTTTTGGGTGGAGTGGTTTTCAGCATCCCTCAAAAAGCATAGGAATAGTGGGTATAGCTCATGATTTACAGATAAATACAAAGAAACTTTGGTGTCTGTCACATGAATATTGGTTTGTTTTGTTTTATGGCATATTAACCACAATGGGTTATTTAATGCGAACAATTTTTATTGCTGGTAATATTTTTTTTTCCTTCAAAAATCTATATCTGGTAATATTCACGTGAAAACAAAAGGAGGTAAGATTCAATCTAATGAATGAAAGGAACTGTGTAAGTTTTAAATATCTTCCCAAGAACAAATTTCTTACATTTTGAAAACTTAAATTGTTTTTAATATTTTAGAACTTACACTAAAAAGGGGAAAAGAATTTTGTTTTGGTCATTTTTTGTTATCGTTATTTGAAGCGGAGGGGTTAGAGAAAAAATTATGGGTTAAAAGATGATAAAAAATTGTGTTAATTTGATTGAATTTTGTGTTATAGGGCCCCCAAATCCATTTAATACAGGTCATTTGTTTAAAAAGAGTATCAAGATAAATCTGTCTGTTACTTCTAACATTCATTTTCACAAGATTCCAACGACATTCATAACAAAAAGAAGCAGAAAAAGACACCATCCAAAACTGATCCTCTAAAAATAAATGATTAAACATTGAGTTTTTACTAACTTCAAACGATCATAAGGTGACAAATACTTAGAGTTCAGACAAAGTTAGACCATTTCTGAAATCCTGAGGCTATTTCCCAACTCGATATCGTACGTATCTGTAGTTTAAATAAGTCTATACTGCTATGTCGTCACTTGTACAAATCAAAATACCGCTGGTTCAATTCACCGTTCTCGCTTTCTGAACACGTCAATACGTATAGACGTCGTTCCTCCCGCTTTCACTGCTTTAGCCCTCTTTTATCAGGCCAATACCACGGTTGACCAACCAATCAGCATTCTTCGCTTTTATTCTCAATTACACAAGCAAATAGCCTCCTCCAGTTCGACCAATCAGCACACGACCTGCTATTGGTGGAAGCATGCCAAACTGTACAAAAAACCCTCATTACTGCACATATTGCAAGAAGTGCTAGACGGGAGAGTAATGCCATTTTCATGGAGCAAAATTGCTGATGTCACATGCCACATGTTAAGGTAAGACCCTTATTTTCCTATGCACCAGATGCAAGCCACTCTGGCTCGCTTGCTACTACGCGGCTGTTCCCCACAGTATCACTTGGGAAATGTTTAAAGAAATTACCAAATGTCATTTTGTGAGCCCACTGTAAAACATTTCACACCATTAGAGAAGACAAAATCATCAGGTAGTATCATAGATTCATTTTTAAACACAAATTCAAGAAGGAACAGAAACAAAAATTACATTACCCTTCGGTGTTTTGGAGTTCATCTTTGAGGTTCTGCGTTTTGTAATCTATCACAACATCTGCCCCTAAGGACTCAACTAATGGCACAGCATCTGTGCTGCAAGAAGTCGTCACATGAGCACCCCAGGCTTTCATTAACTGAAGTAGAAAAAAATATGTTTTAGAAAAAGAAAGGAAAAGTTCTTCAAAAACTTTTTGTAGATCAGAATTTTGTCTTAATCATGACAAGCAAAATACCTTACAGGTGTGATGAATATCTGTGTATATCTCTGAGATGAAGTATTATGATTATTTACATTTGGTTTGTTTGGAGGTAAAATGAGAACTTCAATAAAAAGGGATTTTAAACTTATCTATTTTATCAAACAGTCAACATGTACATTTTTAACTAGCCAGTGGGGTTGCACTATCACCCCCACTGGGGAGCAAGGTCCCCAAAGACACAAAATAACCACATCTACTGTGTATGCTGTGTAAAAAATTAACTCCCTAAAATCACTTTCTATCTCTCTAACCTTCCCACACTAGTTTTAACTAATTTAATCTACACAGGTAGATTGTTCATGTTCTGCTGGTCATATCAAGTGATATCGCCTATAGTTCTTATTTAGTACTAGTCAGTTATTGCTCCACGCATTTCCACCAAGTATACACTGCCCAACCCAGGAGTTGAAATGAAAATTTACTATGCCACCAAATTCATGAACTAATACTATAATGCACTAGGCTCCTAAAAGAATCTAGTTTGAAACACTCAGATCAACAAGAACCCGATGAAGGCTGCAAGGCACAATGGTTGAAACAGTTGTGATAAAAGCAACACCTTAATGGATTATTCAATGCCCGTCAGTGAACATACCAAACCCATCTGGGATTGGAAATCAGCTCCTTTATCAACAAATCTGAGCCATTATCCGTTACATCACCTGCACATCCAAGCTTACAGCACCAGGTATTCCCAAGCGGTCACCCATTTAAGTATTTGACAAGGCTTAATGTTGTTTAACTTCAGTGATTGTATGGGAACCAACAATGATAACAGTCTGAACGTAAATAATAATACCTCATTCCAGAAATTCAGACTGGTGCTATATGACTATGTAAAATTTCAAGCATAACAGCATCCCTGGAGATACTTGTGTAGGGTAATGACCACTGCCATCGATCCTGTAAATCATTTTCTCTTGAGGGACATTTAAACTAGCTTTGCCTAACAACTTCCGCAGAACTAAAATAACACAATATGGATGCGGAAACCACTGATGGAAAGAGACAAAACTATAGAGATGTTAAAAGGTTTTTTTTGTTTGTGGTGTATATTAGGTAAAGGTGCATGTTTACATATGATAAACAAAAAAAAACATACAAAAACTTGGGCTTCTACTACAGACTCTTTATTCTCTTCTTATATATAAACTGTTGTGAAACAAAGTTCTCAATATCTGTTGGTTATATCTATTTTCCTTTTGGTCCAGGTGTTACAGTAAGTATCATATTAATGATCAAGCTCAAATCAGCCTTGCGCAGAGTTGGAACAACTAAAGGAAGGTTTGTACTTTCTTTTTCACTGTAAAGTTTAAACATGGTTATGGGATAGCTGTTTTCTTTTCCTTGGTCCAGAAGTTAGAGTAAGTAAGTAAGTATAAACATCGTTACAATGGTCACACTCAAGTCAGCCTTGTGCTGAGTTGGAACAACCAAAGAGAAAGCTTGTCTTTCTACATAGGTGAAGGTTTTTGGAAGACATGCATTGGAAAGTGGGAAGAGAATTCAGTCATCAGTGGCCCAATAAAATTAGTGGAAATGTAATTACCACATTGTTCTACATCTTGGAGTAAAAAAAGAGAGAGTGAGGTGGGAAGACGTTTGTCTTTTTATAGACATCAACAGTGCCACAAAACGTTTGACGAAACCAAGTGGGGTAATCATATTTCCAGTTCCTTTACTCTTAGCATCATAGGAAAATGTATTTCTTTTTTGTTTTTTATTTTTCATTATTTTTATTTTATTTATCAATTTTATTTCATTTACCCACAATGCCTTGGAGCAATGTGTACAGTCATACAGAAAAATAACAACTATTTAAAAACATATTGCCCATAAATATAAGGATCCATCACTGTTAGAGAGAGACAGAGAGAGAGAGAGAGAGAGAGAGCACAGTGTTGGAGTTTTTTTTTTGGTGGGAGGACAAGGCACCAGAGCCACTCAAGATGGAGGGTTACCAAATGAGTTTATAGAAAGTAGATAATAGTTGACCCAAGACTTGAAGAGGTTAATATTGTAGTGATTGGGGAAGCATTGTCTTAGGAGTCTGTTCCACAAAGTAACAGTTCTTGGAAAGAAGCTTTTCAAAAGGAACCTTCTTACCAATGGTTGACCAATTTATTTATTATGGTTTATCAACCATTTCTGGATTATTTGAGACCAAAACATATTTTGAATTGTAAAAACAATTATTTTGTTACAAATGAATAATGTATTATTTTTTTTTTTTTTAAGATTGACAAAGATTTTCCCAGATAAAAGCTATTTAAACAAAAGTTGAGGGAGGGCATGGTAAATGCTCCAATGAGCTGCTTTCATTGGTTCCCAGACTTCATGAATTTAAGCGTTCAACTAGACTGGCATCACACTATCACTGTCGAAACTGTTAAATGTAGCCGTCTCTTCTACTCCAATAGCTTCATGTCTCGCACTTCTCAAATGTGGAACTACCTCCCCTTTACCGGTTTCCCTGATATCTATAATCTCCAGGTGTAATGTCAATCGATATCTCCAGATTCCTTCATCTATCCCCAATCCTTCTCGTCACCCTTCCCTCTATCACTCCTCTTTGCTCTCACTCTAACTCTCTGTAACCCCTTGCATGCTAGTGGCTTCACGCCTTGCTTGGGGTGAAATGCTTAAAAAAAAAAAAAAATTAAACTGACTGGAATTCAAACTGAATGCTCAGATTTCTCATTCTTGGCTACAATTAATTGCACCACCCACACATCCACTTCTTTCAATTGAAATGCAAAGAGAATGAGGGTAATTTGACTATATGTGGCTCAATGGGTCTCAGATGTAAAGGTCTAAACTAGTGGAACCAAGGAATGTAGTTTGTCAGAAATTTTCCCATGGAAAAAGTGATATACAGGGATTGGACAAAATAATTGGAACAGGTGCAAATTCCACTCCTATATTTCAAAGACCTATTATATTAAGAACTTTAAGTAAAACTTCGTAATTTCAGGCTATATCTGTTGTAAATACGTTCATTTATCTAATCTAATGTGTTTGTCTTATTTATTTTTAGAATTTAGTAAAATTTAAGCTAAATGCGTAACCTCTCCAAGTTCGAAAAAGGGCAAATTGTTGGAGCTCGCATGGCAGGAGCCTCGATCACTAAGGTTGCTGAACTGTTTGGTTTTTCAAGAGCTACCATATCAAGAACTATGACGCAATTCAAGAAACAGGGCAAAACCTCTAGCAACCGTAGCAATTCGGGCCGGACTTGCAAACTTACTGACAGGGACCGACGTGCATTGAAACACAATGTGGCAAAAAATCATCGGACTACTGTGGCCAAAGTGACTGCTGAGTTGAATAATCATCTGAATTGTCCAGTTTCTACTAAAACTGTTTGTCGTGAGCTCCATAAGGCTGGATATCATGGAAGAGCCGCTATAAGGAAACCTCTTCTCTCCACTTGCAACATTCAGAAGAGGTTGAAGCTTTGCAGAGATCATAATGCCTGGTCTGCAGACCAATGGAAGCAAGTCATATTCTCAGACGAGTTCAGTTTTTCTCTTTTCCCAACTTCAGGGCAAGTTTGTGTGGAGGCAGCCCAAAGAAGCTTACAACCCTGACTGCCTTCTTCCAACAGTGTAGCATGGAGGTGGTTCAGTGATAATTTGGGCCGACATATCATGAAAATGTCTCGGTCCAATAGTTGCACTGCATGGTAGAATCAACAGCAAAGATTACCTGAACATTTTGGGAGATCATGTTCATCCAATGGCCCAGATTTTATTCCCTGATGGTGACTGCATCTTCCAAGATGATAATGTTCCAATACATACCGTTCGAGTGGTTAAGAATTGGTATGAAGTGTATGAAAGTGAGCTAGAACACATGGAGTGGCCTCCCCAATCTCCAGATATCAATATTATTGAACATTTGTGGTGCATTTTGGAGCGACAAGTTAGGAGTCGCTATCCTCCACCATCATGTCTTAAAGAGCTGGAGAAGGTGTTAATGGAAAAATGGCTGAAAATTCCTCTGGATGAAGTCAGGAAGCTGTATGCTTCCATTCCTAGACGTATTAAAGCTGTATGTGAGGCTAAAAGAGAACCAACTCCATGCTAAATAAATTTTCTTTGAATTTAACAAGTGTTTCGATTATTTTGTCCAACCGCTGTAGTTACAAGAGGTTTGCAATGTTCCATCTGCAGGTCAGCGGGGTGTAGGTAGCCAGAGAGTCAAGTTGACATTACCAACCCCACTTTGACAACTATTCCACTACCCCTTGCATGATAATGCCAAAGAAGAATTGCTCAAGTGAAGAAATTTACCCTCAACCTAAGATTGTTTGCAAACTGGCAATCAAGTGGAAGAGCTGGAAACTGTAACAGAGAGGGAAACTGGTTGTAATGGATGAGGTTTGAAGAACTTTCAAGAAAATTGTATTCGACAATTTCAGAAGGAAGAAATTTCAGCACATGGAGAAATCTTATATATAGTTTTCTAGACTTAATAACCAGAAGTAACTATGTTTCCAATGTTCTTTTCACATTACTATGGAATAATTAACATTTTTTTAGATTTGAAGAATTTTTAGAGATAATAATGCTTTGCTGATGAAATATAATAATGCTTTACAAATACAATCTGGAGATCAACAGCCCTCTCATTTTACAACAAGATCCAAATCTTCAACACCAAAGTTAAGTCGATCCTACTTTACGGCTCAGAAACCTGGCGGGGTAACCAAGACCAAACACCCACAAACTTCAGACATTTACCAACCGATGTCTCGGGAACATCCTCAGGATCAGGTGACCAGAAGTCGTCTCCAACGACCAACTGCAGGACAGGACCAGACAAACCCCAATCAAGATTGACATCAAGAAACAGAAATGGGGATGGATCGGCCACACACACCGTAAGCCTTCTTCTAGTGTCACCAGGCAGGCCCTTGACTGGAATCCACAAGGGAAGTGAAAAGTGGGTCAACCAAAACAGATTTGGCACAGAAGTGTTGACGCAGAGGTGAAGGCAGCCGGCACAACATGGACCGAGATGAAGAGGATCGCTCAGGACCACGTCAATTGGGGAGGTGTTGTTGCAACCCAAGGAATCAAGAGGCTTAAGAAGAATACATAGCTGGGTGAAGAAGCGGTGAATTCATACCTTTCCCAAAGGTATTTACACGTAAGTGAATATAAAGAACCCAACTGAAATTGGAACTCTGCTCTCCAAATTCCAATTCTCTATCATTATACATTACACCACCTACGCATCCAAGCTTACAGCAACTGATATTCCCAAGTGCTGTGCCAGACAATTTTTCTCATCAGAATTTTTGTCCGTGCATTGAATACTGCTGCAATCTGGTGCTCTGCTATTCATCTCGGGGTTCTTGACAAAATCCAGAGAAAGGACTGTAATGTAATCAATTCTGACCAGGCATCTCCATCTTGGTTGCTTTCTCACCGACATGATACTACTTCCCTCTCTTTTCTATAAATGTTTTAATGAAAAGTCTTCTGATGAGCTTTTTTTTTCTGGTACCCTGACTACATGAATTTAAGTGTGCTACTAGATTGGCAATTAGGTCTCACCGTTTTACTATTGAACTCGCTAGATGCAAACTTCTACTAGATGCTAGATGCAAAAGTTTCTTTTCTTGTACTGCTTATTTATGGAGCTCCCTTCCAATTTCTTGCTTCCCTGATAACTACAATCTTCCAAAATTTAAATGCAACATCAATCAAGATTCTCTGTCTTCTTGAACCCTGTCCTTTTTTTTTGTCCTTTCCTGAATCTTCCCCACTAAATTCTAACTCATTCTCTACCACTCCCTGTAATCTCCTCTGCTCTAGTAGCATTATTGCCTTAGTTGGGGGTGAAACAATTTTTTAAAATAGCAAAAAAACGTGTTGCTGTTGGAAGTTTTCATCTGATGTGGTTTTGTTATTTGGTAAAGCTCTTTAAAACGCAACAGATTTATCCGCTTGAAGCTGTTTTTAATTGTTGATCTGAGAAAATGGTTGTATACAAAGGATTCATAAATTAACTTTATTCCAGGTCTTGTTTCAGGTGCTGAGTCACAAGCTGCAAAACACTTGAGGTTGAGTACTTTCATAGAAATTTTTGTGATGTCAACGAACACTTGTTGCCACTTTTGTAATGTCAAAAAAATAATAGTTGTCACTTTCATAATGCTCGTTGTAGTAGAGACTTTGTAATCTCAGATACAACTATAGTAATGCCATTGAATAATACTGGTGTCAGACGCCTTTGAATAGCACTCGCACTAATAGTATTTGCTCGATAATACTCGCTGAAAAAGTAACCACCGAATAGTGATCAGTATAGTGAATAGAATAGAGAATAGTGATCCAGGTAGAAATAGTGATCTGTATGGTAATAGAGGATAGAATAGAAATGGTGATCATTTAGACGTCACACTACTTCCTACTTATGTGTTTCCCCTATGGTCATATGATCCACTTAATTCAATAATGGGATCGACTGTGTTTGCTCTCTGGAGATCCGTGTTCAAACTCCAGTGTCGGCAGTGATACTTTATTCCTATATAACAGAAATTGTATTCAACATTTTCAAAAGGAATAGATTCCAAACTGTGGAGGATTTTTACATATATGGTTTTATTTAAAGAATAAAAATACAAGAGAAGAAAAAACATTCCCATGTGAATGCAGATAGCTGGAAAAGGTAGTAAAACATTATTGGCTTCATTGTTAGAAAATGTTTATGTGTGCATGTATGCAATAATGGCATCCCAAATTTCCAGGAACCAACTATAAAAGGTAGGCAATCTTTATGACCCTGTTCTGCTTATTATCTTTTCAATCCGAGATGGAAACAAATCCCTCTACTGTATCAGAAAAAATTAAACCATTTTAAAAATTTAACAGAAAACATTTATTTATCGAGATATTTCCAGGTTGAAATTCAGTTCTCATCATATTTCTGTTCAGAAGTACGATGCTTTTTGACTATAATGTCATCAGCTGTGTTATGGTTTCTTAGCTACAAGAGGGACCCAAACTGGAATCATTTTCTGTGAGGCAAGCCCGTAGAAGTTCAGACTTCCACTGCTAGATGCCACTTGAGGCAATCCTCAGGCATCAGTTTGCTAACTGGTGTTATCGTGGGAAGATAACTCTGTGGTTCATATTTGTTTTGAAGTGAATCATGCCTTTTCGTCTATTTTTACCATGGTTGAAAGGATGCCTGTCGTAAACTGAAAGAACAGTTGGAAGTTGATCCAGACCTTTTTTTCGAAGGTCATCACTGGTGACAAAAGCTGGTGCTATGGCTACGACCCAGAAACGAAGCAGCAATCAAGTCAGTGGAAGCATCCAACATCACCATGACCCAAAAAAGTGTGTCAAATGAAGTCCAATGTCAAGACGATGCTGAATTGTTTCTTTGATGTGAAAGAAATTCTCTCCAAAGAATTTGTTACTCCTGGTCAAACTGTTCACCAGGCTTTTTACTTGGAAGTCCTGAAGTGTTTGCAAGACAAGGTGAGACGAAAACGCCCTGACCTGTGGCAAAGTGGAGGGTGGTGATTGCATCACAACAATGCACCAGTGCAGACCGCCTGCATGCGAGACAGTTTCTAACCAAGAATGGCATGACCCCACTTCCCCACCCTCCTTATTCACTCACTCACCCTCTGCGACTTTTTTCGTTCCCCCAAATGAAGAAAGTCCTCAAAGGGAAACGTTTTGCAGATGCAGAAGAGGTTAAGAAGAAAATGGTGGAGTCATTAAAAAACATAACTTCACAAGAGTTCCAGGACTGCTTTGAACAGTGGAAAACAAGTCTGGACTGGTGCATTACTTCAAATGAAGAATACATTGAAGGTGATAAGAATATAAACATGCAACAATAAATGAATAAAATTATATGACACAATTCCCGTTACTTTTGGGTCCCCCCACTCGTACATTTCTTAGCTGATTTCTTTTGTCAGAAAAAATTATATTCATCACAGAAAACCCTCTTTCAGTCTCCACAGAACTTACAGCATGGTGTTAGCTATTATTATATATCGGCTATTAATATATAAGATTATTTTCAGATAATCCAACAACTGCTTCACCAAGCTTTTTATAATTTTAAAAATCGGCTCGTGTGAACTGGTAGAATGCCACCACTGCATGTATACAATGTGCCCATGGCTGGATTTACAAGTTTAGCAGAAAGAAGGCCATGGAAAGAAATGTTTCCCCAGTGAGGACAAGATTCATGTTGACACTGCTAAATTTTGGAGCAAAATGGTTTTATTGTCCTGTCTTTTTATAGTCCTGAACAGCACCACCTCATGGGCATTTCGACAGACCAGGTGGGATAATGCCCACAAGACCATGTTTTGGAAGCTAACTCAGTCTGCAAGCCTAAGACCAAAGTCGCCTGATTGAATTGTTACCAGTCCGGAGCAGTGATGTTTTTGCAATATGCTATGAATAATACTGGCACCTACTAAACATTGCTAGGTAAACCAAGGTGCCAGTGAATTCAAAAGGGTTAAACTGATATGTACAACCCCTGACAAACAGTTTTTTTTCTTCTATAAGTAAATGCTGATTGTCTTTCGTAAAGGCTGCTTCCTTCTTTATTTTTCTTGTAACACACCCCATCATTCCCAAGGAGGTTTCAACCAGCATTGCGTAAAATTTCTTCAGGTCAAAAGCTTAAACATGCAGATAGAGAAGATTGGCAAAGTGAGGGGCCCAGCTGCGGCCACAGGATGAGGAGTCAAGAAGCATGTGTGTGTGGGGTGGGGGGGTATTCTTCTTACCAATGGAATAGGAAGAGAATGAGGGTGATTTGCCCCAGTGTATAGTGGGTCTAAAAAGGGAATTGCCTGAATTCAATTTACAATTCTATGATTACACTGTAAGCCAAATGAAAGTGTTTACTAACCTGAATGGCAAATGTCCCGACACCTCCCGACCCTCCTTGAATAAAGACCCTGAAAATAGACAAGACTTTCAGTTTCATATGAGCAGATTAAAATATTAAAAATATCAGGAACATGAAATTACCCCCTAAGAACTAACACGGCATAACACAATAAATTTAGGAATAAAAGAATTTATTCCTAAAAACTTCCTGCTGCGGAGACCTTGGCATTGCTTGAGTGTACAGAAAATGCAATGTACTGATGAAGCATTTTGTCACAGCTTTCTGGTTATAGCAGATTAAAATGTAGAATGTTTGCAATGTTACGTGGATGTGAGGAAGGAGTTATTGAAATTAGGTCTTATTATTTACACTATTTACATTGTTTGGACTGTTGTCCTCAGTTTTATTGCCATATTCAGTGTTTCGGCCATTGTATACTCCAACTTTCTTCAGGTGATATATGTTAGAATTTCAAACCAAACCCTTTATTTAGTCTATGGGGATAGATGGTTCTAATTCCACATGCCATGCCCTTTTTGGATATCTCAGTATCAGTTAATGCCCTTTAGTAACTCACCTCACCAAGTTCTTGTTCCCTCTGTTGTGGCCAGGTATTGAAATCACAACTCTTTGAGTCAGGTCACTTTTTAGATTACTCAACCAATGCTTTTATCCACTGGGCCATTTGTCATTGGGGACTAAAAGGGTTTGGTTTGAAATTCCAGCATATATCACCTGAAAAAGGTTGGAGCATACAACGGACGAAACATTGACAATAAAAAACAATAGTCCAAACAATGTAAATAGTAGGAATAAAAGAACGAAAATGTATCAGCTGGCTGGAGGTGAATCCAAGTAAAATAGATATTCAGTAAGATTCAGGAATATGAACTAAAAGAGAAGGTGTCGTAGAGTAAGATTCAGCGTACTTCCTGCTCTTCCCTACAACTGTGTATGACAATGGACTGCTCCTACTTATAAATATGGCAAGTAGCCACATTAGAGTAGGACTTGAGTAGTATTTGATTTACACAAGTTTTTCTGTTCTATGTAAGAGTATTTAATAAACCTCTTCTTTGTTTTCCCTATCTAGTTATCTGTTCCTTCAATACTCTCTCTCTAGCTACAGTCTTCCTAATTAACAGCTAGTTTGAACAAAGACAATATTACAATGGTATAGCAAACAATAATGCTACAAATGGTGACTTACTTAAGCCTAACAAAGTTATAGATCAAATAACTGATAATTTGAGATTATATTTTCCTAGACTGCAACAACTTGAAGATTGTCACATGAAATGTTTTGCAGATGTCTCATTTGCCCACCTGTCCGAGAGTGGTTCATGTTTATAATCTTTCTGAAAGATTCTGCAGGTGCCAGATGTCTAATATATTGGAAATGAAGAAAGATTTGGAGAGTAGTGAAGTTAACCTTAGCTGCCGAGATATTGGCATTTCTTGAGTGGAGCATTTTGTCACAGCTTTCGTGGTGTAGCAGCTTAAAAATAAAGCAACTGCTATTGCTAACCAGTCACCCATGTGGGTAATGACCAAACTTAATCATATGGATACTGGTGTTTCAAAATGATATGGCCATAAGCTCTTTCAGATTTTGTAGCCGTTTCTTATAGGAACAATGTGTGTAGTGGAAGTGTTTTGAACTCATAACCCAGAGGTGTAAACATGCTGGGCTCATGGTTGTTAACTAAAGCTATAGGTCCTAATCTGTCCTGCTATTTTACCCATAGCGGGGTTGGGGAGCAGAGAAGATGGATTCATACATTTTCCAAGAGTATTTGGACTCGAGCGAACTTGACTGGAATTTAAATTCTGCTCTCTGATTTATCATTCTGAACAGCTATCCAATACACCCCCACAGATCCTCCATTATACATTAATCTGTAAAAAGTTAAACAGTAGCAAGCTTCAAATATGTTTTCAGAGCAAATTTGAACCCACATCCGAAGCCAAATGAAACCAGATTAAAAAAAAAAAAAAAAAAAATGAGTTTCAGCAAACAATCACTTAACCACATTACAGACTTATTCACAAAGATGGATACCTCTATTCAAACTAAAAAGACCCTTATTCATTGAACAGATTCTTTTATTCAATATGAAGATACCTGTATTCAAAGAGTTATTCAAAGCAATAAGACCATTATTCCCTATGGACAACGTGAAATTCTACCCCTCAAGAGTCATGCTAAGTGCATTTACAGGTAATGGGTTGTCTGTCAGATTTTTGCCTCCTTACAGTCCAATGTCAAACCCAATGGAAGGGTTTTTCAGTTCTTTGAAAAACAATCTTCTGCTGATCCTGAAGCTTCATGCAATACAGAGTAATTAACAAATTAGCCGAGTCGGATTTTGAAGGATTTTTTCATGAATATCGATGGTTTTTATTCTTACAGGACAGAATTTTACAAAAAGGATTTTGTCAAAGACCCAATATTGTAACACATCTATATTAGTATCAATTAAAAAGAAAAAAAAAAAGTTTATTTTTTCTTTTACCTACATCACAAATAGGCAAAAAAAAAAAAATAGTTTTCATCTGAAAGTGTTTTGCGATTCTCTAATGGTCTCGTTACTTTGAATTCTCATCTTCATAATAATGAGTAATGGTAGATTTTCTTATTTCAGATTAAAAAGGGAAAATCTGATTACCTGTGACTTTGAGCATTTTTTTGTCTAATCTCTCCAACCAGACATAGTGCACTCCATGTTGTCAGGGCAACATAGGGTAGGGAAGCTGCTTCAACATGACTTAGATTGTTCGGCTTATGACCAACCTGTATGAAAAAGAAGAACAGTCAAAGTCCATTAGCCGTTATAAAGAGTTTGAAAGTGAAAGCAGTCTTTGGCCAGAAGAACTTAGTATTATCCCATTTTAGAGTACAGTAGACGTTAATGTGTTATAAGTAGAAAATTATAATACCAATTTTTTTTAAGAAACCTATAATAATACAAGGCATTTAATTATTTATTTTTTAGATGCCTATAATACAGTTTTTTATTTATTATTTTCAGAAACATATAATTAATATAGAATTTTATTTATTTATTTATACATTTATTTATACAGTATTTTTATTTATTTATACATTTATTTATACAGTATTTTTATTTATTTATACATTTATTTATACATTTATTTATACAGTATTTTTATTTATTCTTATTTTCTTTAGAACCTACAATTAATAAAGATTTTTTTTACAGAATTCTTATTTGTTTTGTAGGAAACCTAAAATATAGAATTTATTTTTTTTTTTGAAACATACAATAAATTTTATTTTTTTTAGAATTTTTATTTATTTAATTTTTTAGGAAACCCAACATATAGAATTTTTATTTATTTATTTTATTTGTTTTTATAAACCTATAATATAAAAAAATGTTATTTATTTTCTTAGTAATCTATAATATAGAAGTTTTATTTATTTTCTTTAGAAATTTATAATATAGAAGTTTTATTTATTTTCTTTAGAAATTTATAATATAGAAGTTTTATTTATTTTCTTTAGAAATTTATAATATAGAAGTTTTATTTATTTTCTTTAGAAATTTATAATATAGAAGTTTTATTTATTTTCTTTAGAAATTTATAATATAGAAGTTTTATTTATTTTCTTTAGAAATTTATAATATAGAAGTTTTATTTATTTTCTTTTGAAATTTATAATATAGAATTATTTTTTAGTGAAATCTACAAATGCAGAATTTTTTTTTTTTTAAAAACAGAACATTTATATTTTTTTATAAACCTAAAATTAATATAGAAATTTTTCTTTTTTTTTTAAAAACCTATAATATGCTACGTTTATTATTACTTTTTTTTAGAAACTTATAATACGAGATCTTATATAATTTTTAAGAAACCTATAATGAATGTCTAAAGCTAATCATGGGGCAGTGGTACATTATGTGGGTATTAATAAGAATGGCCCAAATCCACCTCTGCACCCCAAGAACCAATGAAACGGTGATGGTTCTCTCATTTCCGCCCACCTGACATCATCATCAAAATTTGCAGCATTATCATTAGAGTGAACAAAACTATTAAGGTCTTTCTGTAATAAACCCCAATCATCATCTCACAGGTTATATGAACAGCTGGAGCAATAGTATATTCCTATGCCATCTCCCTTTACGACATTGATGATATGGCCTCACCACAGATTCCTTTTACTTTATTATCTGTAAATAGCCACGGTGAAGTGGTTTCCCATTGCCTTCTCCAGGTTTGGAACTCAGGGTTTTCCAATTTGTCTATGTTGTCACTACTACCATTCGTTTTAAATTTCATATTACCTCAGGATACAGTCAATCATGGCGCTCCACAGCTTCTTTTCATTCATTATCTCTGAATGACGATTTCAGAATTTTCAGTCTCTCAAGTTGGTTGCCGCACAAAGCTAGAAAGTCAGGCCTAGCATGCTTATTTAACCCATAGTTGGGGGGAGAAGAAGAGACATCTCTTTTCCAAAAACAGAGCTTGAACTCTGTTCATCAATTCCACTTTCTGTGCTGATAACCGCTAGGCTACGTGTACATCCTTTGGAACAGTATATGGACTAAAAAAAAAAAAAAAAAAAAAAAAAAAAAAAGAAGAAGAAAAGAGAAAGAGAGAGACTCAACCCAGAGTTTTCCTTCTCCTATATTGGCTGTCACTAATCAGAGATGTCAGTAAGTAAGTACAGAAGTTTAAAGATCTGGGAAGTATTCTCACAGAAATGGGAGGCTTGGCAAAGGGACAAATGATACTAAAGGCTACAAGAGATAGGAAGTTGTGAAGAGCCGGGACAACCAACATACCGAAAGGACATGGTACATAAAAGAAGACACTGGCTGTCACCTAAGACAAATGTCTAGGGTACTATTTAACCAATAGCTTCTTCTGCAGGGATTTGTGCACAAGCTGTTACAGAATACAGAGGCTGGGCCAGAATGGCAAGCAATTGGTCAGAATAGCTCATGGGTGAGGAATTCTGACAGTGATAGAGTGTCTAAGTTTTGGATACAGGGCCAAAATGGTGCAAAGTTAATAAAAAGAGAATAATAAAACAAATAAGAAAAACAAACCATCTTTTGTTAATACGGTCTATGAAGTGGTATTGGGGGGGACTGTAGAGTAGAGCTGACGCCAGATGTGACACGGGTGGCAACAAAGTGGACGCAACAGAGTAGCATGGAATTTTAACTGAGCGAGCCAATTCCACTTTCTGTGCTGATAGATCGTGCATTACGGGTGCAGTGCATCTGTAGATTAATAATGTATGAGAAGGAAATTTAAAAAAAGAAAAAAAAAGAAAAAACCATTACCTCTTTCACAGATGCCAGGCAAAAATCAGCATGACATCCTTGTCGAAATCCTCCAGTCGCTCCCCAGACCTGCAGAAAGAAAATAAGACTATATAGCATCAAGAATTTAAATAAAAAAATTGAAAAAAAAAAAAAAAAAAAAAAATGATTAGATGAACTGCCAAAGGAAAGACTTACTAAGAGCAACCAACAAAAGATAAATGTAAAATTGTAACTCCATTTTATACCTTTTCTTTTCTCTTTGACTGGCAATGAAATCTGTGGTTATTAGGTGGGAGGGGTCATCATTTGAGGCTGTGAAAGTGTCGCGTGTTGACGAACAAAACTAAAAGTGTCAAATTAGTTGAGAAAATAGACAAACAAGAAATCAAAGTAAAATAAAATAGAAATTTTCATTCTATCAAGAACTTTTCGTGTGGAGAAAAATTCAAGTAAAGTTCTTAAGCTTTAGCACACTAAATACTTTCTAGAGTTGTCTCCCCTGCCACTGCTTTTCTTTGAAGGCACAAAAACATGAACACCTACTGTTTTAAAATTGTTATAATTTTCTTTGTATTGTGTGTATAGATTTTATTTTTTGTATACTAATAAAAGAATGGATGAGTAATATTTTGATAAAATGCATTATGTCTAGCATGCAGGTTTTGATGTTGAAATAAAAAAAAAATTGAAATAAAAAATAAAAAAACAAATACATTAATAAATATATTAACAATTTAATATACTTTAACTTATTACTCCTTAGTTCTGGGGTGCAGTAAGAAGCAAAATGGCTAAAAAGGCTTTCATTTCATCAAAAAAGTGACTTGCTTCCTCGTGTTTACATACGAGAAGACACCAGCATTAGTTTCATGTTTCTTTTACCTGACTAGCATATTAATTTGTCTCACTGACAAATAAAGTTATTATTTTGTCGTTTATAAATAGACAAAACAATCCACCTTCAGAAAACCTATCAGGCACATCAATGGTCAGCAGTAGCTTCCATAAAATTAGTCACCCATGGATGATAGTAGCTGCTAACGCAAGGTTTCTCAACCTTATTTTGATCGTGGTCCCCTTCAAACCAATGCGAGTTCTTATCCACAATCCTCTAATCCTCTCTATGTCCCTCAACTTAATAAATCTAGGGAAGCAGGAATATTAAAGCAGGAATATTATTATAAATTATTTTGTTGCCATAGTATTATCCAAACTACTTTGGATAATACTATGGCAACAAAATAATAACTCCAGTTGTAAATCAAATATTATTTGGATAAATATTTTATTTGAATAAACTCATTTATTTACCTGTCTATATTTCTGAGATGAGGTATTATATACATATTTACATTATTCAGACTATTGTCCTCATCTTTGTTGCCATATTTATCACAACGTTTTGACCGTTGTATGCTCCGGCCTTCTTCAGGCGGTTGAAATGTTGAACCCTTTATTTCACTCGCTGGGGTAGACTGTTCTAGTTCCACATGCCATGTCTAATGGATATCAGTTATTATCCTGTTAATTCCCCTCTGAAAGTTCTCCACTGCCCTAACCAGGTATTGAACTCACAACTCTCTGGATCCTGCCACTGGATCTAACACTTTTATCCACTGTGCCATGTGTACTTTTATTTACAAAACAAAAAATATATGTGCCACCAGCTCTATCTTGTATGGTTTCAAGGAGATCCCTGTGACTGGTGCAGAGCTGCCAAATTGTCAATGTTTGGCTTGAAAGCCATCAGAGAGAGATGTAAATCGCCTTTTTTTTTTTCTACATCAAGGCAATTTCAAGTCTGACGGCAGATGTATCATCTGACTGAAACCAGACTCAACCAAGTAAGGTGTGAGAAAAGCGAGTAAGAGCAACTTCACATCTTTCCAGAGTAGTGAGTAATACTCATGCATGTATTCATTCATCCACAGATTCTGGTATCATCCACGCCTGAACCTCACTTGATCTACTGTGTTATATTGAAGTTCTTGGAGGGGTGACACCAACTTCAGATGCACCAGCAATAAAGGGAGCCAGAAACCAGTGCGGCACCGTCATTTGGAGTCGATCAGAGAAACGAGTTTTTATATTATTATGCAACTGCTTCAAATGGTCATCGTCAAACAGCTTGGTGGATATATTTGCTACAGAAGGAAACTGCAAACTCCCAAGGTTCAACCAGAACAGCTTTAGTTTCCTGTTAAATGCGTTAATTGCCTCCTTGCAGGAAAACAGGGTGGAGTCATTTACTTGGAACTCTTTGTTCAGGACGTTTAGCTTTTCAAAACTGAAAGACAAGTTGGTGAAAACATACCTTAATTCAAACTTTAAATTGCGTGTTTTAAATTTTAAGAAACTGAAAAATAAAAATGGCCATTTTGCATAGATCAGATGAAAAATATTTATAAATGTCTCTGTGTAGATGAGGTGTGGTAAAGTTGTGGGTATAATTGATAAGTCCTGGAGTTGATAGTGGAGATGACAAGAGAGGCCTGGAGTGGATTAGTGTAGGCACAAATCTGACTTTGCCGATACAGAGGATGCAAGCAGAATGTCTGTATGTGAGCATGGTGTGGGTGTTTGAAAGAGAGTGGGTCTCAAGCAGATATGCAGATCAGGTTGGTTGACTGAAATCAAGGTGATACTGTCGAGAGCAGGCCAGGTATGAACAGCTGGCCTGTTGGCCACATTCTGTCCCAGACATTTATGTGCGGTTTTCTTAAAAGCAAATCTAGCAGCTCCTACTCATCCCCCTCTTTTGACTGCAACATTTGTGATTGGCTTCTTTTGGATTTTAGATTCTTGTGGAGAAACTTGTTTTCTGAGTCAGATGTGATGCTCAGAGGCCCTGTGCAGAAGACAACTTCTTTTATCTTGGTTTGGTTTTCTTAACACTCTCATCTGGCCGGCATGTAGAGTGAATCAAAAAGAGATCTAATTTGCATTGGAGTAGAACACTGACCAGTACAGACTTGCACGATTAAAAAAAAATGGAAAGGGCCACATTAATTGCAGAAAATTAGCCATGGGCATCAAACATAATACTTTAGAGTATCAGTTAGGGTCAAAGCAGATATACGAAGTGGGATGGCTAACAAACTCTTTACATTTCTATGACGTGCTAAAAGGATTAATTCAACACAAACACAATGAAATATTGGTTGAATTAAGTTACATTTCCACAAAGCTGAATTTTTTGTATGCAATCAGTGGCAAATTTATTCAGAGCACAAAAAAATTTACTGTTTTTAAATGACCACACTAGGTCATCTTGTGGGATATATACAGCTTGCAGGCTGTATTTTAGTGGAGGCCTATATTAGAGCAATGTAAGATGAAAATGTTTTCTCTGCACCAAACTCCTTCTGTGGGCCACTTTACCATAAAAAAAAATGCCAAGATTTATAGTCCCCTATTCCTCTACAAAGAATTGATAAACACATTCATTTCTCCGACGCCCTGATATCTTTAGCTACCTACATCACAAACATTACAAGTTATTGCTGATATACAGGGATTTTTTTAGGCATTTCACCCCAAGCAAAACAACAAGGCCACTAGGATGCAAGGGGGTACTTAGTGTTAGAGAATATGAGAAAAACTACTATTAAGGAGAGAGGACAATAAAAGAACACGAATTAAAAAGACAGATGGTAATGATTGACATTACAGTATCTGTCTATAGTTCTAAGATGAGGTATTATGTACACTATTTACATTATTTGGGCTATTGTCCTCATTTTGTCACCTTATTTATTACAACGTTTCGGCCGTTGTACGCTCCAGCCTTCTTCAGGTGGTTGGAATGTCGAATTGAACCCTTTATTTTGCTCACAGGGGTAGACTGTTCTAGTTCCACATGCCATGTTTAATGGATGTCAGGACACATGGCACAGTGGATAAAGGCGTTGGTTAGATCCAGTGACAGGATTCAAAGAGTGTGAGTTCAATACCCGGTTAAGGCAGTAGAGAACTTGGAGAGGGGAATTAACAGGAGATAAGTGATATCTATTAAAAGTGGCACATGGAACTAGAACAGTCTATTCCAGTGAGTGAAATAAAGAGTTCAGTTCGACATTCCAAGGCTGGAGCGTACAATGGCCAAAACGTAATAAATATGGCGACAAAGATGAGGACAATAGTCCAAATAATGTAAATAGTGATTGACATTACATTTAAATTTTTGAAAATCAAAGTTGACAGGGAAGAAGAAGCCAGCAGAGAGTTCCACAAGCAAGAAGAATGAGAGAAGAGACTGTTAGTATAGAACATGCAGTTACATCTAACCAATTCAACTGTAAAATGACGAGATCTTGTTGCCAATCTAGTACTGCGCTTACATTCATAAAGTCTTGGTACCATAGAGGAAAGTTCATCAGAACAATTACCAGGAAAGTATTTATAGAAAAGGCAAAAGGAAGCTACATTATGGCAGCAAGAAAGAGACTGAAGCTGAGATGCCAGGTCAGGACTAATAACATGGCAGATTCTTGGGATTCTAAGAAACAAAAAAAAAATAGAAAAAAACAACTAAAGCAATTGACCTACCTCATCTCCGACTTTAAATCCTGTGACCTCTTTGCCAACAGCAGTGACAACACCGGAAAAATCCCGACCTAAAGTGAGGGGAAATTCAGAGCCAGCAAAATGCTTCACTCCTAACTGCCAGCGAATCATATTGATTAGCTTCTCACCGTATCCATCTGAAAGACAATAATTAACAAGAGAAATATGAAACAAGTATTAAAACAATTAAACACATTCACTGCAGCAGATGTACTTACATGCTTTTACAAAGCATACATGTTCTGTCTGAATTTCTGGAATGAGGTGTTATTATTTACACTATTTACATTTGGACAATGACAGCAAGTCTTCAACAGCAGCAGCAGTCAAGCATGACAGGCTGCAGCAGGCAGGCTAGATTTAAGGCTCCATGTTTTCTACAGGACAATAGCCTACTGCATTAAAGCATAGGGACATGAATTTGGTGATATAGTAACTGTGAGTTCAATCTCTCAGCCGGGCAGTGTGTACAGGGTACAATTGGTAGATTGACGCCATTTTATATTTTTAATTTTGCGCATGCAAGTTGTTTTTTATCCTGTCGACTGCAGAGTATAGTAAGGTCAGATGGACGCAGTCTATGAGAAAAAGAGCACCATGACACAATTCAGTCTGGCATAAACTTGGAAGTGACATGCTGTGCTGGTTGGCATTCATGCCAAAGGCTCCAATAGAAACGTTTTTCAGAGTGTTTAGGTGTCAATCTGAGGACAGTGCAGAGGATACAGAAAGAGTTGGATGATATATCCAGTCAACATCATGGTGTTTGGAGTGATCTCTAGTGATGGTGACATTATGCCTCCATTCATCTTCCCACAGGGCCTCAGACTCAACACGGAGCCCTACATAAAGTGCATTGAGGATGTAGTGCTGCTCTGGGTCAAGAGAGGGTCGGGGGGTCACTGAAGGACGCTCTATCTGGCAACAGGACTTTGCACCATAAAAAAAAGAGAACCCAGTCATGGCTGTCAGACAATTTCTGCAACCACATCACCCCTTAAACCTGGCCACATAACTCCCCAGACTGCAAACCCCTTGATTAATGTGTGGGGCACAGTTGAGCGAGAGACCAACAAAACTCCTTGTAACACCAAAGATGAACTGAAGGCAAAGATTTTGGCAGCATGATGAATTTTTTGTTGAAGCCAATGGTGATTTTGAATAAATTTACTCTTTAATGTTTCAAGATATTTTTGGGTAATTTCGATAAATATATCTACTAAAATGAGATGTCAGTGTGATTTTCATCTTTGCATAATTTAGATGACAATTTATCCGTCACACCCAGTAATTGGACTATAGAACTGAATGAGCAATAACAGAGCAGTACTAAAAATAAGAACTAGAGGAGACATTCCTAGAACATGGGCAGTGGAATGAAAACACTATTCCTGTATATTAAATAAAAGGTTCAGTTCAGAATTCCCTGTAGGATAAAGTCTGGTAGGCTCAGCGGCCAAAATGTTATGATTACAACAAGGATGAGGATAATAGTCCAAATGTAAATAAAATTTAAATTGTTTGCTGTCAATGTATATATACGTTTTCAAGGCACTGTGAAATTCACTTAGGCACAAATATCTCTGGGATTAATCCATATCTTTTCCACCCCACAATTTATGGACCGAATATCAGGACAGACTGGGCCTTATAGCGTTGGTTGTCTATATTTTGTTTTCTACTGCAGAAAGTAATGGCAGCCTACTGCAGGAAACCTTCTACCTGGTCAGTCATCAATCAAAAGAGGCATGATCGACCAAGCGTGTATCCTGCATGGCATTTAACCAACTCAAAAGGGAGTAGAAATTTTGTTTGGTTGTTTGGGGTTTTATGGCATATCAACCACTATGGGTTATTTAATGCCAGATCCAGTATTTACTAAATATATCAAAAACATGTAGCTGGCAACATCATTGTTTCAAAAACATGTAGCTGGCAACATCATTGTTATAAAACTGGCAACATCATTGTTTCAAAAACTGGCAACATCATTGTTTCAAAAACGTGTAGCTGGCAACATCATTGTTATAAAACTGGCAACATCATTGTTTCAAAAACGTATAGCTGGCAACATCATTGTTTCAAAAACGTATAGCTGGCAACATCATTGTTTCAATGTGCTGGAAAAGACCTGGAAGTTCACTATTTTCCCATAGCTGGGACCCCAACAGGTGCTACCACCCCGAGTCAGGGTGAACCTGGGGTCACCAGCAATTAAGACGTGGTTCCACGCTTCCTCAAAACCTCCTGATCAGAGGCCTTGCTGTTGGATGCAGTTTAACATCGTACCCAGGACAAGAAATTTTGTATTTTATTTTTGATACAAGCAACTGTTAATATACTTTTATTATTATAGATATATTGTAGACAATATTTCAGCAGGAATGAGCAAGAACTAGGATCACACAGATGAAAATAATACAATCAACAAATATCCAATATCAGCCAGAAAACCTATCTTTAAATTCTTTGCCAGTCTCCTCCAGTTCCTATCTCACAAACGCAGGTGTCCTCCAAGGCTCTATCCTAGGCCCTACTCTGTTCCTTGTCTTCATTAACAATCTTCCTGATGTCATAGGTTCCCAAGTAGGCATCTATCCGAACGACACTACTATTTACTCCTGCCCCCAAAACAAATCTAGTGTCACCGACAAAACTAACCTGGCCGTTTGTCTTGAAAAGGACCTCCAATCAGTTGTGGACTGGGGCAGGAATTGGCTGGTTAACTTTAATGCCTCAAAAACAAAACTGCTCTCTATTACTCACTAGAGATAACCACCCCTGCCTCCCATTAGAATGTCTGACACTCAACTCCACGAGAGCATCTCTTTGTGACTGCTCAGTCTCACATTGTCTGCTGACCTGAGATGGAACAAATACATTGAGTCAATAACTTCATCCACCGCAAGGAAAGTCGGCTCACTGTGTTGCGCCAGGAAATTTTTCTCGCCAGAGTCGATCCTTCGAATCCAGAGACGAATATGCAATGTAATTGGCCCTGATCTGGCATCTCATCTGCAGTTGCTCTCTCACAGAAATGTCGTCACCTCCCTCTGTCATTTTTACAAATGCTTTCACGGTAACTGCTCCAATGAGCTGCTTTTGCTGGTTCCAAGACTTCATGAATTCAAGCATTCAACTAGGCTGGCATCTCACTCTCAGCCTTTCACTGTCGAAACTGTTAAATGTAGCCATTTCTTCTACTCCAGTAGCTTCATGTCTCGCACTTCTCGCCTGTGGAATTCCCTCCCCTTTTCTTGTTTGACTGATAGCTATAATCTCCAACTATTCAAATGTAATGTCAATCGACATCTTCAGATGGCTTGATCTATCCCCTATCTTTCTCTTCATCCTTTCCTCCGTCACTCTTCTTTGCTCCAACTCTATGTAACTCTGTGCTAGTGGCTTCCCGCTTTGCTTGGAGTGAAACGCCTAAAAAAAAAAAAAAAAAAAAAAAAGAAATTTTTCTCCTAACTCAATAAGAGTAGATAGGTTCACCTATCATTTGGTTTCTCTTTTTAAAAATACTTAAAATAGAGCACTCTTATATACATAAGAAAGAATATCCAAATACAGAATTTGTATATTCTTTTTCTAAATTAAATAAAGAAAAAAATGAAGTAGAAAAAAGAAAGAAAGAAAGAAAAGAAAAAAATGAAGTAGAAAAAAGAAAGAAAGAAAGAAAAGAAAAAAATGAAGTAGAAAAAAGAAAGAAAGAAAGAAAAGAAAAAAATGAAGTAGAAAAAAGAAAGAAAGAAAGAAAAGAAAAAAATGAAGTAGAAAAAAGAAAGAAAGAAAGAAAAGAAAAAAATGAAGTAGAAAAAAGAAAGAAAGAAAGAAAAGAAAAAAATGAAGTAGAAAAAAGAAAGAAAGAAAGAAAAGAAAAAAATGAAGTAGAAAAAAGAAAGAAAGAAAGAAAAGAAAAAAATGAAGTAGAAAAAAGAAAGAAAGAAAGAAAAGAAAAAAATGAAGTAGAAAAAAGAAAGAAAGAAAGAAAAGAAAAAAATGAAGTAGAAAAAAGAAAGAAAGAAAGAAAAGAAAAAAATGAAGTAGAAAAAAGAAAGAAAGAAAGAAAAGAAAAAAATGAAGTAGAAAAAAGAAAGAAAGAAAGAAAAGAAAAAAATGAAGTAGAAAAAAGAAAGAAAGAAAGAAAAGAAAAAAATGAAGTAGAAAAAAGAAAGAAAGAAAGAAAAGAAAAAAATGAAGTAGAAAAAAGAAAGAAAGAAAGAAAAGAAAAAAATGAAGTAGAAAAAAGAAAGAAAGAAAGAAAAGAAAAAAATGAAGTAGAAAAAAGAAAGAAAGAAAGAAAAGAAAAAAATGAAGTAGAAAAAAGAAAGAAAGAAAGAAAAGAAAAAAATGAAGTAGAAAAAAGAAAGAAAGAAAGAAAAGAAAAAAATGAAGTAGAAAAAAGAAAGAAAGAAAGAAAAGAAAAAAATGAAGTAGAAAAAAGAAAGAAAGAAAGAAAAGAAAAAAATGAAGTAGAAAAAAGAAAGAAAGAAAAGAAAAAAATGAAGTAGAAAAAAGAAAGAAAGAAAGAAAAGAAAAAAATGAAGTAGAAAAAAGAAAGAAAGAAAGAAAAGAAAAAAATGAAGTAGAAAAAAGAAAGAAAGAAAGAAAAGAAAAAAATGAAGTAGAAAAAAGAAAGAAAGAAAGAAAAGAAAAAAATGAAGTAGAAAAAAGAAAGAAAGAAAGAAAAGAAAAAAATGAAGTAGAAAAAAGAAAGAAAGAAAGAAAAGAAAAAAATGAAGTAGAAAAAAGAAAGAAAGAAAGAAAAGAAAAAAATGAAGTAGAAAAAAGAAAGAAAGAAAGAAAAGAAAAAAATGAAGTAGAAAAAAGAAAGAAAGAAAGAAAAGAAAAAAATGAAGTAGAAAAAAGAAAGAAAGAAAGAAAGAAAAGAAAAAAATGAAGTAGAAAAAAGAAAGAAAGAAAGAAGAGAAAAACATGAAGTAGAAAAAAGAAAGAAAGAAAGAAGAGAAAAACAAAGAAAGAAGAGAAAAACAAAGAAAGAAGAGAAAAACAAAGAAAGAAGAGAAAAACAAAGAAAGAAGAGAAAAACAAAGAAAGAAGAGAAAAACAAAGAAAGAAGAGAAAAACAAAGAAAGAAGAGAAAAACAAAGAAAGAAGAGAAAAACAAAGAAAGAAGAGAAAAACAAAGAAAGAAGAGAAAAACAAAGAAAGAAGAGAAAAACAAAGAAAGAAGAGAAAAACAAAGAAAGAAGAGAAAAACAAAGAAAGAAGAGAAAAACAAAGAAAGAAGAGAAAAACAAAGAAAGAAGAGAAAAACAAAGAAAGAAGAGAAAAACAAAGAAAGAAGAAAAAACAAAGAAAGAAGAAAAAAACGGGTAAAAGAAAGTATTAATAAACAGAAAAAAATTGTTAGAAACAAAAAAAGTGTAAAAAGGATGATATGCCAATTCTACTCTATAGCAGTGCATGTTGGACAATTTCCTATGGGATGAAGAAGAGACTTGATGCAAAAGAAATGTAACTCGACAGAAAGATGTGGATAATACCATTGACAAAGGAGGTTTTTTTTAAAGAAAATGAGAAAAAAAATCACTTGTACTTAAAATCAGAAAGAGACAGTTGAAACCTGGTACACACAATGAGGAAAGAGGACTTGGAAAATTTCACACTCACAAGGCATAGTGAAGGCAAAGTGCAGAGGAAAAGAGCGAGTAAATGACCTAACAAGTTTGCGTAAATGGATGGCAGGACAGAATGGGATAAACAGTAAGGGGACAAATATTTTTTCAAGTTATGAAGGAGAGGACACTGTGGTGAGCCATGATCAGACATTAAGAAGGGGTAGAGATTATAGAACAAGATTTATCAAAAATAAGACCTGAATGTTTTCAGATGTACAGGCTTGTCAACCATCATTTTTTAAAGTAGATTCTGACAAGTTTGAAGTTGTACAAACAATTTTTAGCCTGAATCAAAAAAAAGTTAAGAAAATCTTAGGGTTACACAGAGTTATTTTTTTAAAATCACATGCTATCGTGTTTAAACTTCTGAGTACAAAGAGTTTGCTACACTTAAATGCGTGAACATATGGAGGTCTAGAAATTAATTTCAACTTCATCCACCGCAATGCGAATGAGTCCGAAATTTTATTGTCGATAACTCCAAAATGGTAAATTTTATCAAAATTTCTTTGTTATTTTCGAATTAAGCATGTACATACATCTAGATTATTGAACTATACAGGAAATTTTTATTAAAATCTGAGTGCGGGGCTTGAACTGCAAATTACCCTTTTGAGGTTCAGAGTTGAAATTAATTGTCACCCTAATAATAAAAGTGGAGTGGCTTGGTGACTAATTGGCACATAAAAAGATTTTAAAATTATGAACTTTTAAATAGTCATTGTTTTTTTTTGTGATGTCAAAAATAATGCTAGACACACACACAATAACCCCTTCTTGTGCATTGTCCATTTTTTAGTGCACAAAAGGTTTTTTCCAAATGAAATACTGAATTACTCCGCTAAAATACCTTAGCAGCAGAGTAATTGGGGGGGGGGCTATAGTCAGTTTTAGAATTCCAAATGATTTACCAAAACCGAACTCTCTTTCTAAAATTCAATAAACCTTTTGAGTCAAAAGGTTTATATTCAATATTAGAAGTTTTGACTGAGACTCATAAACCCTTCATTTGGAAATAAAATCAAGCATTCAAAATAAAATAAAAAATAGCATTTTTTAATCATTAAACTTTTTCCCCCCTTAATAAAAGATGAAAAACATTTGTAACTAATCAGAAGTTTCAGAATTTTAGGAAAATGTCCAGAAAAGGCCGTCCATTTGACTTTACACTACGTCTTATTGCCGGCACGTTTGTCTATGTTTGCCAAAAAGATCGGACTACATCAGTGTTTGGTGAAAAAAACAAATACAAAACAAACAAAAAAAAAAAAAAAACTATATACTTTTTTTTCCCTCCGTAAACAATAATTGAAAGAAAGCTTACTCATTAAAAAAAAAACATTAATATTTTTATTTTTTATTATTTATGGTTAAGGTTTGGAGAGTAAGTAACAGTCAGAGAATTTTTTTTTTTTTTTAAATATCCACCTTTTAGCACCTTTCAACAAAATGTACACTTTTCTTTTTCAAAGAGAAAGGAACGAACAAAATAATGCGTTGATGATTTTTTTTTTGTCGGTAACGAGACATCGGGATGAGTTGTTGTGAATATGAACAATATTGTTACAATAGTAACAAAAAAAAAAAAAAAAAAAAAAAGACCATTTAAAATATTCAGTAAATTAAATTAAAAATCCTTTACCCTTCATCATAACGTCAATGGGGTTAACGCTTGAGGCATGAACTTCCACCAAAACATCACCGGGGTCATCAATCGATGGAATTCGCATGGTCTTGGAGAGTGTTAAATCGTCTTTGTACGAATAAATCTGCCATGCAGACATACGACTGCGAAAATCCGGTTGAGGTTGACCTTCACTAAATAATCGACATTGCTGAAAGTGAAAACTGGACTTAACTGAAGAGACTCCAAGAAAGGTTGTCTTTGTTGTTAACAAGGCACCATGACATGTGCCGCCCCTCAAATAACCAAACAACCGCAGGTAGAAACAGCTGGGAAGCTTCATTTTGATTCAAATACAAGGTCCGTTTAGTAGCTAACTTGTCCTTATTTTAAATATTCCCACCTCTTATGAGAAGTTAGCGGTTTAAAAAAAAAAGCCGAACGTTTATCACAGTCGAAAACTAATCAAAACAACATCTTGACTTTCATGTCCTTAAATTACGTACAGACGATGTTGAGTGAATATGTTTCCTTATTTAACAATGATCCGGGGAAACTCTCTTAAGTTTTACAGTTTACAATGCAAATATGATTAATTCTTTTTATATCTATCACGTAGACATAAATATATGTTGACGTATATATTGAAATGTATAAATTTCGTGAAATATATATATATATATATTATTAGTGGATTATTTGTACCCACACAGTTTTTTTTTTATTTTAGTATAATTTTCTTTGTTTTACACCGGCGGTGTAGGCTTTATGAAGGTCAGATTTAGATCTAGCGTGCTTGATTTATCAAGTTTCGTTGCCGTGAAACAGAAATGCTGTCGTTATCATTGAAAGAGGTATTGTAAAAATTCTCATTTTAAGTAAAGGATTTGTTTAATTTTATAAGATTTTCTGGATTATAATGGCATTGATGTGTGTCATTTTTAACCTCTTTACTTTGTTTGTGTGACATAATTTTTAAATATTTTTTTTAGCGGCGATTACATCATTTTTTAAATATTTTTTACAATAGTCAATCAAAAAGCTTTTTAAAACTGTTAAAGAATAGTTTCAATTTTGGGGCGACTGAAAGGGATACTCTTTATCATTTAATGTGGCTATATGAAATTTTAAAAAAAAGGATTTTTAGTTATTTATTTTTTGTTTACACATTTCGTTGCATTTTCTTCAATAGGTCTTGTAACTTTTTTTTTATTACGTTTAAAAACAAATATTAAAAAAAATGATGAGACAAGATTGTTTCAGAATGATTATACCTCCAGTTGTACCTCTTTAAAAATCATAATCAAACAAATCAAAATTTTTTTTTATGACTATTTTTTTATCTAGAAAGAAAAATGCTGAACTTTATTATGTGTTTTTTAAAGATACTTACAATTTATATTCAAAATTAAGTGAGCACTAGTTTGCTTTTTAGCACCTGTAATATTTGGAAAAATAAGTCATTCATTAAAGCACCTATAGCGGTTCCTATGTTTTTCACACCCACATACACTCCAAGTCATTTTATTCGCCTGCGATTGGCTAATAAATTACTACTACCTTCGTATTGGACAATTTAGCCATCGCAGTCTCTCCTTTGAATCTTTTGGTTCTGAGCATACTTACCTATTCTGTTTAGTCCGTGTGTAGTAATTGGTTAATTTTTAACCAATCATATATTTTTAATGTAAGATCAAGTTTTCCCGCGGTTCCGTGGGACCTCTTTTCCTTAAAAAGGGCGACTTTTCGCAAGTCGTCAGTAAGATCCAAGCCGTCAACACAAATCCACGATCTTGCTCATCACACTCTAACGCACAACAGACACAGAATTTCGTAACTACAAACTTACATTTTCTCTCTGTAACTTTCGCCAAGCACAATCAATCAGAACTTTGCTGATTCAAACCAGTTTATTCACAACTCATTTCAGGCAATTGTATTCTTGGTGTTATTCATTCTTCACATGCAAACTTTGTTCTAACATTTATTTCGGAACATTTATCTCACAAGAGAACTTTCTTCAAACGGTTGATTACAATCAATCTACAGTCAAAGCGAAAGAACTTTCTTCTCTTTAATCCACATTGTGAATACGATTTTATTTCATGCTTGTTGTTGTATTTTATTCAATATATGTTTGTTGGTTAACAAATTGGAGTTGTTATTCTTTCTTGAATCCTGTATGTGGAAGAATCGTTAATATAAATAGCAGTAGTACCTATATATTTGGTGTTCCCGCTACATTTAGTGAACCAACCCGACGCTATATTTACTACACACCCATTGAACCTCAGTAGTTGTATAATGCAAGCTAGGCCGGAACAGAAACGTGATAATTTTCATTGGGTGCAGGAGAATGTAAATTTAGTGCTCAAAATTTGTTTTATTTCTTTTATATACTTACATTTAATTGAAATATTCTGTTCTTTTTTTTTTTTCTTTCAGAAAGGTTAATGTACCACCAAAATAGAGGCATTTTTGAGAAATGCAAGCAAAAATCGCTACATCAATTTTTAAATAAATTGCTAAAAATCACGAAATTATACAACAATTCAAACGATATTTTCAGTACCTTATTCATTAATGAGTGAATTGTATACTGAGGTTATTTTATTAGAAAACCACGCAGTTAGAAATATTTAGGGTTATATGTTACCGCTTGGGAATAGCAAGTATACTAAGCTTGGATGTGCGGGTGATGTAATGGATAATGGCCCAGATTTGTTAATCAGTTTCCTAATTTACATTATTCGGACTATTGTCCTCATCTTTGTCACCATATTTATTACAACGTTTCATCCGTTGTACGCTCTGGCCTTCTTCAGGTGGTTGGAATGTCGAATTGAACCCTTTGTTTCGCTCACTGGGGTAGACTGTTCTAGTTCTACGTGCCATGTTTAATGGATGTCCGTTATCAGTTATCTCCTGTTAATTTTTCCCTCTGAAAGTTCTCCACTGACTTAACCGGGTATTGAACTCACATTGTGTGGTCCCTGTCACTGGATCTAACCAGTGCCTTTATCCACTGTGCCATGTGTCCTTGAGTGTGAGTTCAATACCCGGTTAAGGCAGTGGAGAAATTTCAGAGGGAAATTAACAGAAGATAACTGATAACTGACATCCATTAAACATTGCACATGGAACTAGAACAGTCTACTCCAGTAAGTGAAATAAAGGGTTTAGTTCAACATTCCAAACACCTGAAGAAGGCCGGAGCGTACAACGGCCGAAACGTTGTAATAGATATGGCGACAAAGATGTGGACAATAGTCCAAATGATGTAAATAATGTACATAATACCTCATCTCAGAAATATAGACAGATACCGGTTTCGTAATATTTGCACGTAAGTGAATGTAACTTCCATTCACTTACATGAAAACACCCACAGGAAAGATATGAATTCTCCTCTTCTCCCCACTCCAGGTATGAGTTTGTTAATTAGTAACACTTGTTTCACTAAAATAAATCATTATCTCAAAAAAAATATTTTCTGGCCTTAAATAACCTGCAAATGGCTGAAGCATTAAGAAATGAATCAATGAATCAGGGTTGTAAGCAAGGGATTTTTTTTTTCTTTTTCAGTTATATAATAAATCCCTGAATATGTTATTTCAGTTAAAATTTTGCCCCATATCATATGTTAACATACTTGTTATATAGGAATAAAGTGTCACTGCTGACACTTGAGTTTGAACATAGATCACCAGTGAGCAATCACAGGCGATCCCATTATTAAATTAAGTAGATCTAATTCTCTATTCGGATCGCTATACAGGTTACTTGTCGAGCGAGTATTATCAAGCAGGTACTATTAGTGGGAGTGATATTCGAAGGCATACTATAGTTGTATCTGCGACTACAAAGGCTCTACAACAATGAGCATTATGAAAGTGCCAACGAGTATTCGTTGACATCACAAAAATACTTAAAATTTCATCCTGAACATTACCAAAAATATTCAATAAAACTCAAAAAATGAATGTTTTGCAGTGCAATTATGAAATTCACCCTGTTGCTGTTTGTAAAAAAAGTTTGTTTCATTTTAAAGTCATGTTTGAATAACTTAAAAAATGTAGTTTAATGCCATTTTTGAGTGGAAGCCTTTTTTAAAAGAATTTAAAAAATTTTTTTTTTTCAGTTTAACAACTGTTAGATTATTTTTTATGTGCATATTCAAAAAGAAAATAATTCTGAATTACTGCCTTTGACTGACTACTATTCCCTATCAGAATCATAATACGATAATTCATTAACTCATAAATTAGGAATAATTAAAAGACATCATTGGGTTTCAATTAAATATTTTATGACATCAAACAGGTAAGAAAATAATCAAAAAATAAAAACAAAGAAACTTCAAAGTATAATTTCACTAATTTTTAATTAATTTTTTTATACCATATATGTCTGCATACAAGATGACCTTTTAACCTTAAATCCCCACAAAAATAGGGATCCATCTTATACTCCACATATAAAAATTGAACCTTAAATCCTGTGGTTTATTGTAAGTTGTTAGCATGAGAGACATTTGATGATAGCCTAACCCCTGCCTCACCTCCTTTTTCTGATGTTAAATAAAAACACATCTGGATGTGTGTCTCAACAAGCCATTTCAAGATTGCATTCAAGGACAGTGGAATAAATGAATGGATGGTTAGCAGGGAAAAGTCATTCAGACTCCCGTAATAGCCTACCAAAAACACAACACCCACTCATGAGGTCTTGTAGATTGTGGCACTTAATTGACAAGATCCTCCCACCATTTTTTCATTAGAATTTAAGTGAAAAGAAAGTACATGCTTATTGAATTTATTTAATAAAAACAATGAATTTTAAAATATGGTTGGGGTAGGTATCTTGTTCGGCACATATAGCCCAAAACCTACATTTTGAACTTGAAACATTATACGCCTTGTACACCAGCATATACGGTACTTATAATGTAGAATAAAAAAAAATTAATTATTTATTCAAAATTTCATAAAAGTGTACAGAATAAAAAAAATTAAAAAAAGAAAGGATATTAAACTATTGATTTTATATGGTTAAAGGTTTATTTTGAGACATGAATACCAATTTGTTGTTTATTGCACTGCTGGTTTTCATATTAATTTTAAATTAATTTTTTTTTTTTATCATTTGTGGGCTTTTGAATTCAGGGATTAGTTTAAAAACTACTGTTAACTTTTGATATCAAAGGCTACCATGCATAAATAAACATTATTTTTCATTGTTTTAACCAAAAAGTAGGCATTACTTTTACTAAATCCGGTTAATTCCTAAATTTACTTTGAAACTATTGGATTCTTAAGAGATTTTTAAATTTGTTGCTTACATTTATTTGTCAATAATATCAGTTCAATGCATGACAAGTGAACATGCCAATGTTTTAGAAATGCCTAAAATCTTTATTATTATATTTCTTTTAAATTTCAGACTTCAGGCACAGACATAGGGAATAAATTTTAAAATGAGAATAATTAAAAAAAAAAAAAAATTACCCCATTGGATGCAATTAAATATTTTCTGGCATTTTCAGAAAGCTCAGAAAATGATTTCAGCCTTTATGGAAAAAAAAAACAAAGCCATTCATATAACGGACCCAGAAATTGTAAAGCTGAGGGTTCTCCTTGAAAGTAGACATGGCGGTTAATGTTATTATTAATAATTTCAAGAACATTTTTTAGTAAGCAAACCATCAGTGATATCCAATAATTAGTTAATTAGTAACTCTATTTACTAACAGTTAATAACTTTACTAACTGATAAATGATTTCCGCTTTTATGGAAAAAAAAAACACTTTGTAAAGAAGCGTAAAAATACTTCAGGCAAAATTAATGAATGTATGTTTCAGAGAAACACAAATTTCATAAATTTTCCCATCTGCTGTTTTTATTTCTTTAAATATAAAGAAAATATCAAGCTAAAAATTTTAAGATGACTTTAAGACTTTTTATGGATAATCCTTCACTTTAGCGACATAAAATAAACTCTGAACTGCGTAAAATCAATAAGACCAAAATATATACGTTTATTGCAATTAAATGTTATTACAACAGATAATAGTGGACTATGCAGTAGAAAAATGCTGAAAACACAGGACTGTTCTTGTTGCACTGATGCCACATGACTTCATGAAGATGTGACGTGAACAACTCCCCAGGGAAATAGCAGGGTAGACAGAGCTCTCTAGCCTTAGATGGCAGTTTAAGAGAAGGAAAACTCTGAATTCAGAACTTGACCACACACTTTTAATCGTCTGAGAATACTCTTCAAAGATGAACCTGCAATGTTATTGGCCCTGACCTGGCATGTCAATTTCTCGCTTTTCCATCACTGTAACATTGCTTCCCTGTGCCTTTTCTCTAAATACTTTCATGGTAATTGTTCTGAGAGCTTTCCTCCATTGTACATAGACTTTATGAATTTAAACACAGTAATAGATTGACAATAAGTTATCCTCAGCTGAAATGGCTAGATGTATCTATAAGTTCTATGCTAACAGTTTCTTTTATCCCACATGTGGAATATAACTGTAATATATATATATATATATATATATATATATATATATATATATATATATATATATATACACATATTTGCCAATCACCAAAAGCAGCAGATAGATTTGTGAAGACATTGGAGAGGAAATAGATGAAGACAAAAATGAAAATAAAAAATAATGCAATAGACAACAAAAAACTACAGAAGAACTCAAAATTGATCGCTGCATTTAAGTATTGCATTAATATTTAAGCTCACCTTTTAAAACGATAATTCTTCTGCCAATACTTAATTTAAAGACAATTTGATGTACATAGGTTCTTACATCCAGTGCAAACAATTTTTATTTCATGGTTGTCTTTCACTGAATTTCACAATTCATTTTGATTATTCCCAAATTTAACTACAAGTTATAAAGATTATTGCACAAAAAAAATCACCAAAAACAATCACAGTAATGAAAACTTTGGGAATCCAAAATTTCAGGATTGCAGGTATAAATGATAAATGGAAAAGCCTAAACCAAATCATCAAACATCAATATTTTTAAAAGAATTCTGATTTTTTTTTTTTTTTTTTATGTGTGTGTGTATGGATATGCTTATTTCTGTAAGTATAGGTGACCATACACAACATTATCAGAAAATAAGAGTGATAACTATAGTAAATTTAAAGTCAACATTTCTAAAATTTAATAAAGCATTAGATTATGGAGAATATTTTCCCAAGTTTTTAAGATTACTGAGTACTTAAAAATTGTATGAAAAAGGCACTCCTGTTATTTTCTTAAATTATGTTTACAGATAAATCCTCCGTAGAACATTAGATCATAGATCTAATGTTGGGTTTAAAACATAGCTACAGTCAAGTTAAAAAAAATGTATTTCTGCAATATTTTAAATTTAAATAAATAATATTTATTCGAAATCAAATTAATTATACTTATTAATTATATCAGCAAATATTCCTCAAATAAAGTTTCAGAAAAGCACATTTTATTTTTGCAGCATTTTTAAATCTGAGAATTAACTTGTGTTTACAAATGTCTCAAAATTGAACGACTTTGTTGATGTTACTGAGGAAAAAATGAAAATCAATTCCAGGCAATATAATTTCTGTTTGAAATACACCAGAATATTTTGCTTTCAGGAAATAGTAAATTTAATCCTTTAGCTTTCAATTAAAGCTAAAATGAAAGCTTCAAGAAAGTTTTTCATTTTTTTCTAAATTAATTTAAATCTTATATGCTGAGATTTTTGTGGATGTACCTAGGTAAAAAGTTATTATGTTCTGTTTCAAGAAATGCAAATACAGGTGTGCATAAGGTTGTGGTCAGAACAGTTCTTGAAACTGCTAAAAATATATGTTTGTGTCTCCTACAGTATTTTGGATGGTACCTGTTAAGGTTTCTGCACATATATACAAACACAGATGTGAAGAAATTGGCAATGTTCATTTAAGCATTTCATACCATATTCTTAATGAATCTACTAATAGAAAAGTGTCCCTGTTTTTCCTAACCAAGGCTGACGTACAGAAGATGAGTGGTAGATGCATGGTATACTGATTATCTCAGCATTCATAGTTGGGATAAAAATGATCTTGAACAAATAATCAACATCTAAAAAAGTGTTCCAAGAAACCAGACTCCCAATAAACCTTTCCAAAATAGAAACTATAATCTGGAATTCAAAAGAAAGACCCCGAATCCATCATCTGGATTTGGAATTAGTAATCACTAATCATTTCAAATACCTTTGCATATGGATCAGTTGTTCTAACAAATTTAGTATCAGAAATAAAGAAATTGAATATAGGATAGTTTCACCCAATGCCACAAGTTGCTGCACAACCAAAACAGTAAAAATTAGTCATGACCCTCTGTAGACTTATCTGATTGAGACTTTCATATGGACACCATGCATGGGGCCAAACTTGATCAGAAATATCTACATTGTCACCTTGTATACAACCGTTTTCTCAGATCAATGGTTAAAAATGGCTTCAAGTAAGTGAATCCTGTAGGTCTCAGCAAGGACCATCCTTCTTTGAACCTCATGGACTGGTGCTACAAATCACAAAGAAAGTACTGTACAAGAATAATGACATATTCATGATGCTGACATTCCACACTACTTCAAACAAAAAGTTAGGAAGGAAACCTCTGTCAGTACTGGAAAGAGCAAGTACAGTGGACTTGACAAACCTATTTTCCTGAAATATTATTTTAAGAGAAAGATTTTATAAATTTCAACTAAGAGGCGCATTAGCTGTTTGGTCAATAAATGCCAAAGGTTTTCTTCTAATATTAGAGATGAGAACAGATACTACATTTTGATCCCATACCAATGTCTGAGTAGTGAAGAAAAGTGTAACTCAAGTAGCACAGGCTACTTGATCAATGATGATGATTTTTTTTTTTTTTTTACTAATGTTTACTCAATGCAGTGCCAAAGAGCCACTCAAGGTAGAGGGTTACTGAGTGGTGTTTTATGAGCATAAGAAAGAGTAAGAGGTGAAGTTCTTAGTGCTATGCAGAAAAGATAACAGCTAACTCTAGATTTAAAGAAGCCAAGATCAAATAAATGAAGAGGACTTCCGAGTTTGTTTTTTTTTAAGCAAATCACCCCATGTAAGACAAGTGTGCCACTAGCACGCAAGGGGTTACAGAGAGTATGAGTAAAGAGGAGTGTTTGGGAAAAGGATAGAGAGGAAGACAGGGATCAAGGTCAAGGCATCATAAGATGTCGATTGACATTACATTGGAATATTTGAAGATTATAGCTATCAGGGAAGTAAGTGATAGTAAAGGAGTTCCACAGATGGGAAGTGTGAGAGAAGAAGCTGTTGGAGTTGAAGCGATGGCTACATTTAGTTGTTTTGATAATGAAAGGGTGAGGCCGAGATTCCAACCTCGTAGCATGCTTAAATTCATGCAGTTTGGGAACCAGTGAAAGTAGCTCATCAAGACAGTTGCCATGAAAGTACTTGTAGAAAAGTCAGAGACATTGGAAGTGTAGAGTGGAAGCTGACATTAGAAGGAACCAGAAACCAAATCCTAAACAGGAAACCAGGAATAAACCTCTACTCCTGTTCTATAGACCAGGGTTGAGGGTGAATTGGATGATGGGCAAATCAACTTACTCCTATTGGTAGAGGAAAAAATAATTAGTGAATAAAATTTCAGTTCAGGTGTAGATGTTAGAAATAGTCAGTTGAAGTAGACCTTAGAAGGATCCAGAAACCCAATTCTAAACAGGAAACATGGGATAAACCTCTACTCCTACTCAAAAAAACTGGGGAGGCATGTGAACCGAATGATAGGTGAACCTACCTACTCTTACTGGGTGAGGAGAAAAAAATAAATGATTAGTTAATAAAATTTTTTAGTTCAGATGTTAGAAGTATAGAGTTGGAAACCGAATCCTAAACAGAAAGCAAAAGACCCCCCCCCCTCTCCCACTCCTGCTCAGAAGATCAGGGAGAAGTGCGAACTGGAAAATTATGGAGATTAGTTCCAAATATATAGGTTAGTGTAGAGTTAGTTATGGAACTGGTAGAAACTACTGCGTGGTTAGAGTTGCCAAGAGGACAGAACTGCAGAACACAACATGATTCCTGGCAGGCGGTAGGGAAGAGATTAAGTAGAGAAACGTGTCCATCTACTGTAGCTGCTAACACTAGTGCTCATGCCAAGATTAATAAAATTTTGTATTTAAGGAAATTTCAGCAATCAAAATGTAGTGCGTGCTTTTGCCACTACGCTTTATAAATCAATCTTGAAAAAAAAAAAAAAAAAAAAACATTTAATAAAATTTATTTAAAAAATAAAATAAACAAAAAACATATTTTAACAATTGTAAATAGCACTTTGTGGAAAGCAAAAAAATTTGACAAAAATCATGGTCAAATGAAACACACACACACACACACATACACACACACAGATATATATAATATATATATGTATAATATATAATATATATATGTATAATATATAATATATATGTATAATATATAATATTATATATATATAATATATATATTGTATAATATATATATAATATATTATATAATATATATATTGTATAATATATATATAATATAATATATATTGTATAATATATTATATAATATATATAATATATTATATAATATATATATATAATATATTATATAATATATATATTGTATAATATATATAATATATTATATAATATATATATTGTATAATATATATATATATTGTATAATATATATAATATATTATATAATATATATATTGTATAATATATATAATATATTATATAATATATATATTGTATAATATATATAATATATTATATAATATATATATTGTATAATATATATAATATATTATATAATATATATATTGTATAATATATATAATATATTATATAATATATATATTGTATAATATATATAATATATTATATAATATATATAATATATTATATAATATATATATTGTATAATATATATAATATATTATATAATATATATATTGTATAATATATATAATATATTATATAATATATATATTGTATAATATATATAATATATTATATAATATATATATTGTATAATATATATAATATATTATATAATATATATATTGTATAATATATATAATATATTATATAATATATATATTGTATAATATATATAATATATTATATAATATATACATTGTATAATATA
>OZ038496.1:29880316-29920316 GCA_964036315.1 Acanthosepion esculentum
ACAAGATATCATGTTAGATGATAACACAATCCACTTATCCATCTTTTTCCCATAGCTCACACACCACCCACAGTCTCATTTACTTTTCAGACAGACCTTATATATATATATATATATATATATATCATATTAGTGATCAATATATATATATATATATATATATATATATATTACATACAGTACGTTACAGTCCATGCCTTCAAAATGGGTCTAACTTGATGATCGCCTTAAACTTCGGGAAAAGAAAAAATGTCACATGCGGCACAATCAGGGGAATTGGGATGTTGAATCAGGTGAATAGGGGTGTATATACTCACAAGATATCATGTTAGATGATAACACAATCCACTTATCCATCTTTTTCCCATAGCTCACACACCACCCACAGTCTCATTTACTTTTCAGACAGACCTTATATATATATATATATAATATTAGTGATCAATATATATATATATATATATATATATATATATATATTACATACAGTACGTTACAGTCCATGCCTTCAAAATGGGTCTAACTTGATGATCGCCTTAAACTTCGGGAAAAGAAAAAATGTCACATGCGGCACAATCAGGGGAATTGGGATGTTGAATCAGGTGAATAGGGGTGTATATACTCACAAGATATCATGTTAGATGATAACACAATCCACTTATCCATCTTTTTCCCATAGCTCACACACCACCCACAGTCTCATTTACTTTTCAGACAGACCTTATATATATATATATATATATATATATATATAATATTAGTGATCAATATATATATATATATATATATTACATACAGTACGTTACAGTCCATGCCTTCAAAATGGGTCTAACTTGATGATCGCCTTAAACTTCGGGAAAAGAAAAAATGTCACATGCGGCACAATCAGGGGAATTGGGATGTTGAATCAGGTGAATAGGGGTGTATATACTCACAAGATATCATGTTAGATGATAACACAATCCACTTATCCATCTTTTTCCCATAGCTCACACACCACCCACAGTCTCATTTACTTTTCAGACAGACCTTATATATATATATATATATATATATAATATTAGTGATCAATATATATATATATATATATATATATATATATATATATATTACATACAGTACGTTACAGTCCATGCCTTCAAAATGGGTCTAACTTGATGATCGCCTTAAACTTCGGGAAAAGAAAAAATGTCACATGCGGCACAATCAGGGGAATTGGGATGTTGAATCAGGTGAATAGGGGTGTATATACTCACAAGATATCATGTTAGATGATAACACAATCCACTTATCCATCTTTTTCCCATAGCTCACACACCACCCACAGTCTCATTTACTTTTCAGACAGACCTTATATATATATATATATATATATAATATTAGTGATCAATATATATATATATATATATATATATATATATATTACATACAGTACGTTACAGTCCATGCCTTCAAAATGGGTCTAACTTGATGATCGCCTTAAACTTCGGGAAAAGAAAAAATGTCACATGCGGCACAATCAGGGGAATTGGGATGTTGAATCAGGTGAATAGGGGTGTATATACTCACAAGATATCATGTTAGATGATAACACAATCCACTTATCCATCTTTTTCCCATAGCTCACACACCACCCACAGTCTCATTTACTTTTCAGACAGACCTTATATATATATATATATATATATAATATTAGTGATCAATATATATATATATATATATATATATATATATATATTACATACAGTACGTTACAGTCCATGCCTTCAAAATGGGTCTAACTTGATGATCGCCTTAAACTTCGGGAAAAGAAAAAATGTCACATGCGGCACAATCAGGGGAATTGGGATGTTGAATCAGGTGAATACGGGTGTATATACTCACAAGATATCATGTTAGATGATAACACAATCCACTTATCCATCTTTTTCCCATAGCTCACACACCACCCACAGTCTCATTTACTTTTCAGACAGACCTTATATATATATATATATATATATATATATATATATATAATATTAGTGATCAATATATATATATATATATATATTACATACAGTACGTTACAGTCCATGCCTTCAAAATGGGTCTAACTTGATGATCGCCTTAAACTTCGGGAAAAGAAAAAATGTCACATGCGGCACAATCAGGGGAATTGGGATGTTGAATCAGGTGAATAGGGGTGTATATACTCACAAGATATCATGTTAGATGATAACACAATCCACTTATCCATCTTTTTCCCATAGCTCACACACCACCCACAGTCTCATTTACTTTTCAGACAGACCTTATATATATATATATATAATATTAGTGATCAATATATATATATATATATATATATATATATATATTACATACAGTACGTTACAGTCCATGCCTTCAAAATGGGTCTAACTTGATGATCGCCTTAAACTTCGGGAAAAGAAAAAATGTCACATGCGGCACAATCAGGGGAATTGGGATGTTGAATCAGGTGAATAGGGGTGTATATACTCACAAGATATCATGTTAGATGATAACACAATCCACTTATCCATCTTTTTCCCATAGCTCACACACCACCCACAGTCTCATTTACTTTTCAGACAGACCTTATATATATATATATATATATATATATATATAATATTAGTGATCAATATATATATATATATATATATTACATACAGTACGTTACAGTCCATGCCTTCAAAATGGGTCTAACTTGATGATCGCCTTAAACTTCGGGAAAAGAAAAAATGTCACATGCGGCACAATCAGGGGAATTGGGATGTTGAATCAGGTGAATAGGGGTGTATATACTCACAAGATATCATGTTAGATGATAACACAATCCACTTATCCATCTTTTTCCCATAGCTCACACACCACCCACAGTCTCATTTACTTTTCAGACAGACCTTATATATATATATATATATATATATAATATTAGTGATCAATATATATATATATATATATATATATATATATATATATATTACATACAGTACGTTACAGTCCATGCCTTCAAAATGGGTCTAACTTGATGATCGCCTTAAACTTCGGGAAAAGAAAAAATGTCACATGCGGCACAATCAGGGGAATTGGGATGTTGAATCAGGTGAATAGGGGTGTATATACTCACAAGATATCATGTTAGATGA
This sequence comes from Acanthosepion esculentum, assembly GCA_964036315.1. Classification (NCBI taxonomy): domain Eukaryota; kingdom Metazoa; phylum Mollusca; class Cephalopoda; order Sepiida; family Sepiidae; genus Acanthosepion; species Acanthosepion esculentum. The sequence goes on from OZ038496.1 coordinate 29,883,472, forward strand.
TAACACAATCCACTTATCCATCTTTTTCCCATAGCTCACACACCACCCACAGTCTCATTTACTTTTCAGACAGACCTTATATATATATATATATATATATAATATTAGTGATCAATATATATATATATATATATATATATATATATATTACATACAGTACGTTACAGTCCATGCCTTCAAAATGGGTCTAACTTGATGATCGCCTTAAACTTCGGGAAAAGAAAAAATGTCACATGCGGCACAATCAGGGGAATTGGGATGTTGAATCAGGTGAATAGGGGTGTATATACTCACAAGATATCATGTTAGATGATAACACAATCCACTTATCCATCTTTTTCCCATAGCTCACACACCACCCACAGTCTCATTTACTTTTCAGACAGACCTTATATATATATATATATATATATAATATTAGTGATCAATATATATATATATATATATATATATATATATATATTACATACAGTACGTTACAGTCCATGCCTTCAAAATGGGTCTAACTTGATGATCGCCTTAAACTTCGGGAAAAGAAAAAATGTCACATGCGGCACAATCAGGGGAATTGGGATGTTGAATCAGGTGAATACGGGTGTATATACTCACAAGATATCATGTTAGATGATAACACAATCCACTTATCCATCTTTTTCCCATAGCTCACACACCACCCACAGTCTCATTTACTTTTCAGACAGACCTTATATATATATATATATATATATATATATATATATATATAATATTAGTGATCAATATATATATATATATATATATTACATACAGTACGTTACAGTCCATGCCTTCAAAATGGGTCTAACTTGATGATCGCCTTAAACTTCGGGAAAAGAAAAAATGTCACATGCGGCACAATCAGGGGAATTGGGATGTTGAATCAGGTGAATAGGGGTGTATATACTCACAAGATATCATGTTAGATGATAACACAATCCACTTATCCATCTTTTTCCTATAGCTCACACACCACCCACAGTCTCATTTACTTTTCAGACAGACCTTATATATATATATATATATATATATATATATATAATATTAGTGATCAATATATATATATATATATATATTACATACAGTACGTTACAGTCCATGCCTTCAAAATGGGTCTAACTTGATGATCGCCTTAAACTTCGGGAAAAGAAAAAATGTCACATGCGGCACAATCAGGGGAATTGGGATGTTGAATCAGGTGAATAGGGGTGTATATACTCACAAGATATCATGTTAGATGATAACACAATCCACTTATCCATCTTTTTCCTATAGCTCACACACCACCCACAGTCTCATTTACTTTTCAGACAGACCTTATATATATATATATATATATATATATATATATATATAATATTAGTGATCAATATATATATATATATATATATATATATATATATATATATATATTACATACAGTACGTTACAGTCCATGCCTTCAAAATGGGTCTAACTTGATGATCGCCTTAAACTTCGGGAAAAGAAAAAATGTCACATGCGGCACAATCAGGGGAATTGGGATGTTGAATCAGGTGAATAGGGGTGTATATACTCACAAGATATCATGTTAGATGATAACACAATCCACTTATCCATCTTTTTCCCATAGCTCACACACCACCCACAGTCTCATTTACTTTTCAGACAGACCTTATATATATATATATATATATATATATATATATATATATATAATATTAGTGATCAATATATATATATATATTACATACAGTACGTTACAGTCCATGCCTTCAAAATGGGTCTAACTTGATGATCGCCTTAAACTTCGGGAAAAGAAAAAATGTCACATGCGGCACAATCAGGGGAATTGGGATGTTGAATCAGGTGAATAGGGGTGTATATACTCACAAGATATCATGTTAGATGATAACACAATCCACTTATCCATCTTTTTCCCATAGCTCACACACCACCCACAGTCTCATTTACTTTTCAGACAGACCTTATATATATATATATATATATATATATATATATATATATATAATATTAGTGATCAATATATATATATATATATATATATTACATACAGTACGTTACAGTCCATGCCTTCAAAATGGGTCTAACTTGATGATCGCCTTAAACTTCGGGAAAAGAAAAAATGTCACATGCGGCACAATCAGGGGAATTGGGATGTTGAATCAGGTGAATAGGGGTGTATATACTCACAAGATATCATGTTAGATGATAACACAATCCACTTATCCATCTTTTTCCCATAGCTCACACACCACCCACAGTCTCATTTACTTTTCAGACAGACCTTATATATATATATATATATATATAATATTAGTGATCAATATATATATGTGTGTGTGTGTGTGTGTGTGTGTGTGTGTGCAAATATATTGAAAAATGGGAAAGAGCCACTAGGTTAATAATCCAAAGTTCTTTAGAATCAAGGTAGAGCTCAATATCCAGGACAGATCAAGTGAAAGGCTCAAACACTAATCTTTGATTGTTATAATTTATTGCATTGGAATCATAATCATGATCCAATTCATCAAACCTACAAATTCAGAAAGAAATCAGGAAACTCCAAGTATAAAAAACAAAATTTTACTGAGACTATATGTGTGGGAGTGGGAAACACGTGTGAGAGGGAAATGAATAAAAGCTCTCTCACTCTCTCTCTCTCTCTCTCTCTCCATATATATATATATATATATATATATATATATATATATATATATATGTAGTTGAAGATCAAATGTAGATCTGATAGGAATCCGACAAGATGATAAAGAACAAGTAGAAAGCATATCTCAATCTGACATTTTCTAAGTGAAAAAGGAATGTCTATAAATGTCACCCTCGTATATGTTGGGGAAATTTTACCGAAATGTTGCAGTAATTTTATATTTGGTTGGATATTTATATTCTAGTGTGTGTGTGGGGGGATATCTGTTATCATCACATTTGTGTGAGTGTTCCTCACACACTTATACACCTACATGAATTAATGTTACCATCCAATGTACACCTAGAAAAACAATCATACACTATTACACACTTTAACGTCCAAAATGTTCCTCACACATATTTATATATTATCTATTTATACGTGTCAGGTATCTGACCAATAAGAACTAACCAAAAATTTTAATATACACCAGTACTCTGTCTCTTTGCTTTTTTCATTTCTATCTTGTTCTCTGATGAAACTTTAATAAAAGTTAAACGTGTTTGATTGGGATACGTTTTCTACTTGTTCTTTATTTTAATATATATATATATATATATATATATATATATATATATATATACAGGGTGTCCATAAAGTTCATGTGCACTTTAAAAACTTTATAACTTTATTTGTATTTGCAATAGAAATAATCTGTAAAAAATGCTATAAAGTTTAATGTACCTAGTTTTAAGTATAGCTAAAATAACAAATGTGATTTCAGGTATTACTGTAAATCAGTTGGCAAATATTTTCCGTGAACTGCAAAATCGTATTACCCTTTGTATTGCTAATGATGGAGGACATGTGGAAACTTAAATAAAATTTCAATAAAACCTTAAAAAATATAGATTTACTTCTTCCTAATCCTTTTTACAAATTTCTATTGCAAATACAAATAAAGTTATAAATTTTTTAAAGTGAACACAAACTTTATGGACACCCTGTATGTATATATAAATATATATATATATATATAGTGGACATTGAAGTCAACACCCAAATCTCACAGTCTTATGTTAAACGCAATCATCAGGCCGTGTGCATTGTATTTTTGCTCAACTTTTTATATATACAGGTCAGTGAGTGCATTGTGGGTAGTATATTGTATTATTCTAATGGTTATTTTAGTTGGCATAGTTCGTTAATTTGTTTATTATTTACTTAGTTCATTTACTTATTTATTTGTTTGGATTAATTTATTTCACTAGATTTTGTTTATTTATTTTCATTTTCTTCTTGTTCATTTTCAGTTTTCAATTGTTAAGTAGCATAGTAAAAATTTATTTTTGTGTCTGCATTTTGACATAAGTTCAGATCATTTGTTTAGTAGCTTGTTTTAGTCTCGCTATTTTTTTTTCCTCCAGGCAGAGTTTACAGTTTTTGGATTAATTGTTTTAGACTGATGTTCTTTTCTTTATTTTCCATGAAATTTTTGATGTGATTTGCTTTTTGTTTTTATTCTTCTCCCAGGTATGTTTAAAAAGCATTGTGCTGTTCACATATTTACTATTTTCAAAGGATGTTTTGTGTGCATAGCTTTTGTTTCCAGGGTCCTTCTGTTACTTCTATATATATTTTTTCTTTGTTACCTGCTGATTTTACAGTGGCTTGGTATATTATATTGTTCTGCAAGCAATTGCCGTTTAAGGGACATTCATTTTCTTACATGTTGCATGTGGGTTTGATTTGTTCACGTGGTTTGTTGTTTTCCTGTTGTGCTTTCTTATTATTTATGTCATGTTGTCAGTGCAGCTGAAGCTGATTTTTATTGTGTTTTTGTTGAATATCTTGTGGAGAGCACTTGATGCAGGGGAAGTGTTTGTTTATGAGTCTAATGAATATTTTTCCTTCATTTTTATTGTATGATTGGATCTCCACAAGATATTCCACAAAAACACATAAACACACTGCCATGTCTTTTCTATAAATACTTTCATGGTAATAGTTCAGATGAGCTCTTCGCTGTGGTACCTAGACTTTTTGAATTTAAACACGATACTAGACTGGCAGTGAAATCAATTTTACTGTTGAACTGGTTAGATGTAACTAAGTTCTATACTAACAGTTTCTTTTCTTGCACTTCTCACATGTAGAACTCTTTTCTGGCTCCATGCTTTCCAGCTAAGTTTAATCTGCAAAAATGTAAATGCAATATCAATCACTATTTACTGTCCTCCTGATAGCTCTTTTCTCTTTCTCCTCATTACTTATGTTTCTGTTCCTAATTCCTTCCCACCCTGTAACCCCTTGCGTCTTATCAGCTGTGCTGCCTTTCTTGGGATGATACCAATTTTTAAAAAAAAATAACTTTCTGTAAATAAATGAGTTGTTAATACACAAAAGAGTGCTCTTGAAAGATAGAATTACTGTGGCTGATATTACAGAAATACATAATGGTTGAGTTCTTAAAACTTACTGTGATGGATACTACAGCACGTGAAGATCAAAATGTACTTTAGTTGTCAAGAAATTTGACTGCAGAGCCTTTTGGCGCTTGTTACTATCCCTGGGGATAGATGGCGCCATAGATGAGATTATAGTTTGTAAGTGGTTCGTAATGTTCAGAAATTTCGAAATGTCCATCTGGAAGATCAGGAACGTTCTGGCAGGACTGCAGTCGCTGATGATGGCCAAATAAGCACTGCTTAAATAAACTGGCCCAATCATGAAAAATAATGACATTTTTAAGGTCAGCTACTAAGAAAGTCCATTCGCTGTATTGTGCGAGACAATTTTTCTCTTCAGAATCTATCTTACATATCTATAAGTCATCCTTGCTTAGAATATTTCTGCCACATATGGTCTGGTGTCCCTGCTATATACCTTGAGGTCTTTGATAAGATTCAAAGAAGAATCATCAATATTATTGGTCTTGATCTGGCGGCTTGGCCTCTAACACTTACCCACCACCCTAAGATTACCTCTCTGTGCCTTTTTTGTAGATACTTTTACGGTAATTGTTCGGATGAGCTCTTCGCTATGGTTTATAAATTTAAACACAGTACTAGATCGGCGTCGAGATCTTGTCAATTTACAGTTGAGCTGGCTAGATGTCGCCATAAATTCTATGCTGACATTTTCTGGCTAACTGCTTTCACGCCAACTTTAATCTGCAAAAAGTTAAATGCAGTGTCAATCACTATCTGTTGTCCTCCTGATTACTCTTTCTACTCATTACTTATGTTTCTGTCCCTAATTGCTCCACACCCTGTAACCCCTTGCATCTTAGTGACTTTACTGCCTTGCTTGGAGTGATGCCAGTTTTAAAAAACGAAACAAAAAAGTGCAAACTGTCATTAAGTGATGTGTCATAAGTTTAAGGTTTCTATTTAAGTCATTCAGTGATGGGTTGGAAGGTCAGTATTTACATTTGAGTTTCCTAAGTTTCTCGCAAATGTCTATAAGTGAAACTCTCTCCTTTTTGTTTATGTGATTGAAAAACATTTAACTATAAATAAAGAAAAATTAACTTCTCCCCAATAAAATATGATCTATTTGCATTAATTATTTCTTGAAAAGTGACCTGCTTTGGACAGTTTTGGGGTTAGCGAACTGAACTTTACGTTTGTTTTCTCCATATTGCCAGGCAAATTGAATATGCTTCCAGGAATTCCATTTGCTGTCAAAGACAACTTCTGCACTCGGAGCATTCGGACCACTTGTGCATCTAACATGTTGAAAAATTACATTCCTCCGTACAATGCCACAGTTGTCCAGAGGTTGCTTGATCAGGGTGCGCGAATTATTGGCAAGACTAACATGGATGAATTTGCCATGGGGTAAGTTGACGTTTGCATATCTGCTCTTCAGAACTAGTTTTAAATTTAGAACCAACAGCCTGTTTCTCACCAGCACACAATTATCTATTGGTATCCAACCTGTTCAGAAATGTCTGAACTCTCATCTATATAAAACTGTTTGCCCAAATCTATATAATACTAAAACTCTAATCTTGTATGTATGTATGTTCTCAAAATACAGCTTAACACATAATATCTGAACCAATTTAAGAGGATATTTACCATGAACCCCTGCCAAGTGCAGTGCCAGATTTCATTTACATTAAACAAGGGATCTTGAGCTAAGGCTGTTTTTACTTTTTGTACAACATTTTTAATCAGGAATTCAGTATTTCTTTTCATTACACATTCTTATATCAATCCATGTCTATAAACAAATTCTCACATATTCAAACTATAATGTGTGAAAAATAATAAACATTTGTAATACATTATATCAACATTATTAAATAAATTTAAATACACATAATACAACATATATTTAAACAATTCGCGACACAGAATTAGACCTTTTTTTTTTTTTTATAAATATCTTGGATGTTTGGCATCTATTTGGTAGGTGAAAATGCTATGTGGATGTGTTATTGTAAAACGTAATCTGTATGGCTGGAAAATTGTGTCACATGACTTGATGGTAAATAGATGCATGCAGGTTTGCTGCCATTACATATTTTGAAATGAACTTGAAAACTGTTACGTGTTGATAATTGTAACAAAAGAAAAAAGAATGATTTGCCAAAACACAGAGCGAAATCCCAAACAATATTTAATTTACTGAAAAAACACAAAATAAAATATATACAAGATATACAATTGGCTATATAAAACTGAAAACACAGAGTTACTGGCGAAGTGTTACGAGGGTGAAGGGTGGTGAATCAAATGTCTTTACTATGTCAAGGCTAGCGAAGTAATCTAGTTGCTATTACTGGAAATCCACAAGTGTGTGTAAATAAAGATAAATTTTTAGTTTGGTCAATGAAAATTAGTCAAAATTCTATTTACCAAATTTGTTCCATGAAATTCTCTTTTGGGTTTTTGTTGGTCAGCAACTTTAGAGATTCTTTCGGTTGGATATAATAATCCTTGAATCAAAAGCCGGAGTTGATACTGGCAGCAATTCCTTTTACAACAACTCACATCAACTGACAACCCTTTACCCAAAAACCTATTTTATAGGGGGCTAACACCTAATTTGCATATTTCTAGATGTTTCTCGAATCATCTAGATTCTTCTCGAATATACTGGAATGATCTAGAATCTTCCAAACGTTCTATTTCAAATTTCTCTATTTTACAACTACTTCATGAAAGAAAACTTTTTTGTATTAACAGGTAGGAATACCTTACTATAAATTTTAACCTTATTGAGACTTTCTTTTTATAGAAATACATCCTCGTAACAAAACAAAGGAAGTCCCACTCCTTTTTTTTTTTACTTCTCATCTCATTAAGAAAGAACATGGGGGGGGGTCTGAAAATTCTGATTTTTAGCATCTTTCTCCTCCTGCATCTATTTGATCAAAAGGCCGAATAATGTACAATGAATATTATGTGTCTTATCAATTGTATTATTTTTTATCTTTTGAATTTTATTCATCTGACTATTAGGATGTCTCTCTTTGTCTTTTCTATAGATACTTTCATGGTAATTGTTTGAATAAGCTCTTATTTGTTTTCATATTGTAAATACTCATTAAGCCTAGTTTTTTTAAATTGTTATTTTATTCCCCCTCACTCACAGACAATGAATTGTACATATGGGGACTAGTTAGGGTTTTCCTAGAGACAATGAGGTATTATGGTGAATGTAGTAAGAAATATAAGTAAGAATGTGTTATTTTGGTGTTAGGAATATTGTGGTACGTTTGAGTCAGTGTTTGTGGCTAGCTAAGTTTAAAGTTAAGACAAAAGAAGACTGTCCTTTTCCCCATTTCTGGCCTTGTGCCACATTTTGTATTTTCACAAATAAATATCGCTCTCTACTATGGTACCAAAAGTTTTTTGGGTTTTTTTTAATACAAGCGCAGCACTAGACTGACGTTGATATCTCATCAATTTACAGTTGAGCCGGCTAAATGAAGCCATAAATTCTATGCTAACAGTTTCTTCTCTCGCACTTCTCACTTGTGGAACTCCCTTCCGGATTCATGCTTTCCAGCCAACTTTAATCTGCAAAAATTTAAATGCAATGTCACTCGCTATTTACTGTCATCTTGATTATTCTCTTCTCTTTCTGCTCATCATTAATGTTTCTGTTCTTAATTCTTCCAACTTTGTAATCCCTTACATTATTTACATTATTCGGACTATTGTCCTATTCTTTGTCGCCATATTTATTATAACGTTTCGGCTGTTGTACGCTCCGGCCTTCTTCAGGTGGTTGGAATGTCAAACTGAACCCTTTATTTCGCTCACTGGGTTAGACTGTTCTAGTTTCACATGCCATGTTTAATGGATGTCAGTTATCAGTTATCTCCTGTTAATTCCCCTCTGAAAGTTCTCCACTGATTAACCGGGTATTGAACTCACACTCTTTGGGTCCTGTCACTGGATCTAACCAACGCCTTTATCCACTGTGCCATGTGTCCCTCAAAGGACAAATATGGCGACAAAGGTGAGGACAATAGTCCGAATAATGTACATAATACCTCATCTCAGAAATATAGACAGATACTTGTAACCCCTTGTGTTTTAGTGGCATTACTGCCTTGCTTGGGGTGATACCGATTTTTAAAAAAAAAATTTAAAAAAACAATGATGTAAATGATGCTGGTGACATTTTGTTCACTTTTTTCACAGAGCTACCAGCATTGAAAGTATTTTTGGACCTGTGCGAAACCCTTGGAAATATAACTTCTTGCAGACTTCATATCCAGTTCCCAGTGAATGCCAAAAGACTAAAGTCCATCAAACAGTTGGTTCCACAGACGATTCCTGTTCTTCCCAAAAATCATATTCCCGAAATTTTTCCACTGCTGTCAGCGATATTTCAGAATGTTTATCAAATTGCACGAAGAACGATAATGGTCAGCATCAGGAGTGCAGTTTGAATTCAGAATGGTTCATCTCTGGTGGAAGTTCTGGAGGAAGTGCAGTTGCTGTTGCAGCTGGAACCTGCTACGGGTAAAATATACAGCTTATTAATATTCATGAAAATTTATTTATATAAAAAATAAAATCACATACCAAGTAAGATGCTTAACCAGTTTGGCATTGGTTAGGGCTTCGAATACTTTGCCAGAAAGAGGTAAGAGATTAATAGGGCAATAAGTTAAGGGGTCAGAATATTCTACAGAGTTCTTAAAAACAGGAGCAATAGCAGAGGACTTTCCAATAAACTGGAAAGCAGGTCACAGCAAGGCATTTGTTGTAAAGTCTGGAGAGAACAGAAGCCAGTTCAGGATAAATAAATAAAAACAGCATCCATTACAAATAACTTTAACAAATAAGTTAAAAATTTATAAAAGAAGTAAATAAAGCAAAAAGTCAAAAATGTTATAAATATAAAATAATAAAGATAAATCATATATATATATATATATATATATATATAAAGAAATATAGTCTTAAAGTGTGCTATATTTATGGGATAAAGTGCTCAATATCAGAGATAGAGCGTGTGTAAATATAAAAGTGAACATAGAAGTCAACACATAGAGGCTGTTCGCTTCCTTGGCTCATAAATAAGAGTTCGTCGTTACTTTGAGCTTATTCAAACAGCAAGTCCGGGCCATTAATTGTGGTTTTGTATATGTGTTGTTTGATTTATTAAAATTGTCATCTTTGATAATGGCTTATGAAAGCTTAGATTGGATTCAAACATGTGTCAATATGGTGTTTTCCTTTCGTCTTTCAACGATAATGTGATTAAGCTTATCAGACAATACAAAGGGAACTTACTTAAAATAAATAAACAAAACTTGTCTATATTATTTAATGAAACCTGCATTAATGAAAATATATATATATATATATATATATATATATATATATAGTACAGGTAATTGATCCGTTGGTATATAATCTGGGTGGATCCTAGTAATAACGATTATTAAAACTGATCCACAGAGAGCTCGATGTTTTTATTTTAACAGGGCATATGTATTTTTACCGCAACTAATTTACATTGACCCTAACGGACTTAAGTTCAAATCCCGCATCACTTTCCAGTACAAAAACTATTTACTGTGAATCCCAGAAAAACACATGCCAGGACCTTTTATATGAAACACCCTATAGTAGGAACTGATATTAAACTAACAAAAATCTTAGCCATAAATAAACTCCGAACACAGACTGATTCCCGCAAGATAAGATACCTGACTCCCCCACCAATTGCTAACACAAACCCACTCCCATTAAGAAGGCGCCTACCAGAGACAGGCTTTGAAAATTCCATAAATAAGCGCTCCGAAGACAAGTACTTAGTGGCTGACAAAAGTTGTTAAAAGATGGTTTGAAATAGTCTATTTCGATGTTGTGGTAATTTTTGTTTTTCTGCTGTAAAAAATATATATATATATAATGACAACATACTTGATGACAACACCAATATACTACACCATGAAAATAATAAACAAAATCTTCAAATTCTCAAAGCCTTCGATATCAAAAGCAACCAAATGATACTCAACAAAATTTGCTATGAGTGTAACTGCGATGTGTTGAAGTGAATTTAATGCTATTTGCATTTCTAGCAGTTTTTATCATATGAGAAAGAGATTTCTGGTTAGCTCTCTTAGATTGGGACGCCTGTTTTGAAAAATTCCATAGCTACAATGGATAAATTTTAATTTAAAAAAATAATTAGAACAGACCACATTCATGCATGTTTTTAAAAATCACCATCCCAACAATAACTCATCCTGGGTACGACGATAAACTTCATTTGTGTCCTGGGTAAGACGATAAACTATGTCCAGCAGCAAGACCTCTAATCAGTGGAACCACCTCTTAATTGCTGGTGTTCCCAGGTCCACTCTAACCCGGGGTGGCAAATAGTTAACACCCAAACTTGTGTAAAAATAGGTTTTAATACCAGAAATACTTTGTAATAAAAAAAATTATCAGCAGCAATACTTTAAAAAAAAAAAAATACCAGTAATACAAACAGCTATACATTCTTTGAAAAAAAATATGACCAGCTATAGATTTCTTCAAGGAAAAATATTCCCAGAAATAGATTTTTGAAGAAAAACATTACCAGCAATAAAAAATTTTTCGGCATTAAATAACCCATTGAGGTTGATATGCTGTAAAACAAACCAAACCCAAGGATGACAGTTACAATAAGTTTGTCTTTGTAATTCACCCCTGAGGAGGATCTTGGAGGGGATTGAAAGTACTTGGAGAAAAAAAAACTACAGCACCTTCCTTGATTTCATCTCAACATCAAGAAACTGGTTTGAGAACTGGAAAGGATTATTATAAAAATAAAAAGACAAAATATGTCTATATTATTCAATGAAACATGTTTGTATGAAGATATACTGCCTATATATATATATATATATATATATAATAGTTCTTGGTCAGAGTTAGGCCAAGAAACAATAGTATTAAAAAGTGCACAATACACATATAAAAAGATAAGAATTTAACATGTAAAGCTTTTTAGTATAGAAAATCAGAATATTAGCCGATTCCACTACCTTGGTTTTAACCTTTGGTATCTTCAGGCTATATATATATATATATATATGAGGAGGAGGAGGTGGCACAGTGGTGTAGTGTATAGCAGCTCAGATTGAGGAATCAGAGAGCTGAGTTCAAATTCCGGTCAAATCTATTACATTCACTTACGTGGTACTACCCTTGGGAAAGGTATTAATCCTTTTTTTCTCCCTCCAGCTATGGGTAAACAGCAGAACAGACTGGGTTCTGTTCTGGATGGCAACTGGTCTATAAGAAGGACAACTCTGAATTCAAAACCTATGGAAGGTTGTTTGTGGACCTTGTGGCACATAGTGCACCAGGTTTCTGCATTCGGCCCTTCAAAAATAGTGTGTGGTTGGTTCTGCACCAAACCTTCACTATAATCAAAGCATATGTGCTGTTGTCTGTGTTGCTGGTTCCCAGGAACTATTCTGCTTGACCCTCATATGTCGAATACAACAGGAAAGTCCACTATATATATATATGCAAATATATTTAAAAAATAGGAAAGAACCGTTAGGTAAATAATCCAAAGTTCTTTAGTATTTTTGTTTTTATTTTTAAAAAACAGTGCTCCATACAAAAGTAGATCCTAAATTATAATTACTTTTTTTTTTTTTCGTTTTAAAAATATGATTCGATTGCTACGTAGGAATTACCATGTTTCAAAAACAGAAGCTAAAAACTTCTAATTCAATTATAGAAATTAAATTAAAGTACCTAGTTCTGTTTCATCCTCAAGCAAATTTTGGATTTCAAAATTCACTTGAGGTTGAAACAGAACTAGGTACATTAATTTAATTTAATTTTTATAATTGAACTGTAAGTTTTCAGCTTCTGTTTCTGAAACATGGCAATTCCTATGTAGCAATCAAATCATTTCTTTTTTTAAATAAAACATAAATACACTTACTTATTAATTTTGAGTAATATGATGTGTTTTGTATTTTAAAGGATGTGTCCATGGGTAAACTCTGCTGAAATTATTTTCCTCAGGTTTTTTTACACAAATATAAAGAGAAAAATAAAAATTTGGATAATTACTGTATAAACTTATGTAGAAGCCGGCTTCATGTTTTGTGTCACCCTTGATTTTTTTTTTTTTTCTTGCATGAAAATTCACCTGTTTATATTTGAACGAGTCACTGAAAATGCATGATTTTTAACCTCTTCAAAAAAATGATATAGTATAATGCATATGCGTAGAGTGCAACCATCTATTTTTTGTGTAAAAAGACTAATCATAAAAACTTGAGTAAATACAGTAAATATCATTATGCTTTAACCTATTTAATGTTTAATGAAAACAGTTATTGGATTGGTGCATAAATATCGGGCGTTTTTTTAGGCAAGTTATTTGTTAATAAAAATTGCTGTTTTGATTAGTTTTTTTTTAATAAAGATATAATTTTATTTTCAAGTTATAAAAGTCCACATTGATAATCATACGCTCCAGAATAATCATTTTAAAATGTTAGTGTTGAATTGTTATGTTTCTTTTTTCATAATAAATATTGTTTGAAAAACGCCTGATTATTATGCACCAACCCTATATTAGCATTTTTTTTTTTTTTTTTTAAATAAAATATGTAGCATAAAAAATTTAATAAAATAAATACATTTGACTAAGAAAATAATGATTAATTCTGAATGATATTATAAATTAGATTTCTCATATTTTAAATGATATGAACAGTGACATTTGCTTCTTTTATTTTTTTTTAAACAAAACCATTCGCCCTTGCATGGAGTATTGCTGCCATATATGGTCTGGAGCCCCTGCTGTTTGCCTCGGGGTTCTTGATAAGATCCAGAGACGGATATGCAATGTAATTGGCCCTGATCTGTCATCTCGTCTGCAGTCGCTCTCTCACAGACGTGCCGTTGCCTCGCTCTGTCTTTTTTACAAATACTTTCACGGTAATTGCTCCGAGGATCTGCTTTCGCTTGTCCCTAGGCCTCATGAATTTAAACGTCCTACGAGGCTGCTATCCGTTCACACCCCTTCACCGTTGAAACTGTTAGATGTAGACATCTCTTCTACTCCAATAGCTTCATGTCTCGCACATCTCGCCTGTGGAACTCCCTTCCCTATTCCTGTTTCCCTGACAAATACAATCTCCAACTATTTAAGTGTAACGTCAATCGACATCTCCAGCTGCCTTGATCTATCCACTTCCCTTCTCCACATCCTTTCACCTTTCATTCCTATCTGCTCTCGCTCCAAATCTTCTGTAACCCCCTTGCCTTGATCGACCCACTGTCTTTCTCTTTCTCCACATCCTCTCCTTTACCACTCCTATCTGCTCTTCCTCTAACCCTTCTATAACCCCTTGCGTGATAGTGGCCTCCAGCCTTGCTTGGAGTGATACGCTTAAAAAAAAAAATTAAAAAATGGTAAAATTATAAGAATATAAAATTGAACAATTTTAGATTAAATGTTAACATACTACAACATTCTTTAATGTTCAAACCCTGTCGTGTTAAACCTTGTCATAACTTTTTACTGCAGAACCAGTTTGAAATTTCTTTCAAATTAATGATTAACATTTTTTCTTGTATATATAAATATATCTGTTAATTAATTCAATAGTTATCTTGGCCTGATGAGTAGTATATCTGCAAAACTTGAAGTCAAAAGATAAGTTTTTTGGAAGTTTATATATGCAAACATAAAAAGGATCTTATACACAACAATTTATAAAATGGATTAGTCAAACATCGAAATTTGTTCCCCTTCAATCTAAAGAATGTCACACGTACTGAAAGAATTAAAATTCTTGACATTGATGTTATTGAATCTTACCAAAATATAAATCTGCACCACAGATTTTTTTTTCAAATATCGCCTTTCTTGAAAGAATTACTCCTTTCCCAATCCAACATGCAGGACTATAAAAATTTTTAAAAATCTAAAGAAAACAGCTAAAATCAAAAACTTCTATTAAAATATATAATACATAATTTATATATAAAATATATAATACATGAATTGATCTCAAATAGTATAATAATTGCAATATAAAAAAAAAATTCAACAACATTAGTTCATTTTCGTTTATAAGATATTAAATTAAATCACTTAGCATCTTCCATAAATTACCTTGATTTTCAGTTAACCTGATGTGAGCATTCTTAAATTTAAAATTTCTAAGAACCAACATTTTTTTCTTCTGTTGCAAAATAAAATCCTTACATTTGCCTTGATGAAGAGGACAAAATGCAATGGTTAAAATAATTTTACCTTTTGTCATTATATAAAAATAAGTATTATCTTAAAAAGATTGTTAAATCTTTTTAATATTTTTGAATATGGCTCAAGGGACTAGGTATTGAGCACTTTCTGAAATGTACTGGAATTGTCCAATTTTGAGGTAGACATTATCCAGTAGTTGATTATATAAGAAAAATAAATATATATAATGTATTTTTGCAACTCACAGCTACTTTACACTTAGTGACTGATCTTACTTTCCCATTTCTTTAATAAAATAACATGAACTCCCCTTCTTTCTTTTGATATCTAATAGCAGTCACAAAGATAAAAAGCTCAAATGGGCTGGTGACCACTGCAACTGTTTGAGCCGAGGCTCAAAGAACTGGGCCATCTATTAAGTCCTCAGGTAAATGGATTCTCCAAACTGAAGAGAAAGAACGATGTTCCCAAATCACATCAACTCCAAGCACAGAATCAGGCAGAAATGAGTGTGCAAATTCCTCTTTTACTTGTTAGAGTCAGCAAGAGAGATCACACAATAAAAGACAAACTCAACTCTATGCTGCTTACATTAAAGGCATAGGTGAAAGGTCAAAGTTTCAGTTTGAATCCAATGGTGATTTTATAAATTTAGTCTTTAGTATTTCAAAATATTTTTGTGTAATTTTGGTAAATATATCTGTTAAAATAATATGTCAGTGTTATTTTCATTACGATGTAATTTAGATGACAATTCATCCATTGCACCTTGTATATACATGCATTTTTCTATATCAATACTAGCAACATGGCCCGGCATTGATTCAAATATCGTACGACTCGTACAGCAATCGCTATCACTTGACTTAAAATATTTTTTCCCTTCCTTGCTTTTAAAGGAGTGCCCTTTGCCATGCTGATGTTGCTACATGCCTTACTTCTTGCCTATCTCACACTGAATTTTTTCTAAGCTCTATACTAAACATTAAATCTGTTACGAAAAAAGAACTAAACAAAATGAAGACAAAACGATCAGCTTTCAAAAAGGACTCATAACTGGAAAAACCGAATGAAAAAGAATGTTAACAACAAATACTTTTTCACACCCAAACCAGTTCTGCGGAATCAGAATCAACATTGAATTTAAGCAAGCAAATGAGTCAATTGGAGTAAAGTGCCATGCAGATTTAAATTTTTCCCACTTCTGACGAATGCAGCTATTGATTTTTTTTTTTGCATGCTAGCATGCTAGTTAACATTTGTGTCAGTCAGCTGTTGGCTCTCACGCTGGCCAATAGAATTTTCCTGCCTATTCGTGGCAGCCAGATATAGGCTCTCACTCTGGCCAGTAGAAAATGGCCGCAAACTACATGAAAACTGCCATAGAAGCATGAAAAAATCGATTATTTCCACTATTGATGGGAGTTGGGAAATGCATAGTCAGTCTTGGCCTTCCTGCTAACTTGGAGCATGTGCATGTAAATTTTGGTGCAAATCCGTCGAAAATTGCAGCCATGCATTCGTTACATACACACACACATCCTGCCTTTTATAGATAGAGATATACAAATGTACATACATACATATATATGTATACAAACAAAGAATTAATATAAAAATATACATGTCAATTTTTTATATTTACATAGATATGTATATATACATATATATATTTCAGTGCTCTTGGGTCTGACACTGGAGGTTCCACACGTAACCCAGCATCCTACTGTGGAGTGGTTGGCCTTAAATCAACCTATGGACGCTTATCTCGATATGGACTTATTCCTTTGACCAATTCATTAGATGTTCCAGGAATTTTTGCCAAAACAGTTGATGATGCAGCCATAATTTTCAGTAAGTTTCTACTGTAGTAAACTGACTTTAATTTATTTTTTTTTCTTTGAACAGACTGACGATAAATTACATCTGGTAGCAAGGACTCTGATCAGGAGATTTTGGGTGTTTTGAGGAGCGTGGCTGGAATGTCAAACCGAACCCTTTATTTCACTTGCTGGAGTAGATTGTTCTAGTTCCACGTGCCATGTCCAATGGATGTCAGTTATCTCCTGTTAATTCCCCTCTCCAAGTTCTCCACCACCATAACCAGGTAGTGACAGGACCAAAGAGTGTGAGTTCAATACACGGTTAAGGCAGTGGAGAACTTGGAGAGGAGAATTGACAGGAGATAACTGATAACTGACATCCATTAGACATGGCACTTGGAACTAGAACAGTCTATTCCAGCGAGCAAAATAAAGGGTTCAGTTCGACATTCCAACCACCTGAATAAGGCCGGAGTGTACAACGGCTGAAACGTTGTGATAAATATAGCAATAAAGATGAGGACAATAGTCCAAATAATGTAAAAATCTTATGGTATTTTTTAACATATGAGCTGCTTCCTTCATCTTGCACACTTTCCAGTGTTTTTTTCTTATGTATTATTATAGTTGAATTCAGGAAGGAATGGTGTGTTCTGTTTTTTTTCTATATATGATCAGCTATACTTGATTTTATGATCTTATATCCAACATTGTAGAAAATGTGTTTTCGTCAGTTAGGAAACTGAATTCAAGGGAAACAACTTCGACAGAATAAAAATGAAGTTATTTCCCCTTGATTTGAATTGGTTGCTTCGCATCTTGACAAAAATATTTGGATTTTATTTTTATTTTTTTTTTACAGTGTTTACATATAAGATTAACAAAATTTATCACTCAGTTAATTGACTTTATATTCAGCACCTCGACTCTGCCCACTCGTCAATGGATATTACCAATTGACTACGCATTTTCTTCATATTAAATCAAAACTATGTGCTTTTTTTTGATGTTATGTTGATATTTTATTCTCTTTTTTGTGTCTCTCCTCTGCCCC
Source organism: Acanthosepion esculentum (assembly GCA_964036315.1). Lineage (NCBI taxonomy): Eukaryota > Metazoa > Mollusca > Cephalopoda > Sepiida > Sepiidae > Acanthosepion > Acanthosepion esculentum. The sequence goes on from OZ038496.1 coordinate 29,901,731, forward strand.
CTATTCCTTTTCTTTCTCTCTGAGGGTCAAAGATAATGTAACAATATCATTTCTAGTGTCACAAGTAGGATTGTGGGGTGGGGTTAGGGTAATTTGTTTTCTTGAATATTCTAGAATTTCCTTAAGTTAGGGTTATTTGGTAAATATTAATTTTTTTTTATTAATTTTTTAATTTAAATAATTTATTTTTTAATTAATGCTTAAATTGCAAAGTAAATATTTGTTTGTGTCTTCACTTACCCATTATTAAATTTTTCCAATTTAGTAGGGTTTTGTGTGTGTCTCTTAGAGAATATATAGTACAAATTCAAAATTATTTTCTCATATCGTATTGGCATGATTTCTAAAAAGTTAATGGTCATTTTTTAATCCCACATTTTTATTACTTGAAATATCTTTTTAGTGGATACCCATGTTTGAAGTAGATGCTCCATTTTTATTTAACAATGTGTATTATGTTCACCAGTCTGTAAAATCTTTATTAAATTTTCTCAAATGCATAGGCCCTAAGGCACAATACACACTGTTTAAAATAAAAAGCAGCAAAAACTGGGCATCTATTTCAAAACACTATATCCACTGTAAGAAAAAAATAATATTTGAAGTAATGTCTGTTTTGTTTTATATGATTCAAAATTTATTCTTTTATGTACCAAGTCTCTTCATTACTTAGGCAATCCTGATTTTTCACAACATCCCTCTTCTTTCTTTTTTTCTTTTACCATTCCATATTAAATAGGTTATTTCCCCTATTCCTCTTGCCTTAAATAAAGTTCTGCAAGTGTTAACTTCTCTAGACACTCTTTTCTCACAATAGACTTCAGAAATTTCATGTCTTTTTCTGATTCTAAGTACAAGTCTGCTTAATTCAGTATCTGTCTATATTTCTGAGATGAGGTATTATGTATACTATTTACATGATTCAGACTATTGTCCTCATCTTTGTCGCCATATTTATTACAACGTTTCGGCCATTGTACACTCCGGCCTTCTTCAGGTTGTTGGAATGTCAAACTTAACCCTTTATTTCACTCACTGGGGTAGACTGTTCTCGTTCCATGTGCCATGTTTAATGGATATGAGTTATCAGTTATCTACCCCAGTGAACGAAATAAAGGGTTCAGTTCGACATTCCAACCACCTGAAGAAGGCCGGAGTGTACAACGGCCGAAACATAATAAATATGGCAACAAAGATGAGGACAATAGTCTGAATAATGTAAAGTCTGCTTAAGACTCCCCTGTTACTGACATGTTCTGTCCATGTTGATATTTTTTGGTAGGACCCTATTTCTGTTGCTTCAAGACTCCTTTACACTTGTTAGGAAATTGCTGAGCATTCACTGCCATATCAGAGGATTACTGTTACATATCAGTTCAACACGTATGATTTTCGTGTCTCAATGCTTTGCTTAGTTTCTGAAAGGTATCTTTCACTATTCTTATGCACCTCTGGATTAATTGGTCCCATAGTTATGTCATTAAAATATTCCTTTTAATTTATATTATGGACTGAAGTATGTGGTTGTAATGACCAATTCCTTTGTGTTTAAAAATACATCCACGTAAATCTTCTACCTACATGAAATCTTTATTTCCCATTCTTCGTTGTCAATTAAAATGCTATTGTCATCATTCACATGTTACAGAGTTCATTTTTCTGACAGCACTCGTGTATTATATTCAGAGTAAATTTCTGAATTCAAAATTATAGAACAGGCAATAGGAAACCTGTTATATAGGAATAAAGTGTCGCTGCTGACACTGGAGTTTGAACACAGATCACCAGAGAGCAAACACACATTTTGAATAAGTAGACCACATGATCGCAAAGTAAATGTATATATGGGAATTAGCGTGGCGTCTAATTGATCACCATTTCTATTCTATCCTCTATTACTATAAGGATCACTATTTCTACACTATCCTCTATTACAATACAGATTGCTATTCTCTATACTATTCCCCATATTGATCTCGTCCTGGGTATGACGGTAAACTACATCCATCTCTTGGGTAAGACGATAAACTACATCCAGCAGCAAGACCTCTGATCAGGAGGTTTTGAGGAGTGTGGAACCACCTCTTAATTGCTGGTGTTCCCAGGTCCACCCTAACCTAGCACCTGTTAGGGTCCCAGCTATGGGCAAATTGTTAACACTCAAACTTGTGTAAAAATAGGTTTTAATACCAGAAATACTTGTAATAAAAAAATTTATTACCAGCTACAATTTTTGAAGGAAAAATTATTATCAGCAACACTTTAAAAGAAAATTCCAGCAATACAAACAGCTATACATTCTTTGAAAAAATTTTACCAGCTATAGATTTCTTCAAGGAAAAATATTCCCAGAAATACATTTTTGAAGAAAAACATTACCAGCAATAAAAATTTTGTTGGCATTGAGGTTGATATGCCGTAAAATAAACCAAACCAAACCCTATACTGACCACTATTCGGATCACTACACAGTTACTATTTGGTGGCTACTTTCCAAGCAAGTATTATCGAGCAAGTACTATTAATGCAAGTGTTATTCGAAGGTGTCTGACACCAGTATTGTTCAATGACATTACTATAGTTGTGTCTGCGATTACAAAGTCTCTACTACAACAAGCACTACAAAAGTGACGAGTATTCGTTAACATTACAAAATTACTTTTGTAATGTCAGCATCGCAGAGGCTCTAAACGGTTACAATCAAAATTATTTTGTCAACTCAATATCGTTTTCTTTCTTCTAGATACGTTGGCTGGACATGATATTCAAGACTCCACGACAGTAACTGATCCATCTCACCCTGTGATCTTGCCAGACATGCCAGAGGTTAAAGGACTCACTATTGGCATCCCACAGGTGAGACATGAGTTATAGGTCAAGTCATAAAGACAACAGTTGTTTATTATTTACATGATATTCTGAGGCAACTATGAGCTTCACATGAGGAATTAAGATCATTGATTGATCACTTTTTTTTTTTATTGGTTATCAATCTTTTTAAGCTTGTTTAAAGCTGAAACATGTTTTGAGATTATAAGAATTTTTTTTGAGAACACAATGATTTTCTGATAGAAGTCCTACTATTTAACCCATAGCTGGGAGAAATTAAGATGAAGCAGTTCAGCTTTCAGTTTATACTTGTTTGATATATAAAAAAGTGAACATTGACGTCAACACTTAGAGGTAACAGACTTTTTCATGCAAACCGCAATCATCAGACCATCTAAAAGATTGTTTAGCATGAAACAGTCTGTCACCTTTGAGTGTTGACTTCAGTGTTCACTTTTATATTTACATTTACATACGCTCTATCTCTGATATTAAGCACTTTATCCCATAAATATATGTAGCATACCTTAAAACTATATTTCTTCTTCTCCCTCACTCTCTCTCTCTCTATACACAAATACATATATATATGTATAATGAATATAAATGATATAATAATATAAATGATTATATATATATATATATATATATATATAATCATTTATTTAAATATCATAACATAAATATGTTATAAAATCACTACAAAAATAGCCATTTCGTTTCGACACATCCAGTGTCTTATCAAGTGATGATGTTGAATGTAGAATAAACCATCATTTATTCTACATTCAACATCATCACTTGATAAAACACTGGATGTGTCGAAACGAAATGGCTATTTTTGTAGTGATTTTATAACATATTTATGTTGTAATATTTAAATAAATGATTATATCTGCTCTACTCTGTATTGAGCACTGTTTAAAGAATAATAATTGTTGGTTATTGGAATTTACTCCATATATACCAATCCCACACTTGGGTATATATATATATATAATTATTTTATATGTGCAGTACTTGTCTGATGATTACAAAAGCGTGATCCCAGGGCCACAAACTCATATCCATACAACTAAATATATATATATATATATATATATATATATATGAGCATGTTTGTTTGAATAATCTAGATATATTATGTCTTTATTTTAACCCTCTCAAATTCACAGATCAATTTCCTAGAATTCTTACAAAACTGATTAAGTAACGATGGCATCTTCATTAATACGTTGTGTAACAGGATTAAGAAATTGATCCAGGAATTTGTGAGGATTAAAATAAGAATAGGCAGAATATGTCTAGATTATTCAACCAAATATCCTTGAATGAGGATATGTTGCATATATATATATATATATATATATATATATATATATATATATATATATTAATGACAATAGGAAAACACTATTAATTGCTGATGCGTTTCGTCCAATGTGTTTTCCTATTGTCATTAATATTTTAAAAAATTATCTTATCTACAGGTTAACTCTGAGAAATTTTCATACACACACACACATATATATATATATATATATATATATATATATATGTGTGTGTGTCATTCACAGACAGTACTGTTTCGCTGTATCACAGCTCCTCAGTGCAACTAGACTTCCGAATGCCTCAAGCCAGGATTGAAACACAACTAATTTGGTGTCAGCCAGAGCTATATTCACTCGGTAGAGTTACACAACTAAATCTAGTGTATAGTTTTTACAAATGTAAACAAATGCCAATCAGCCAGAGTGCTCCATTCATTTTACTGAAGAGCTTTGCATTATATATATATATATATATATATATATATATATATATATATATATATATATATAGTAAGTAACTGTTTGGGTTTCAATTCTCGGTAGTGGATGCGCACTGCTGATGAGTCCCAAATATCGGATGAGACGGCTGTTCAGTGTTTTCTGCATTCTGTTGAGGTTTCTTCTAGACTCAATGAATTACTTAATTATAAATATATATATATATATATATATATATATATATATATATATATATAAAAATGTGTGTGTGCGTGCGTGCGTGTGGACACTGAAGTTAACAGTCTGTTTCACACTTGAATGCAATCATCTAGCCGTGTGTGTTGGCTTCATTATTTATACATGCTGGTCAATGGGGAATTGGTTTATGGTCACAGCATGTCAAAACACTGGTTCCTGTACAATCACTGAAGTTAAGCAACATCAAGTCTGGTCAGTACTTAGATGAGTAACTGCTTTGAGAATACTAGGTGCTGTAAGCTTGGATGTATCGGTGGTGTAATAGATAGTGGCTTATAATTGTTAATCGCAGAGCGACATTCCAATTACAGTCAGGTTTCTTATATTCACTTACATGCAAATACCAATGGGAAAGGTAAGAATCCTCCTTCTCCCTCCAGCTATGAGTTAATTAGTAAAAATTGTATCATTAAACATTATCACCAAAAATATTTCTTACAATCTAAAAATATTTTCTAACTTTAGATAGACTGCGAAAGGTTGATAAATCATAAAAAACTGCACACACACACACATATATATATATATATATATATATATATATATAATTTTTTTTTTTTTACCTTTGAAATCCTTTTGGGTTGCCTGCCTTAGATCAGTAGATTAGTTTAATTTTTTACTTTTTATTCTAATTTGTTTTCATTTTTATTTGATCAATTCTTGGGGCCAAACTGCAACTCTTCTCTTGCAATCAAAACTTTGCAACAAGCTGTCATTTAAATTTTATCTATTCTTAACACAGTCAGATTGATGTCATTAAAATTGTAATGGGGTTTCCCAAGAAAGACTGATGTGGCCGTTCTGTAGAAATTAGGCCACAGATTTACAAGGTATAGCAAAAAAGAACCCAAATCAAAAAAAATTATGTTTATTAAAATAACAATGTACTATTTATCTTTGGGGAATCTCATTATTCCAACAAACAGCAAGACTCTGTTTATCCCCTGAGCCTCTCGTCATTTTGACAAATAGCCAGGATCTATTTATCCCCGGAGCATCTCGTTTTAAATTCCTTTAAAAAAAAATCCCTGAATCTTTCTCATCTTCACCCAGCTATGGGTTAAATAACAGGGTAGACTAAGTTCTGTAGCCTTCTAAGTGAAATGAATCTTTGTATTTGTGGGTTACCTCACTAGGCTTTGCCAAAAGTGCCCGTTAAGTGTAGTTATTTAAGTCTATAAAAACAATCATATTCTCACTCTTTCTCTTTTTTTTCCTCTTGCTTTCAGATGTAGTTGAATGTTGCTATAGAATGCTGTTGATGGGGCTTGTTCGCTTCCTTGGTTGACTGAAGTCTCACATATACATGCTTGTTTCACACACACACACACACACATTCTTATAGCCAGTTTTTATGCCTTTTTCTTTGATTTCAATTGTTTACACATGTAATTCCTTTTGCTAATAACCTGCATTAATTTTCCTTTTTTTTTTAAAATTCCATGTTTTGTGCTATTTATTTTTACCCAGAATCCTATGGGTCCACAATATTGTTTGTGGGACAAATGTTTCAGGAGCCTGTAAATATCATTTATGCAACATCCACAACCTCAGAACAAAAGAGGTGATTTCTGCCAGAAATTCCAGACTGTGGAAACAGCAACAGGAAACTAGTCCACTATCTCTCCTAATCCCTATTCTGCCAAACAATTTCTCAAGCTTATTAGTTTATTCATTGCTTTCCTCTTTTTTGCCTTCCATATGTCCTGTGAGTGTCATATTCTCCAAGCTGTCTTGCTTCATTATGCACCCAAGCTGTCTTTTTCTGATTCTGAGTATCCTTTTTTGTTTTTCATTTTCCTTCAAACCTCCTCATTACTCGCAGGTTCAGTCCATGGTATTCCTAGTATTGCTTCTGTTTTTCTTAATTGTTTCCTCCCAAGCAAGGCAATAATGCCACTAAGACAAGCTGTCACTGAGCGTGAAAGAACAAGAAAAAGAAAAGGTTTAATTAGTTTTTCCCCTTCCCGCTCATTATTGATGTTTCTCTTGCTAAGGAATAATTAGGAAGAAAAACGCCCAGTAATCACTTAGTGGCGTTACTGCCTTGCATAGGGTGATACCAATTATTATTATATTTTTTTTTTTTTTTTTTTTTTTTTTTTAAAGGAGAAAGAACAATAAAAGAACAGTAATCAAGATTACATTTTTGAAGATCAAAGTTGGCTGGAAAACAAGAAACAGGAAGAGAGTTCCATTGGCTCAATGTGTGAGAAAAGAAATTGTTAGCAGTCAACTTCCGGTTATGTCTCGTCATATCAACTATAAAATGAGACTTTGCTGCCAGTCGAGTACTGCACTTAAATTAATCAAGCCTAGGTACCATAGGGCAGAGATCATCAGAACAATTAACCACAAAAAATATTTATAGAAAATGGCACAGGGAAGCTAACTTATGGTGGTGGGAAATTGATTGAGGCTGAGATGCCAGGTCAGGACCGTTAGCGTTGCAGATTCTTCTTTGTGTTACCTCGAATCCCCTCTTCATTTGTGAGGAGACAGTCCAGCAGCTAGGATTACTAGTCAGAACCATAATGACAGCGGGGACACACAGTGATTTTAGTTTTCTTGGAAAGCCGCTCTTTCCGACCCGCCCCACCCCCTCTCCGACTTCCAAAAATAAAATAACAAATTTAATCTAAAACTTTCAACAAATGGAGTTAAACACTTAGTTTAATTAACCTATCGGAGGTTGTCTCCCTTTATTTGTATTTAAGAAAAAGATAATATCATTAATTCATTTGAAAATATAATATATGGAAATATTTAATGTCATGGAGTATTTTGTCAACAGTCCCTCTCTAATGCATGTTTCATTAAAAGAAATACTTTAGAGTCTGTCTATATATCTGAGATGAGGTATTATGTACAGTATTTACATTATTCGGACTATTGTCCTCATCTTTGTCGCCATATTTGTCACAACGTTTCGGCCGTTGTACGCTCCGGCCTTCTTCAGGTGGTTGGAATTTCGAACCGAACCCTTTATTTCGATCACTGGGGTAGACTGTTCTAGTTCCACGAGCCATGTTTGATGGATGTCAGTTATCAGTTATCTCCTGGTAATTTTTCCCTCTGAAAGTTCTCCACTGCCTTTATCCACCGTACCATGTGTCCTCAAGGACACATGGTACGGTGGATAAAGGCGTTGGTTAGATCCAGTAACAGACCCAAAAAAAGTGTGAGTTCAATACCCGGTTCAGGCAGTGGAGAACTTTCAGAGGGAAAAATTACCAGGAGATAACTGATAACTGACATCCATCAAACATGGCTCGTGGAACTAGAACAGTCTACCCCAGTGATCGAAATAAAGGGTTCGGTTCGAAATTCCAACCACCTGAAGAAGGCCGGAGCGTACAACGGCCGAAACGTTGTGACAAATATGGCGACAAAGATGAGGACAATAGTCCGAATAATGTAAATACTGTAAGAAATACTTTGTTTGGATAATTTTTAATGTTTTTTAATTGTATTTTTCTAGCATGTAAACAAGAGGTATCTTTTTTGGACTATGAAGTACAAGGACGTTTGCTTGTTATTGTTTCATTAAATAAAAAAGTAAACTGTTAATTCTAATTTAAAAAAAAAAAAAAAAATTGTCATTTTTTACATATTATTTTTTATATAATATGTATTAGAATAGATCCAACAGATTTTTATCACATTAAACATTATTACAAGTGGATAATACTACCAATCTGAAATTTTGAGAAATCTTATTAAAGAAAAATTTGAGCTCTTTGGCAGGAATTGAACCTGCATCCCTCATGGTTGAGAAAGCTACCATTCAGCTTGATTCACCTTTGGCCATATGAAGAAGCAGTTGGTCAGGTGAAGTCAAATTTGATGCTTTGAAGCAAAATTTCTCTTGTCAATGATCTCTCAAAGTTTTTCATATCAGCATGCAGTTTTGTATCGAAACATCGTTTAACATTAGTAGTTATCTCAACCTTAAGATTTAAGCTTTTTAATTCCCTGATTCAGGATTTATATGCAGACAACTTTGTGTCATGACCTATATTAAAACATTTTTTCAGTGAGTTTGAATTTAGCATAGGTCACATTCGATTGGTTACATGGTAAAGCCAACAAACCTTTTTTTATTTTATTTTTTCTCAAAAAAAGAGGAAGTATTCTGCTTTTAAAATTAAATTAATTGTTCACTAAAGGAGACACATTTGTAGTGTCAAAACATAATTGTAATTGTGTAGCATATTTTTTGTTTTAATATCCTAATATATATATATATATATATATATATATAAATAATGTCATTCGCCGACAGTAGTGTTTCACTGTATCACAGCTCCTCAGTGCGACTAGACAACCGAATGCCTCAAGCCAGATCAAAACCCAACTGATTTGGTGTCAGTCAGGGATTCTACCACTGAGCCATCTTCACTCGACAGAACGAATTGGGTTTTTACAAATGAAAACAAACGCCAAGCAGCCAAAGTACTCCATTCATTTTACTGAAGAGCTTTGCATTTGGCCATTGTTTTTAGCATTAGCTTGTTGTTCAACAGTGCTCAATTGATAATATATTTTCAAGAGCTAAGAAATAATGACAGGTTAAAATTATTCATTAGTTGCAAATATATATATATATATATATATAAAAATTCATTAATTGGTTAAAAAATTCATTAATTGCAAACATATATATATATATATATATATATATATATATATATATATATATATATGTTTGCAATTAATGAATTTTTTAACCTTTCATTATTTCTTATGATGAATATTATATTTAGTCGGTACACATGTTTGAATAGGCACACTTGTTTTCATATTTTAGAAATTAAATTAATTTCAACCTGATCAAAAGTCTTACTAAAGAAAATGTGTCTTTTGACAAGAATCAACACTGCATTCACTTTTCCCATCAGGCTAACCCCCTTTCAAGCCAAGTTTATATTATATTATTTATATTATAGGACACAAGAAGCCTTCATAGCGAAGTAGGGCTTAGTTATCTTTTTTAACCAATGTCCATCTGCTAACCTGATTTTTCTGCTCAAAACCTAAACTCAGTAATAGTAATTCTTCAGATGAACTCTTCGCTCATTTACTTCCTAGACTCTTTGAATTTAATGCACAGTACTAGACTGTTGATGACGTTTCACCAATTTACAGTTGAGCTGGCTAGATGTAACTGTAAATTCTATGTTAACAGTTTCTTTTTCTCACACTTCTTGCTTGTGGAACTCCCTTCTGGTTCCATATTTTTGAGCCAATTTTAAATCAGCAAAAATGTAAATTCATTGTCAACCGTTATCTACTGTTCTCCTGATTAATCTTTTCCCTGTTTTTGTTCTTTAGCAATGTTTCCGTTCACTCTAACTCTTCCACATCCAGTAACTCCTTGTGCCTCAGTGGCTTTACTGACTTGCAGGGGGTAAACTCGATTTAAAAAGAAAATAAAAGTATATACTAATTCTTCTTATTACTGTAATGCATTATTATTTTCTTCCTTTTTTTTTTTTTTTCAAATAGAACCATGACTCTCTGGCCACAAGGGAAGTTATTGACCTCAGATTAAAGGTAGCAGATATGTTTGCGAATGCAGGTGCCAAAGTTGTTCCAGTTTTCCTTCCACACGCATCATACAGCTTAAGCTGCTATATTATACTCTGTTGCAGTGAGGTGGCTTCAAACATGGCCTGCTATGATGGAATTGAATTTGGTAAGCTAAAATAAACTTTATTATTTTACCGTAATCTATTCAGGCTGTTGTTCTCATCTGTTACGGTCACATTTCCATTGTACTTTTCAGCCTTCTTCAGTTGTCAATTGTACTTGGTTGCCCCCCACCCCCCCGGAAAGTTGAACCTACAGGGTTAGTTTCTGTATCAGTCAGTTGTGATACATGCTTAGGCGATCATGTATCTTTCAATACATGACTGACGAGGCAGATTTTTTCCCGCAATAGGTTGCCATTTCTTTCTGCTGTAAACCAATTGCCATTCAAGGCTATAGAACTCTGTCTGTCCTGCTATTTACCCATAGCTGGGGAGAGAAGAAGAGGGTATTAGCACATATGTGAATGTAATGGATTTGACCAGAATTCGAACTCGGCTCTCCGATTCCTCAGTCTGAGCCGCTATCCATTACTCCTCCTGTCTCAGGAGTTAGAATTATCATATTTTAATTCTGCTTGTTATTTTGTTCATTTGTTAGCAAGTATTCCTTACTCTGTAATAGCTTGCCTGTCCCCTGCCCACAAATTCTTGGTATAACAGCAGAGGACAAAGTAAATCACTAACCCCCTTATTTTAGCTTACTTTAAGCTTCATTTGGGGTGCATTGAAGCTGTACATATGTGTTTCTCAAAAGAAAGGGTACAGGAAGCAATAATGCCTCTATGCATTTAACGGATGCTTCAGGAAAATAGTGTAGTAATATGAAATTTACCAAACTAAAATAATTAGTTTAAGTAATAAAATGTAGTGAAACCCATTCACATTATTTACATTCAGATTATTGTTATCATGTTTCAGTTGTTATGGCCTCTGGTCTTCAGGTGTCTGCCTATCTATAGGAGTAGATTGTTCTCATTCTACTGTCTACATCTAGGGATATCTCATCTTGTTCTTTATTTAGTACTTCTTACTCACCCTGTTTCCAGTGTGTCTACCTAGGCCTGGGATTGAACTCGCATGTCACCAAATTCATGCACCAGTGATTTAATTCACTAGCCTATTGTCCTGTAGTACAATCTTAAATTGAACCCTTTATTTAATTTATCCATGGAACAATAGCCGTCTTCTTTGTTATATACCATGGGCAATCATGGCTCTCCACAATTTCCTGTCATTTGTTGTTCTTAATAAATTTTGTTATCTCTCCTAAACCTTGTTTCGCTATCCATTTACTCAAGCTCACTAAGTATGTTATACATTGTTTTCCGCTGTCCCTCTTCAATCTGTCCTGTGAGTAACAAATTTTCCAAGCCTTTTTTCCTCATTATGTGCCATAGAAATTTAAACTCTTTCTTCCTGATGTTAAGTATAAGTTTCCTTTTTGTTTCTACTTTCTCTAAAAACTTTGTCCGTGCTCACATGTTCGGTCTATGGTATCCTCAGCATCCTTCTGTAGAACCACATTCCTGTCGCTTCAAGTTCAACTTTTTAAGGGAGTGTCCAGCATTTAGTGCCTTGTGGATTAAAAAGTTTGTTCATGAATCTGATGATATAATAATTGGGAATTCAGTCCCTGGTCCGGGTAGCTAACTTAGACTCGGTGGAAACAGGGTGAGGAATAATAAGAACAAGATGCGATGTCCCTAGACATGTGCAGTGCAATGAGAAGAATCAGACCCCATAATGTTAAAGGATGTCTCCAGTTAATTCTTGAGGTGGGGGGGGTGCTCAGATACTACTTTTTATTTGTTTTATTTTATATTTTTTTTTTTTTTTTTTTTTTTTACACCAAAGCAGAATATATGACTTCATGGTAGTTTCATGTTCAGCTTCATTAAACTTTTTCACCCTTTACCAGGCCTGGAGGCCACTCGAGGTAGACAGTCGGGAGGCAATTTGTACATAATCAGTTAACCCTAGCCTTGAGCAGGTTAAGATTGTAGTGATTGGGGAAACATCCTCTTGGGAGTCAGTTCCACAGAGCAGTGGTTCACAGGAAAAAAGCAACTTACTTGTTGGTGACATGTGAGTTCAATCCCAGGCCTGGATAGTACAGACATAGACTCACTGGAAATAGGGTGAGCAATAACTGAGACGTATTAAATAAAGAGCAAGATGAGATATCCCTAGATGCAGACAGTAGAATGAGAATGATATACTCCTAAGGAACGTATTTCTCACTGGTGGAATACAAAGGGTATGTGGGTGGTTTGCCACAATGTAAGTGGTATGGTGCGTCCTTGCTGTGAAGGTTTGGTAGAAAGGCAAAAAAAAAGGCAAAGTAAAATACTGAAAAACAGGAGAAATCCGTTAACAATCCAGCACTCATCATTGTTTCTATATGATGCCCATTGTCCGTCCCGCAAAGATATGGTGGTTTCTGCCTAAAATCGTGCATGGGCTTCCAGCAGAAAGTTTAAACGCCTCTTGGCAATCAGGACTCTGAAGGCAAATGGCTCATTCGTCAACAGGTTTATTGACTGTCAAAGAGGGTAAAACTGAAACAAAGACGAACAAAGTACAGAAGATACAAAATAGCAAGTAAATTGCCTAGTGGTAGGCTTAGTTCTAGATAAACAAAGATTACAGGCAGCCGGGGTCCTTTTAAAGGTTCAATGTATATACAAAAGCGGTATACAAAAATGAGACTGGCCTGCAGCCAGTTATAACCGTAACATAGGTTAGTCCAGTCTGATAGCTGTGTAGCTTAAATGAGTTTAATAATAAAAAGAGACATATTCAGAGAAGAAAAATAATGTACAAAATAGTGTAAGGCACTACACTTGAGAAGAGGTAAGCTGTCTAAGAACGTGTTCCGAACCTGACACGTGTTGCAGAGAAAATACTTAACAATGTGTATAGATAATATTAAAATTACTAAAAGGGAAGAACCACAAAATGTAAGATAATTAAGGTGGTTCCAATGTAGGAGAAAGAAAAAGCATGTGTCTTACGGTGATGGTCCAATTTATAGGACTAATTAGGAAGATTTGAAATGCGTGTCATGCCCGGGCAAAACTCGAAGAAGGAGAGAACACCGGAAATGCTTAGCCAGTGAAGATTTGGGGTTGTATCCTAATAAGCAAGGGACAACTAAGGGAGGTAACCAATAGGGACTAAGAAACTATAATGTGTAACACAACACTTATCCTCTTATATGATTGCTGGTCAATCTCCCTCACAGACAAGGAGAAAACCAGGGCCAGTAGACATGTGGTTCTAGGTTTCTGGCTGTATAGCATTGAAACATTGGTTCCTGTACAATTACAGAAGTCAAGACTGGTCAGTATCTAGATGGGTGACCACTTGGGAATACCAGGTGCTGTAAGCTTGCATGTGCAGCTGGTGTAATGGATAATGGCTTGGAATGAGAAATCGTAGTTAAGCAACGTCAAGCCTGGTCAGTACCTAGATGAGTGACCACTTGGGAATACCAGGTGCTGTGTAAGCTTGGATGTGCAGCTGGTGTAATGGATAATGGCTCGGAATGAAAAACCGTAGTTAAGCAACGTCAAGCTTGGTCAGTATCTAGATGGGTGACCACTTGGGAATACCAGGTGCTGTAAGCTTGGATGTGCAGCTGGTGTAATGGATAATGGCTCGGAATCATTAATTAGAGAGCTGAATTTCAATTCCCACTGGGTTTGTTATGTTTACTTGCAGGCAACTATTTGTTTGTTATGTTCACTTACAGGCAAATATTCTTGGTAACGATATGAATCCACCTCTTCTCCTCCCAGCTATGGGTTAATTAGTAAGACTGGTATCACTAAATAATTATTATCTTCAATAAATAAAAATCTTAATGTCTAAAAATATTTTCTGGCTTTAAATAACCTGCAACAGGTTGATAAGTTGTAGAAAACGAATCAGTCTAATACTGATGAGCTGCACAGGTATGTTCTTTAGATCTACTTACATTCTCTGGAATATAAATTTACAGTAGCAACAGTGGCCTTAAAATGAGGGTTCAGTTTATATATTGATTTTTAACACTGAATTGATCCCCCACTTTATATCCACGTAGTTTCTTGTTTATGAAATTCTGATCAATTATGAATCTACTTCTTCCCCCCAGCTATAGGTTAATAAGTAAGACTTATATCACTAAATCATTATCTCAAAAAAATGTTACAGTGTAAGAATATTTTCTGGCTTTAAATAACCTGCAAAGAGTTAGTAAGCTGTAAAAAATGAATCAATAATGATAAATGTGGCTCTACAGAAGGATACTGAAAATTCCATGGGCAGAGTGAATAAGAAACAAGGAAGTCTTAAAGAGAATGGCAACAGAAGGAACACTTCTTAGATTCAGGTGAAGATGGCTGAAATCCCTTGGAAACATAATGAGGAAAGAGGGCTTAGAAAACCTAACCCTCACAGAGCATATTGAGGGCAAGAAAGATAGGGGAGACAGCAAATTACCTAATGAACTATTGTAGAGTGAGTAGTCGTGATAAAAAAAAATAAATGGTAGAACTGCCCAACAAACAGAATTGTCAACATTATATGAAAGGCAAATTAACAGTAATAAGGTAAAGCAACAGTATAATAGCAAAAAGGTCACAAACTAGGAATTGGGGTTGACACACAAGAGTAATTCTGACTTCAAGACAGGACAGACTGGAACAGAGTCATATAAAAATGAGAACTGGCCTATTTTATTGGCTGGGAATAAATCCCAGCATGCATTTATGTCCTTCTACTTATAAATTGGGGAGTGGAAATTGTTTGGCAGTCATTACAGGATTCAAGCCAACACAAAGAAAATTTGATATTAATTTCTTCATGCTTTTTGTATACAGCATACTTTGTTTTTCACAAAACAAAAAAGGTAAGCCAATTCATTTTAAAGATTGTGATTTAAATTCTCTGAAAATTTTGAGAATCTATAGAAATACATAACGTAAGACAAGAATATATAATAAATCAACAGTACATAATGGAAAGCAACAAACCTGACTTAGAATTACAAAGTGTAGAGTGAGTGTCCATCGTTTAATGTAAATAAATGGTAGAACTGTCCAACAAACAGAATTAACAAAGTTTGGAATAAGCAACAGCAAGAAATAGGAAAGAACAGGGCAAAAGATAATATAAAGCAAAGCAAACAATATATGCAAGGCAAATTAACAGTAACATGGCAAAAAGTTAACAAACTAAGGATTGGGATTGACACACAAGAGCAAATTCGGATAAATGAATGCAGTGTTCTGAATTCAAGGTAAGACAAACCGGGACCGAGTCAGATGTCACTGAGAACCAGCCTATTTTATTGGCTAGGAAGAAATCCCATCATGCATTTGTGTGCTTCTACCTATAAATTGGGTGTGAGGGGTGTTTTTCAGTCATTCCAAGTAGGATTGGAACAAGCTATTTCTGTGACTGGATTGTGGGATTGTGGGTGGGAGGAGGTTTAGCAAATGGCCAGAAACTGCAAAGGGCTACAAGAGATTGGAATTGGTGGAGAGCCATGCGTGCATATGTCCTGAAGAGGACACAGCACATGGAAGAATAACTGAGCAATACAAAAGAAAAAAAATGGGATACCCCTAGATATGGACAGCGGAATGAGAATGATCTACCCCCACAGATTAGATAAAAAGGTTAATTTTGAACTTTCCTGAAGGTTATCTGGATTGGTAGATACCTGAAGAAGGCCAGAGAGCACAACAGCTGAAACTTCTTTCTCCCCCCCCCCCCCACAACTCCCAACACTAAATCCTTCCATTGGTTAAAACTTTCATCATATTTCTCAGTCGGCTAAACCTGATCAATATGTCACCCTCTCAAAACTCGATAGATTTAACAGCTATTGGCTTCAATAGGTAAGTAATATTGATTAGCTATTGTCAGTTTTTCTTTTTTGTCTGTATTTTTAGGTCACAGAGCAAAAGACACGATGTCTACTGAACAGCTGTTTGCTACAACACGTCATGACGGCTTCAATGACGTTGTGAGAGAAAGGATCCTGGCAGGCAATTATTTCCTCTTGAAAAGGTAAAAACCTCAGTTTCTGTTGCAATGCATGCTACGTGGGCCAAATAGGTCAAGCCTCATTGGGGGTTCCAGGCAGTGCTTTGTGATCCTTGCTATCTTATTTATCAATGTTTCCTTTTTTTTTTTTTTGTACCTACATTCGTATATACATTGCAAATTAAAATAAACACAACTATTAAAGGATGACAAGTTTTCACTGATTTTGACGTCATTCTGGAGCCCTTTTTTTATTTTCGTCCAAATACATGAATTTTTGCTCATGCTAAGACCCTATTTTATATCCATAATGTCAAATATGTTAAAATTCTTCAACTTTTTGACAAGAAAAATCTCAAGTTGATGTTAGTCTTGGGTATGATGATAAACTACATGTAGCAGCAAGGCTTCTGATCAGGAGATTAGAGGTAGCACCTGTTATGACCCCAGCTGTGGCAAAATAGTCAAACCCCAAACAAATACAAAACACTATGAAAGTATAAAAATACATTTTTGTAGTAAAATGACCAGCTATACATTTTTATATTAAAAATTACAAACAATACGTATCTCTATCTATAAAAGGCAGGATGTGTGTGTGTGTAACGAATGCACGGCCACAATTTTTGATGGATTTGCACCAAAATTTACATGCACATGCTCCAAGTTAGCGGAAAGGCTAAGACCAACTTTGCATTTCCCAACTCCCATCGATAGTGGAAATAATCGATTTTTTTCATGCTTCTATGGTTGTTTTCATGTAGTTTGTGGCCATTTTCTACTGGCCAAAGTGAGAGCCTATAGCTGGCTGCCACAAATAGGCAGGAAGATTCTATTGGCCAGCGTGAGAGCCAACAGCTGACTGACACGAATGTTAACTAGCATGCCTGCATGCAAAAAAATTCGATAGCTGCATTCATCACAGGTGGGAAAAATTTAAATCTGCATGGCACTTTACTCCAATTGGCTCATTCGCTTGCTTAAACACAACATTGATTCTGATTCTGCAGAACTGGGTTGGGTGTGAAAAAGTATTTGTTGTTAACATTCTTTTTTCATTCGGTTTTTCCAGTTACGAGTCCTTTTTTTAAAGCTGATCATTTTGTGTTCATTTTGTTTAGTTCTTTTTTCGTAAGAGATTTAATGTTTAGTATCGAGCTTAGAAAACATTCGCAGTGTGAGATAGGCAAGAAGTAAGGCATGTAGCAACATCAGCACGGCAAAGGGCTCTCCTTTAAAGGCAAGGAAGGGCAAAAATATTTTAAGTCAAGTGATAGCGATTGCTGTATGAGTCGTACGATTTTTGAATCAAGCACGGGCAACGCCGGGTCATGCTGCTAGTCTATAGTAAAATTACCAACAATACACACATACTAACAAATTGTAGCGACTTCTCTCAAATCCATTTAAGATACTACCAAACAACCAACATCATCTATCTCTATGAGATTATGCTTATTTACATTCTTCAGACTATTTTCCCCATCTTCATTGCCATATTCACAATGTTTCAGCCATTGTATGCTCCGACCTTCTTCGGGTGATTGGAATTTCAAACCAAACCCACATAGTCCAGTGGATAAAGACATTAGTTAGATCCAGTGACTAGACCCCAAAAGTTGTGAGTTCAATACCAGGCTACAGCAGTGATGAACCAAAAAACGTGGAGAGTTGAGTTAAAGGGAAATAACTGAGATATCTAGAAATAGTCATGGCATGTGGAACTAGAACAATCTACCCCGGTGGATGAAATAAAGGGTTCAGTTCAAAATTCCAATCACCTGAAGAAGGTCGGAGTGTACAATGGACAAAACATTGTGAATATAACAATGAAGATGAGAATAATAGCTATCATAATAATAAGAATAATAATAATAATACCCGACAATTTCTTAAATCAAACTGTATTCCAAGATATAATTTCAACAAAACTACAACATAAAACACACATATCACTGCCTCTTGTAATCATATTAATACAAACTTGTAATAGGCACAAAAGCTGAGTATCCTCCACAATATACCCGATTGTGATTGCAGAATAATATATATCATATTTTTATTATTTCAGCATTAAATGACCCATAAAGGAGTTGCTAT
>OZ038496.1:29925316-29939834 GCA_964036315.1 Acanthosepion esculentum
TTTCTGTACAATTTTCAGACTAAACAAATGCTCAGAAATTGGTAAAAGCTATGAATGTCACTTTTGTTACTCTTGCTAATCACATCAGATCATAGCCCTTGTATAGTTTGTAATGTTGATTTTCTGAAAAAAGATGAAAATCAACCTACCCTCATATGCAGTTGCATCAACGTAAACAAATCTAGTCTAATGAAGCCCGAAATGACGAAACGCGTCACAAAAAAGTTTCTCCATTTTGGTCATATATCTTTCTTCCAAAATTGGTCTTGTTATATAAAATATTATGTTATTCTATACAATCGACATCGGAAAATACCAAGCAATAAAAGAATATAAAAACACTTTCAATATTGACCAATTTATTTAGAAATCAGAAAAAATTCTTACTGAAATGCATAGAGGAAAAATTTATCACACGATACACACATGAAATATTAAAAACATCCCATCACATATTTCGTACTTACGCATGTAATTTCTGAGGTAATGGAAGAAATGAAAAAAATGAACTGTTCAAAAAAGCTCAAAATGCTGAACACCAACTCTGCAAAAAGTACGTTTTAATAAAGTCAGAAGTGGCTTATTTCCAACAAACGATAAAGCAAATAAGCAACAATTAAAACAATAAACTAAGTAAATAAAAAAATAAAAAAACACACATCATCTTATGTATAAGTAGCAGGTGGAAATATGTTGGAAGACCAGATCTAATAGAGAATCCATTGGATATAAAATTGTCTAATATTGAACTGGAAGCCCTCGGCTTCAGTTTGAAATTTGCTATCAGTAGGATTCGTAAAGGAGGTCTAGTTGATACAGTAGTTAAAAAATCATAGACAAAATGACATGGCCTTTCAGAAAGGGTTTCTTTCAAGGTATAATCACTGACACTATGAATGGGAAAAGGTTACCAAAGAGACACTTAAATACACTAAGAAACCTAGCAAAACGGGGGGGGGGGACCAATCTACATTTCACCCGCAGACAAGGGAGCGGATATTGTCATAATGAATAAGAACTCATACGATAAAAAAATTAATTTACTACTAAAGTATAATGACACATGAAAAAATGAACGAACAAAAAATAATTAATGAAACAAATATTTAACAAAATGGTTAAGAAACTAATTAAAAATGAAAACAACTCATGGTACAGACTAATAATAATGTCATCCTAGAATACCCAAATTTTACGGTCTCCCTAAAACCCGCAAAAAAGGCATACCAATGCACTCCATTATTTCAGGAATAGATAGTATCTCCAACAAACTGGCAAAAATCCATAACAAAAATTTTAACCCCTCTCCATGGAACAATCAGTCAGTCACATACAAAAAAGTTCAGGCAACCATTCGAAAAACTAAGGGAAACAAATATGGCTGACAAACTCATGGCCAATCTAGATATAAAATCACTTTTAAAAAATCACTTTACACCAATGTCCCAGTTGAAAAATGCCTAAATCTCTTAAAAAAAACATCTAATGCAATCAAAGATAAACCTCTCCCTACCAATTGTTAAAATAATAAAAAATCTGCCGTCTCATCACCAATCAATGCTATTTCACATATATAATATTAATTTTTATAAAATATTAATTTTTATAAACAATAATTTAGATTACCAGTGGGATCACCTCTTAGCGGAGTAATGGCATGTATTTTCCTAGAATTTCTTGAATCAGGTACTTTCCAAAATATTTCACCTAAACAACCAACATACTTCCAAAATAGTGATGATGCTCTATTAATATATCCGTGTGATACTGATTTATCTGATTTTGTACATAAACTAAACAAAATCTAATATACACATGAAATGGAAGAAAACAAAATTTCACCTTTCCTAGATATGATGCTACACTGAATTGACAACAGCTTAAAGCTTAGGGTCCACTGAAAATTAATATAAATGACCTCATAAACTTCTATTCCTATCATAACAACAAAATAAAGTCCAGAATAATCATCGGATTCTACTTAAAAACACTCAGAATTTACACAAGGAAGAGAAATGCATCAAAAGTACTTGCAAGCTCCTCCAGTACTTTAACTATTTCATATTCAATGCATAATAAAAGGCTCATAAAATATTCTAAAATAGGAAAGCTGCCCATCCTGACAAACCCAATGAACCAAAAAATATATATTGTTCTACCCACTAACTCTATCACAACTACATTTGAAAAGAATTTATCTAAACATAAAATTTGTTACAACTATATCTGAAACAATAAAAGACTTAATACAAAACAAAACAAACCAAAACTATCAGCTGCAAGAATTGCCAGAAAGAATATATTGGCGAAATCTCAAGAAATTTAAATAAAAGATTAAGCACATTACTTGCTCACCGAAACAAAATTGACCACAATTATGACATCAAAAATGTTACTCTAATTAAAAAAGAAAACAATTCACTAAGACAAATATGTTTAGAAAGTACTTTAACTGCATAGTTCATCCACAGTAAATATACATCTAGGTTCTTATGATTCACCATTCCTAGCAGATCCTCTCTTGCCACAGTGTAAGATATTTAATAACAAAGATAATGGAAACAAGAAGAAAAGGAATCCCATACACTGGCTAGATTCAGTCAGTTATATGCTACACACTTAGGCTATCATGTATCATTAGATATATGACTGACGGGGCAGATTTTTTTTCCAACAGTAGGTTGCCATTTCTATTCTGCAGTAGACCAGTTGTCATCCAAGGTTATAGAACCCAGTCTTTCCTGCTATTTACCCATAGCTGGGGGGAGAAGATTCATACCTTTCCCAAGAGTATTAGCATGTAAGTGAATGTAATGGATTCGACTGGAATTCAAACTCTGCTTTCTGTTTCCTCAATCCAAGCCACTATCCATTACTTGACCATGCCTAAGATTATATATCCAAAATACATGAAAAAGAAATTTTAAATAATTTTTTTCTTAATTTAAAATTCCAAGCATCTTTTCTTTAGTATAAGGCATGTGCAGTCCTCTGGCTTCATTGATAGTAGTGATGTGGGTGTTGGTGTTAGTGGTGATATTAAGTCCATGATCTTTGAAGAATTTGAAGAGTCGTTTCCTAAACCAGTCAGTTTGTCGTGGATTGGTGTTACATAAAAGGATAACTACATCGTCTCTGTACAGACCAGTGTTCTCACTATCAAAAGTATACCTAAGTCTCCATAGTAGTAGAATGCCAACCAGTTCACAAGCTTCTGCAGAATAAAACACTCCCACTCTATCGAAAAGTTATGATTGTCTTTTTTAGTCCACATAGAACCATCGTGACATAGGATGGGTTTTGGGGCTTGCATAATGATGCTGGTATCCTGGTCAGTGATGGTGCAATAATTCTTGACCAGGTTTATAGCAGCCATTAACAGGTCTTCAGTGATCGACAGGCAGAAGTTGGTGATGTCGAGCTTTATAATTATATATAAATTAGTAAAGAATCTAACCACTCACCAGTAATCCTTAATAACTTGCACAAATCTGTACAACATAAACTCTCTACTAACTCTAGCAACAGAGACATCTTTGACAAATATAAGACAAAACATGTTGATGCACTAAATAAGAGTAAACACAATATTAAACATTCGAAACACTAGTAAGAATACAAATAGTAAACATAAGAATAGAAAACACAACATAATTTGATTCAACCCACCTTTTAACAGTAATGTAAGAACCAACATTAGTAAGATTTTCCTAAATTTATTACACAAACATCTCAGCCATAATCCTTCACTCAACAGAATCTTCAATGAGAACAACATTAAGATTAGTTACAGCTGCACTAGAAACCTTGAGCAACATATAGAACAGCATAATAACGTAACTTTAAACAAATAGTTAAGCAACACTAACAGTAATATTAACATAGAAGAAAAAAGTGTAATTACCTTAAAGGCATTATCTGTCCGATGAATAACTAATGTATGTATAAAGGCGTCATCTATATCATCAAAAACGTCCCTTTTCAGCCCCCCCCCACAACAGTACAAATTGTTACTCCTAATATCTCCCTCCCTACATTCTATATTTTGAATTTACACCCCAATAATATATTGGACTTATATTAACTTTGAGCTTTGAATCTGCATATAATTTTGTGTTCCTCCCATGAGACCCTGTGTTTTTAAAAAAATCAACTGTAATAAGCGACTCAGTTGCCATTTATACCTGACAACTTGGGAAACCATGAAAGTTGCCCTACAAACGTAGTTATATCTGTATTTAGTAATATATACTTCATAGCACAGTTTAACTACAGTGAGCACTGTTTTATTTGCACCATAAATTAAGTAAATATTTATTTGCTTAAATGCATATGCACGCTATCACACGCATGTACAATTGCTAATATCTTGTTATTTAGTTCATATTTACACTTTGATATATACATACATACATACATACATACACATACACACACACACATACATATACATACATATATATATATATATATATATATATAGGCAGAGAAATGTATGACAAAGTGAAAAATTTTTTCATGTGATGCGTTTCGTCCTTTCAAACTTCATCAGCCTAAATTTGTGATGTTGATGTTCGCATGTGCACCAACAAGGGATACAAGAAAACTTCTTCCATTTTGTCATACATTTTTTCCCAATATTTTTCTTGAGATATATACACATAAATAATTAGGGTGCTTCGATTTTACTCTTTTTTTTTTTTTTTTTTCCCAAAAAATCAGCTTTGGACAAGTCTAGAGTTGGGACTTAATGAGAAAAACTCACCAAATTTTAGATTCCTAGCTTTAAACCCCCTTTTGAGGAAATGTAATAAAGAGTCACCATTGAAAATGTGTTTAAAAAGCCATTCATTTTGGCAATATTTGATTGAAAAATGTTATTTTGACACTAAATCTCGTAGTTTGCTATTTGAAAAAAATCAGTTTTACTTTTATTGCATGAAAACTAATTCAATCCAGGTAATTACAGTGTAACCCGGATATAAGAGAAACCCGTACATAAGAGAGATTTTCTCTGGTCCCAAATTAGAGCCTGTGTTAATGTATATGTAATAGACCAAACCCGGATATAAGAGACTTATTATCCGGTCTCGACAACTCTCTTATATCCGGGTTACACTGTATGTGTCATCAAAATTTTCAGTGTAAGAAGATAGCTCGATTTTTAAACCCGACTCTTGGAGCGGTCTTGATAGTGGAGGCATAAAACCACACACAAAATATTTCAGGAAATGCAGTTATTAAAATCAAATTAATATCTTGAAAGATTGTTGCGGTGTTAACGGAAATAAATAACCAGGCCGGTTTATTCCAAGCTAAGAAAATAAATTTAAAACTGGTGTTTAATATTTCTTTAAAATACTGGAAAAGATGAACATATAAAATAGTACAGTACACATATAGCTGTTAGAAGGAATAATATGCTTTATAAATTCACTTTAAATAAATTACGTGCAGTTAAAAAAGGCAATGTATTCAAATCACAGGTTAAGAAGATCAATTAATTAAAAACATCAATTTTAGTTTATTTTTCTTTATGAAAGAATTTTTTCACAATGAATTCAGTAAAACCATTCATAAATATATTCTAATTTATTTTTAGCAATAGTTTTATTTCGGAGAAATACTAAAACACAAAAAACAGGTTTCACTTTTTATTTTTATTGAAACGGATTTAAATTTTGTGGGTGATTATTTACCTGTACACCGTTATGTCAGCGTGCGTTTTGTTTTTATTGACGTAGCAAGCTTTTAAGAAATTTAAGTTACGAAACGATATTCATTGCAAATTTTTAAGTAAAATATAAATTGACCATGTAGTTTAATTTATTATTATTTCTTAGAGTAATATTTTTTCATACATTTTAATGTCTGAAGAAAAACGCAAGATCGGGGAGGATATGTTACTTTTGTAAAATTGTGGCACAAGGCCGAAATGGTTATTTTCTAAGCGTAGTTTACATGTGGCACAAGGCCGAAAGTATAGGGCACATGGTAAGGATCGAACTCATTTTGCAGTCGTAACTGATCTAGCGAGACAAACTTGCTAAAAACAAATCATTTACACCACGCCGAGATGCCCAAACGGAAGATAGGGGAGATGTTTCCTTTGGAGCATCTGTTGCTAATAATGCCTTACTCTTGGATTTACACAGGCTACGAGCATTTTTAACCCAGGCTTTGATTTTAAAAATATTATAATTGATAGGCCAAAAATAGATAGAGTAATGGCTAAAATTAATGAAATATGAAAGACACAATATAAAGTTTATTAAAAATCATGTCTGTTTATGGGTTGATGGCAAGATTAATAAAGAAACTTTGTTGTATAAAGAAGTTATAAGGAAAATGGTGAGATTAAACTAAAAAAAAAAGGTGGCTCAGAACACCATTTAACGTTTATTTAAGACAAGAGACGGGAAAATACCTGATTCATAGAGTAGTTCCAACTACAGCTGCTACTGGTGTTCTAACAGAAAAGGCTTTTCGTGTTTTGGAAGAATGTAATGGACTACACAAATATAAATACTGGATGTAAGGCAGGCCTTGTAGCTGCTCTGGAGAAGAAGCTCCATTGAAAATTACATACAAATGGCTGCTCATTACATCAGAATGAGCTACCATTCAAAGCCGTTTTTAAATATGTTGATAGTACAAGAAGCCTAACTGCTTTTACAGACCCCGTAGGTAAATTGTGCAAAAGGGACTATCATAATTTGCCACAAGTAGAATTTATGAAAATCAGTGACCCTATTGATAATAATGGTCAGAATTAATCAATCTATCCCAAAATGGAATTTGTGAACTTGCAACCACTGAAAAATTTTCAAAAAATGAAATTCAAGCATCTTATTTTATAAATGACACAAAATTAGAGATGCTTGATTTTCCTTCACATTCTCAGAGTGTTAAAAGAGCAAGTGAAATTAACATCTGAAACTTCTTATGTTGTTTACAGATTTGAAGCAAGACATAGACACATTCTTGCAGAAGCCTTGTTAACTAAAACCTTCCTTTGTTTCTAAAGAATCTTTGAAATTCTTAGCTAATTTTCCTACATTTATAATTAAAATTAATTAATCAAAAGAGAAAGCAAATTATGAAGATGAAAATATATAGAAAGTGCTTTAATCCCAACATCCACAATAAATTTACATCAGAATTCTTAACAACATTTAACTTTTCTTAGCCGATCTTTCATTATCGCTTTGTGTGATGTTTAATGACAAAAGTTATAATAACAAAAAGAAACTGAACCAAATCAGTTAGTTTATACACAAAACATATATCTGAGATGGAACAAATACATCGAGTCAGTTGCATCATCCACCGCAAGGAAAGTTGGTTCCCTGTGCCGAGCCAGGAAATTTTTCTCCCGGGAATCGATCCTCCAAATCTATAAATCGACCATTCGCCCTTGCATGGAGTATTGCTGCCATATATGGTCTGGAGCCCCTACTGTTTGCCTCAGGGTTCTTGATAAGATCCAGAGACGGATATGCAATGTAATTGGCCCTGATCTGTCATCTCGTCTGCAGTCGCTCTCTCACAGATGCGGCGTTGCCTCGCTATGTCTTTTTTACAAATACTTTCACGGTAATTGCTCCGAGGACCTGCTTTCGCTGGTCCCTAGGCCTCATGAATTTAAACATCCTACGAGGCTGGCATCCCGTTCCCACCCTTTCACCATTGAAACTGTTAGATGTAGACATATCTTCTACTCCAATAGCTTCATGTCTCGCACATCTCACCTGTGGAACTCCCTTCCCTATTCCTGTTTCCCTGACAAATACAATCTCCAACTATTTAAGTGTAACGTCAATCGACATCTCCAGTTGCCTTGATCTATCCACTTCCCTTCTCCACATCCTTTCACCTTTCATTCCTATCTGCTCTCGCTCCAAATCTTCTGTAACCCCCTTGCCTTGATCGATCCACTATCTTTCTCCATATCCTCTCCTTTACCACTCCTATCTGCTCTTCCTCCAAACCTTCTGTAAACCCCTTGTGTGCTAGTGGCCTCCAGCCTTGCTTGGGGTGATAAGCTTAAAAAAAAAAATATGCTTACATGGTTCATGTAAATGCACTTTCCATGGTGCACTTGCTGAAGCCTTCAAATATCAGCAACAGCCAATATGACATTGAAAGATCATCAAAAACCAACCCTCCACAACATTTGTAATTTTTAGTTTTTTCACCACTAAATCATTTTAATTAACATCAGTTATACTTTCTCATTAAAAATTAATTAGTTAAGAAAAACAAAATAATATTAAACAATGTCTGTTTTTTTCTTATGCAAGTCATTCTTCTTGCCACCAAAAACAATGAGTTGCTGTCATCCAGCTGATGTTGACAGAATTTTAGGAATATCTTTATACTGTTGTGGGCCGGTGTGTGCATTGAGAGATAAACAAGTGTGTCTCCTGAAAATACCCACAACAAACATGGCAAACTTGGAACGTGAGTCCATGTAAAGAAATGTATAATATATGTATATATGTATTTATTGAGGAAATTGTAAGAAAAATGGAAAAAGTTTACTTGTGACATGTTTCATCTGTTTGAACTTCATTAGACTGGGTTTGTTGATGTTCTTATGACTACACATGGGCATAAAAAAGAGATTTGAGAGTTTCAAAATTTTTTAAATAATTTTTTTGCAATCTAGCCATTTTCATCTATATTCTTTTTTTTGTCATCGTCTTTGTTTTTAAATATCCCACATTGCGATAACAGAAAATCTGCCAAGAATTGTGATACTTTGTAAGAACCTGGCTGAATTAGCGATTAAAATATTTTATAGACATTTTCATGTCAGTGAATTATTTTCTCTTTTAATGAGAGTAGCATTTTTTTATGTCAAAATTGGGGTCAGTTTTGTTACGGTGAATAACCAATACATTTTATGTGTTGTTTTTTTTTTTAAATGTCTCTTTTGTGTTCATATAGTCTTTTAAATTTCTTGGGGTTTCTTCAATATATTCTTTCTGGCAATCTTTGCAGTTGACAGAGTAAATTTCTGCTTCAAGTTTTGGCTTGTTATTTTGTATTAATTAAGTCTTTTATTGTTTTAGATGTGACAAATTTTATGTTGAATTTAGATAAATTCTTTTTCGTTGTTGTCGTCATAGAGTTACTGGATAGAATATTATTATTTTGGATTCAATGGGTTTCTCAGGAAGGACAGATTTTCTATTTTTGGAATATGTAATGAGCCTTTTGTTTCACATTGAATATAAAATAGTTAGGGTACTGAAATGTCTTGAAAGTATTTTTGATGAATTTCTCCTCTTCATGTAAATATTGAGGGCTGCAAATTCTGAGTGCTCTTACGTAGAATCCATTGATCATTTTGGATTTTATCTTGTTGTTATGATGGGAATAGAAGTTTATTAGGTCATTTATATTAGTTGATTTTTGGTGGACACTAAATTTTAAGCTGCTTTCAATACAGTATAGAATAATATCTAGGAAAAGTAAAGTAGTTTTCTTCTATTTCATATGTAAATTGTATTGTATGTTCTAGTTTGTTTATCTACAAAATCAGGTAATTCAGTACCATAGGGATATATTAATAGAGTATCATCCTTATATCAGAAGTTTGTTGATTGATTAGGTAAGATATTTTGAAAATGACAAGATTCAAGAATTTGTAAGAAAATACATGTCATCACTCCACTAAGAGGCAATCCTATTTGTAATCCAAATTTTTGTTTATAAAAATTAATATTAAATGTGAAATAGCATTGATTGGTGATGAGACGGCAGATTTTTATTATTTTAACCATTGGTATGGAGAGGTTTATCTTTGATCGCATTAGATGCTTTTTTTTTTTTTTCTTTTTTTTAAAGAGATTTAAGCATTTTTTAACCGAGAGGTTGGTGCAAAGTGATTTTTAATGTGATTTCATATCTCGACTGGCCATGAGCTTGTTGGTCATATTTGTTTCGCTTAGTTTTTCAACAAGGTTGCCTGAATTTTTTATATATGATGGGCTGATTGTTCCAAGAAGAGAAGTTAAAATTTTTGTTATGGTTTTAACCATTTGGGGGGGGGGGGCACTGTCTATTTCTGAAATAATGGTGTGTATTGGGATATCTGTTTTGTGGGTTTTAGAGTGACTGTAAAGTTTTGGTATTCGATGGTGATATTCTATAAGTCTATACCATTATTTGTTTTCATATTTAATTAGTTTCTTGATTTCCTTGTTGAATTTGTTTTCCAGTGGTTATTTTTTGTTCGTTTATTTTTCATATGTGTCTGTTATTGAGAAGTGACTTAATTTTTTTCATGTATCTGTTCATGATCACGATCCCCATCCCTTGTTAGTGGGAGTGATGTGTGTAGTTCTTTATTTCTCACTAGGTTCTTTAGTGCACTTAGGTGTCTCAGTGCTAATCTATTTTTGTTGTTGGTTTCTATAGTAGCAGTATCATTATTTACATATATATATATATATATGTGTAATTTGGCAGCAACTTTTCTTTTAAACATGTAGTATTGAATGTTAAAGACAACATAGTCTTGCATATTTTCTTTTGAATTTTCTCATATTCTCTAATGAGACTTTTGATTTGAAAATGATTTCGAAATATGTATTGTCCATACGATGACCTAGCGCTTTCGAACATCATTGTTCATCTTCAGGGTCAATATTTTTAGTCAAAATTTTTTTTAACAAACATTTGCCAATTATCTTGTAGCGTAATCATGTTGCTACTTTTTTACAAACATAAATAAACATTAAAATCCTTTTAATTTCAAAAGACACGATGATGTTATCACGTGCATAGCGAAGATTTTTATCATGTGACAGCGTGAAAAAGATTTTTATTATACAAGCCAAAAGATCGAAGAATACGTTATAAAATTTAAATATATTATAAACATTGTAAGATGTTACCAGAAATATTGTAATCTATACAATTAATAAGAGGTCTTTTGCTTTTAATATGTAATGCTTCTAATTACTTATTTCGAAATCATTTTCAAATAAAAAGTCTCATTAGAGAATATGAGAAAATTCAAAAGAAAATATGCAAGACTATGTTGTCTTTAACATTCAATACAACATGTTTAAAAGATATATATATATATATATATATATATATATATATATTATTGTGATCCACAAACAGACTGTTTTGCTGTATCACAGCTCATCAGTGTGGCTAGACGTCCAGTTGCCTCTGGCTAGGATCGAAACCCGACTGAATTGGCGTCAGTCGGAAATTCTACCACTAAGCCGTCAGCGCACGGTAGGGATGAAGGTGAATTTTAGCGTATTTATTTTTAGATTTAGATAAACACACAGTGACTGACAATGACTCAATTCTGCCGAAGAGTCTTGCTATATTAGCTTTAATAGTCACTGTTTACAAACACATGCTTCATTCCCACAGAGCTCAACCGAATAGTTACTTGGTTGCACTCCTTGATGTAATGTAACAAACAATTTGACAGGACATTTCTGTTTATGCATGATCAGACACTTTTAATTAGACTTCTTTTTTTTTCAAAAATTGAGTTTGCTTCTTCAGAGACGTGATCCCTCTCTAACTTTGTGCCTTGTAGCATACTAAGCCAATCTGTGTAAACCGCGACCATTGTAAGGAGACCTGGCGTATAATGATGCTTAAGAAGTCCTGCCAATACTATTCACTCCTGTTGTGAGTTCATTGAGAATTTCCTACCGAAGGGTAGCAAGCTTTTCTTTCAGGACAGTTTGTTAGTATATCATGAGTATTACTTCTGTTAACCCATTAACTGCCAAATTTTTTTAATGCGCATTTTTAACCCAGACAGGTGTCTTCGGAGTTTATTTATTTATTCCTTATGTTTAATTTCAGTAGTTACCATTGTCGTTTTTATAGAAACTAGAACATCAAATATATACATGTATAAAACATCAAAAAATAATATTGATTAGAAATAATAAAAAATATACTTTTCAAAATAGTTATTATTTTTCTACTCGTGAAATGTAAAATTACGACAGAAAGTATCTTCTTATGGCTAATAATAAAAACTTTAAAGGCTAAGTGTTGTAAAATATACCTCTCCAAATGCAATGTATGTAAGCAATTCAATGTAAATACAAGGAATAACATGTAGTGAGTTTAATTTTAACAGATCCCTAAATGGGGCTCATGGCAGGTAACAGGTTAAAGTTGGCCAATAATCTGTCGAAACACAATCTTCAGCCATTTCATCTAAGAGACAAGCAAGTGAGCACTTGCACACTCAAGAATAAACATGACCATTGTTTACCTAGATAATCAAGAATAAATATGGCCATTGTTTACCTAGATAATCAAGAATAAATATGGCCATTATTAATCTGCAGATTCAAGTAGAGACATAGCCAATGTTTAACAATTTACAAATATTTAATTTAGCATTACAGCCTAATATCTGTCATTTATCAACATAGTTTATATATATATATATATATCTTCCGATGTGTCATTTAGTAATAGAATTTCAGTTCGGTTCTCAATTTGTTATTGTAAACCCTCATCTATCTTATATAAGTAAATTGATGACAGCTGGTGATTGGCATATTGTCATTTCAAACTTTTCTCCAATTTATGTCATCTTTTCACGCATCACAAATTAATGGTAGTTAGTTTTCTTTCTTATTGTTTTTACTCTTAATGACTCATGAAGGTTTTATCTAAATGGAATCCTTATCAAGCTGGCTTCTGATAGTAATATCATGTGTTTTTAACAATATACTGATATGAACTGCTTAAAGCAATAAGCCTTGATTTTATATATAATATTGGAATACAATGGACTCTGAGGAAACTATGCCATAAATCTTGCCTGGTAACATGCTTTGTACCAAGATTTTCTAAATAAAAAGACATTTCTAAAATCATTTCATTCATTTGTAAATAAGTCCTGAAAGTTTCATTAAAATCCGACAATTTTTTTAATTTTTGTAAGAATTTGCAAATTAATGTGTTTCAATTGCAAAGAAAGACACTAAAATTTCCTATACAAATTTATGGTCTTTTTTAACCAAAATTTCAGACGTTCTAAAAATATTAAGATTAAATTAAATAATCAAAACATCCTTTGGCCTTTCCTCTTCATAATAACAAAGATTTTGGCAATAAAACTTTGTTTTTTATTAAGTTTGGGGTTTTTTTTCATCATGTATACTAATCTTTTTAGTGGATCTGTGGAGGTACCTAAATATTAATAAAAAGAACTTAAAAGTATTCTGTCATTTTTGACAGCTGAGATAAATTGATTGATTTGTTTTCTCTGACTTATCAACCCATTGCAGGTTATTTAAAGCCAGAAATAATGGAAAATAACAGGAAAACAGCTGGTAACCCATTTAACAATTATGAGCATTTGAAGGTTTTGATAGATATATATATATATATATATATATAACAAATATATATATATATAATATATGTATATATATATATATAATATATGTATATATATATATATATAATATATGTATATAATATATGTATATATATATAATATATGTATATAATATATGTATATATATATATATATAATATATGTATATAATATATGTATATATATATATATATAATATATGTATATAATATATGTATATATATATATATATAATATATGTATATAATATATGTATATATATATATATATAATATATGTATATATATATATATATATATAATATATATATATATATATATATATATATATATATGTATATAATATATGTATATATATATATATATAATATATGTATATAATATATGTATATATATATATATATAATATATGTATATAATATATGTATATATATATATATATAATATATGTATATAATATATGTATATATATATATATATAATATATGTATATATATATATAATATATGTATATATATATATATATAATATATGTATATAATATATGTATATATATATATATATAATATATGTATATAATATATGTATATATATATATATAATATATGTATATAATATATGTATATATATATATATATAATATATGTATATAATATATGTATATATATATATATATATAATATATGTATATAATATATGTATATATATATATATATAATATATGTATATATATATATATATAATATATGTATATAATATATGTATATATATATATATATAATATATGTATATATATATATATATAATATATGTATATAATATATGTATATATATATGTATATAATATATGTATATATATATGTATATATATATATATAATATATGTATATATATATATATATAATATATGTATATAATATATGTATATATATATATATGTATATATGTATATAATATATGTATATATATATATAATATATGTATATAATATATGTATATATATATATAATATATGTATATAATATATGTATATATATATATAATATATGTATATAATATATGTATATATATATATAATATATGTATATAATATATGTATATATATATATAATATATGTATATAATA
>OZ038496.1:29952534-29997534 GCA_964036315.1 Acanthosepion esculentum
TTAAGAATAAAATGGGTTTTTAGTCCTCGACTGGGCTGTCTTGAAGGATGACTCTTAAATTCAAACCCTTGTAAATAATACAACAGACTGAAGTATTTAACTGTGGTAGGGCAACCAATCTCTGAGAAGGAAAACTAAATTAAAACCTTTGAAAATAATAGGACATATTGAGTTCTTTCGCTTCGGCAGGACAGTAAGTCTAACAAAACGGCAACACCTTAATTCAGACTCTGTTAAATAACTGGGTTGTTCAGCACCAGTCCAAGAAAAGGAAAACTTTGAATTAAAACCCTCTTAAATAATAAGGCAGACTGGGCTCTTTAACATTATTTGGGCAACCAATTCAGGAGAAAGCAATTCTGAATTCAGACCGTAGTAAATAATAGGGCATACTTAATTCTTTAGTCTTGGTAGAGCAATCGGTCTAAGAGAAGGACAATTCCTTAATTCACTCTCATAAATAATAGGGTATACTGTGTTTTTCAGCCTTGATAGGGAAGCTACTATTTTGCAGCTGAAAACTTGTCATGTCTAGTTGTCGTATTGCACACTCTGTAGTTTCTGTAGAAATAAATATGGACATTCTTTTCAGAATAAAAATGCCATATTCAATAGCTATATGGAAAGATAGTTTTGTAGCTGCAAACTCGTTCTATCCATTCGTGTTATTCTGCTCCCAGTGTCCATTGTAGTTGCTATAGAAATACTTTCAGAGTGAAATTGCATAACAAATGGTGGTGACTATGTGGAAAAATAGTGTTTTGTAGCTGAAAACTTGCTCTATCTAGTGGTGTTATTTTGCTCTCTGTATCTGTTGTAGCTTCTGTGGAAAGAAATAGGAGGCATTACTTTCAGAGCATTCTCTGGGATAAATTAGATCGGAATTTATTGGATATGAGAAACATGTGACATATGCTGCACTCACCAGAAGAAATGGATTTTTATTAATTTTTGTTAAAACTGAAAATAAACAATGCAATGTTGATTCTGTTGGGCCGGTTTGTTTTTAGAGTATTTTAAAAAATAAACTATTTCTATTTGTTGACAATAGATCGTGTGTAGTATTCTATTTTCTTTTTTCCGACACATTGAGCTACAGGTGATAAGCTATAAATGTAACTGTAACAGATGTGGCAAATTTTTTTTTTTTAATTGTTCTATTTATTTACTAATTTGCTTTTTCACCCACTGCAACGAATTAATTTTTTTTTCTCATTCCAGTACTATGAATGCATTTAACTTTTCTTTTTCTTTTTTTTTTTTTTTTTTCAGTTGTTAATGAAAATTTATTTTTCCTATGTTGACTTAAATCTTCTCTTGTTCTGGGAATGTTAAAAAAACATCAGTTATAAGGAAATATAAAATATATAAAAATTTTTTTTAAATAAAACAAAACAAATGGTCTGGTGCCCCTGCTGTACATCTCAAGGTCCTTGACAAAATCCAGAGACGAATATGCAATGCAATAGGTCCTGATCTGGCATCACATCTACAGTCACTTTCTTGCGGACATGCAGTGGCTTCCCTCTGTCTCTTCTACAAGTATTTTCACGGCAGCTGTTCCAACAAGCTACTTTCACTGGTTCCCAGTTTAAGTGAGCTACAAGCTGGCATCTCGGCCCCACCTTTTCACTGTCGAAATGGTCAAATGTAACCGTC
The DNA here is from genome assembly GCA_964036315.1 of Acanthosepion esculentum. Taxonomy (NCBI): domain Eukaryota; kingdom Metazoa; phylum Mollusca; class Cephalopoda; order Sepiida; family Sepiidae; genus Acanthosepion; species Acanthosepion esculentum. Next base: position 29,954,194 of record OZ038496.1, read on the forward strand.
TCTTCTACTCCAACAGCTTCTCTCACACTTCTCATCTGTGGAATTCCCTTCCTTTTGCTTGCTTCCTCGCTGACTATAATCTTCAAATATTCAAGTGTAATGTCAATCGACATCTTCTGATACCTTGAGCTTGTTCCCCGCATCTTTGTCTGTATCCTTTCCTCAAACACTCCTCTTTTCTCTTGTTCTCAATCCTCTGTAACCCCTTGCGTGCTAGTGGCACTCTTGATTTGCTTGGGGTGAATTGCTTATAAAAAAATCATGAATTTCTGTAGAGATCCAGAAGTACAAGGCCCGAGTGTGTCTCAAGGTAGAGGGTTACAGTGTAAGAGGCATGGTTTATGTGGTTTGGGCAAGATAACAGTTAACCCAAGACTTGTACCCCTTAAAATTGTAGTGATTGGGGAAACATCCTTTTGGGAGTCAGTTCCACAAATCAGCAGTTCGTGGGAAGAATCTGCTCAATAGAATACAAAGGAAATGAAGGTGATTTGTTACAATGTGTGTGGCGTGGCAGTTCTTTTTTTTTTAATCAATTCACCCCAAGCAAGGCAATGATGCCACTAAGATGCAAGGCTCTACTGAAAGTGAAAGAGAAGGAAAAGTGTTTTGTAAAAAAAAAAAAAAACAGAAACCCCATCTTAAACAAGAAGCAAGGAATAAACCTCTACTCCTTTTCAAAAGACCAGGGAGGGAAGGTGAACCAGAAGATCGGCGAGCCGTGAAGGTTAGAACTGGCGGAACAAAGAAATGTAGTTTGTCTGAACACTTTCCATGGAAAATGCAATAGAGCAGCAAGGGCTTTGCAATGTTTTGTCTGTGGGAAAGGGGTTGCAGGGTGGGGGGTTCATCACCCACAAGGCTGCGGAGACGCTTTCGGACTCTATTGAGACTGGAAAGTGAGAACTGGATTACCCCCTGCCCATATATGGCAACAGTACTCCATTTTTGGCCTGATTTGTCTCTTGTAAATGCAAAGGAGTCCGGTACTTACTAGAGTGGTGCAGGGAACTAACCTTTTAGTGATGGATCATATGTACGAGTTCCACTTAAGGTCTGGGTTGATTGCCAATTGGTGCTCAGGGCATGGGGCCTCTCTGAGAAAACACCCGTTCATTGTGATTGGTGATAGTTTTGAGTCTGATTGGTGATGGTGAAATGCCGCAAGTTAGAGAAGCAGAATAGGTAAAAGAAACCCTTTTATGCCATTGTTCCTCAGCAAAGTGATTTAGCAAAGATAATAGTTAGGGATGATGTGTTCGAAGGACACATTAGTGACACTTATGTTTGAATGACGATAATGCACATAATTTACTACTGGCCTAAGAACACAACACTGGATGTTGAAGTCTCAAAAGATCAGAATCCTTAGGGACATAATATTGGATACCATAACATCAGCTATTGAAATTGCAAAATATCTAAATTCTGAAAGGCGCCATTGTGAATGCTACACACATATTTGTAGAACAGAAGATTGGAAAGGCTAAGAAAAGAATGAGAAGATAGAGGCAGAGGATGAAAGAAGAGTTAGATAATGGTAGTCTTATCAGAAGGGATAAGGGAGTGAATGAGAAGACACACACAATGAGTGAGAGTGGAGGGAAGCGATAATGGTAGTTGTATTGGAAGAGACGGGATGAGAAGATACAAGCACAGTGAAAGAAGAGCAGAGGCATGATAATGGATAATTTTAATTGCTTTGGAAGGGACAAGGGCGAGAATGAGAAGATACGGGCACAGAGTTAAAGAACAAAAAAATAAAAAGGTCGAAGGTATAAGATAATGGATAATCTTCTCGACTCCAATGCAATTTTTGCTGGTTCATTGAGTTTTCATCATTAATTTCAGATGAGTGTATCTTATTTTTCTGTTTTTTTTTTTTGCAGTGGGGGGGGTATCACATTATTCAGACAGACAACATGGAGATTATTAAAATGAGATGTTTTAATAAATGCCACACCTTTCCTCCACATTCATAATTACATAGTGACAGAACCACATATTTTTGGCTTCTGTTATTGCCGCCCACTGTTTTGATCAGTACTCAAAAAAACCCTAAAAAGCAAATAAAATATTTCTGGGGATAGGCAAAATTTTTAAATAACTGGTAAATAAAAAAAAAAAAATAAAAAAAACATCCATCAAACATGGCACATGGAACTAGAACAGTCCACCCCAGTGAGCGAAGTAATGGGTTCAGTTTGACATTCCAACCACCTGAAGAAGGCCGGAGCATACAACAGCCGAAACATTGTAATAAATATGTCGACAAAGATTAGGACAATAGTCCGAATAATTTAAATAGTGTACATAATATCTCATCTTAGAAATATAGACAGATAGTTAAAGGCCGAAACATTGTAATAAATATGTCGACAAAGATTAGGACAATAGTCCGAATAATGTAAATAGTGTACATAATACCTCATCTCAGAAATATAGACAAAATATATTTTTTTCCACTAAATTTTGTTTTAATCTGTATGATGTGCATTGAAAATCAAGAAGAAAAGGATTGTCTAGGGTCAGGAATGAAGACAAGCATTACTGATAGAATAGGGCTATAACATGTACAATGTGCAGCAGAAATACCTTCCATATAATGGTAAGACTTTCATGCTAATGGCGTCTTCATCTTGCTAGTCTTACCATTATGTGGAATCATCCTGGGTATGATGATAAACCTCATCCAGTAGCAGGGAGGTTTTGAGGAGTGTGGAACCACCTCTTAATTGCTGGTGTTCAGCACCCCTGACCTGAGGTGGCAGCACCTGTTAGGATCCCAGCTATAGGCAAATCGTGAACTCCCGAACTGAGCTCAAAACATGAAAATATAAAGATACATTAGAAAAAATTACTGGCAATAATTTTTTTTGGGGGGGGTGGGTAGAGAAAAATTAAAACTCTCAAGAAAATTAAATTTCAACATTAAATGACCCATAAGGTGTTGATATGCCATTAAACAAACCAAACCGCGCTGTATAATGTAAATGCATTGCTAATGATTTTATTATAGGAATACATTGAATGTCAAGAAGAAAGGGATTGTCAATGGTCAGGAATGGAGGCAAGTGTTCCTGACAGAAATTTTGTTTTCTTTTTGTTTATAATATTGTCACATTTTAATTGTTTTTTTTTTTTTCTTTTCCAGTAATTTTGATCAGTATGTGTTGAAAGCTATGCAAGTTCGGCGTTTGATCCGAGATGACTACATGAAAGTATTTTCAAGTGGCATCGACCTGCTCCTCACTCCAACAACCTCGGGAGACGCCCCTCTCTATCAGATGCTTACCAAAGAGGAAAATCATTTGCGCACAGGACAGCAAGATTTATACACTGCCCCAATTAATCTGGCAGGTTAGTTTTTTTTTTGTCTTTTTCTTGGAGAGGTGGGGCGGAGAAGTGCAAAGATTTGTACTCTCCTCAAGACATGGGTCACAAAGAAATGTCATGACATATACCTTGTCGTCATCATGTCCCCTTCCTTAGGGGCACCACATGTACTGCAGCAGTGGCGTTTCTAGGGCCAAAATAGCCGGTATTCTGTTTCTTGAGTGTCCACACCTGTTTTTCTTTTTTCACTTCAATCTTGTTAGAACACTTTATTTGAGGAAGACTCTTGACTTAAATACTGAGGTAGACAACATACTACAATCTTTTATGTGCCATCCCTTCATGATGTGAGTGATCATAGCTCTCCACAATCTCCTCTCTCTTGTAGCTCATAGTAACATTTATTCTTTTGCTAAGTCTCCCATTCTTTCATCCATTCAAACAAGATCATCATGTAAGTATCCCACTACCTTCTCCTGTACCATTGGTCTTTGATATGTCCTGTGTGTATCAAATTCTCTGTGCCTTCCTTCCTTGTTTTCTAAGAATGTTATATTGAGTTTTTGTAATCAGACATTTTGTTTTCTTAATCAATTCAACATCCTGATTAAGATGATAAACTACATCCAACAGCAAGGCCTCTAATCAGGAGGTTTTGTAGAGCATGGTAGTACCTGTTAGGGTCCCAGCTATGGGCAAATAGTTAACCCCCAAACCAAGCTCAAAATGTGTAAAAATAGGTTTTATTACCAGCAATGAATTTTTGAAGAAAAAATTATTATCAGCAAGCATTATTACCAGCAATAATTTTTTGGAAAAATATCACCAGCAATACATTTCTGAAAAATTAAATATTACCAGCAATACACTTTTTGAAAAAAATATTACCAGCAATAAAAATCTTGTCAGCATTAAATAACCCACTGAGGTATATGCTGTAAACCAAACCAATCACCCCAAGCAAGGCAATAATGCCACTAAGACGCAAGGGGCTACTAGGAGTGAAAAGGAATCAGAAACCTACTCCTAAACAGGAAACAAGGGATCTATTCCCCTTTAGTACCTCAGTGAGGCAGCTGCTCAAAGAAAAAAAAAAAAGTCACATTTTTGCCTTTGTGGAGACAGCAAATAAAGATCCTCTCTGTGTTATTTTTTTTCTTTTTCAATTTTTTAATTCCATTCCCACTGTTCTTCTCTACTTTCTCAGAAACATAGCAAGCAATCTTTCCCTCAAAATAGCGAGAACAAAACTGGGAAAGATGCCCTTTGTTACTGTTTAATCATGTATCTAACTACCTCCCTACTTGAGGCAAGCTATCGAACTACATGCTTAAACATGAGGTCTCCCTCGTATCTCTCCTACACCTCAATCTTTCAAGCATATACTTGCCACTTTTCTACCCATGGTGACATTATTGTTTCTGTCCCTGTCTCCAAACCTGAATACTTTTGACCCAGACATTCTCAGAGCCCCAACTCACTTCATTCTTTTTGGGATCCCCTGTCTGTTCAATTTGTCCTCTATTTTCAATTGTCATCTGGCAATTTTTTTTTTTTTTTTTTTTGTTTCACCATTATAATTTATTATTTATACTTATGGCTGAAATCCCTCCCTTAGTTAAAACGATTCCCCTATGAGCCAAGTACTGCTGAAAATCCCTATTTTAACCACATTATGTGGTGTGTAAAAATTTCTGTAATTGTAGTGCATGGGGAAAAAAAATGGTTTAAACCTGTGTCAGAAAATTCTGGTCATGACTTACTGGTCTCTTCATATAAGCAAGATGTGTGGAGATGTTTTCGTTTTTAAATCCTGGATACTTCTCACAAATTTCCATTACTTATTTCCATATTTTAAAAACCAATAATTATGTTTAAATATTTTATTGCTTTTTCTTTTTTCGCTGCAGTAATTTGTTTTTATTTTTATTTTTTTTATTTTTTTTTTAACCCTTGGTAAATTTTTCTTAAAAAGACTTTTTTTTTCTTTTTTTTTTTTTTTTAAACTACTAGTCAATTTTAGTTTTATTTACATATTTTAAAAACAAATAACTATGTTTAAATATTTTATTACTTTTTATTTTATTACTGCAATAATTTTTTTTTTTTTTTCCTTGGTAAATTTTTCTTAAAAACACTTTTTTATTTTTTTTTTTTATTTTTTTATTTTTTTAAACTCCTAGTCAATTTTTTTAACACTTTTACTTGCTCTTTTGTTTCTGAATTTTTCATAACCCCTGGGCACTTTGTTTTGCTTTCCCCACTCCCTAATCATTTCTTTTTTTTAAAAACCTCTAGTCACTTCTGTTTTTTGGGGGTTTTTTTTACTACTACTACTACATCATAATACAACAACAACAACAACCTGGTAATATATATTTTTTAACTACTATTCATTCTTTTAAGCATTTGGTAATTTTCTTTTTAAAGTATTCATTTTTAGAAAAATCCTCGTAACTTTATTTTAACCTCTGATAACTTATTCACCATTTTTACTTATTTAACCTGCATTTTTCATTTTTGTAAAAAAAAAAAAAAAAACTTTTTTTTAACCTGATAATATTTGAATTTGAAAAGTCCAGCTAATGAGTATCTCTCATTCACATGTTTAAACCTTTTTTAATTAAGCACTCTATACATGTGGCCTTGTGCCAAAATTAAGCTAGACTTAAAAATCACTGATCATGCTGTAGTGTCTGTCAACATCGCGTACTCCACCCCCAGCAAAGAACCTCCTACCAGCAGAACATCTTTCTGTTATCAACAAGCTGACTGTGACACATTCCCTGATTTCCATCACGATGTCCCCTGGAATGTGGTCTTTAATCTCCCCACTCAAGAATGCACTTCTGAGGTCTCCTCCTGGGTAAAAGCTGGAATCAAGGCTTTCATCCCCACAAGGAAATATAAGGTTAAATCATGCTCATCCCCTTGGTTCTCTGCTGCTTGCTCAGCTGCCATTGCCCATAGGAATCACTACTTCTGCCCTGTACCATAGTGACATGTCAGATTGCAACAGATGTCTATTTCTCTCAGCTCGTAATGAGTGCAAGCATGTCTTCAATGAAGCAAAGTCACTATTTGCTGAAAGAATGAAACAACGTATTGCATCTCGCAAATTCGGTTCCAAAGATTATTGGCGTCTCTGCAAGAGCATACTAAACAACAGCAAACCCACAATACCTCCTTTATTCAACCAATTTGAGGTCCTGACTTCCTCAGTTGATAAGGCCAAGTGCTTTGCTCGTAAATTCTCATCCAATTCAACACTTGACTCGTCTGGTGTACCTACACCTGATTTCCCCCCGACTAGAACTGAGGCTCGGTTGAGCGACTTACACATAACCTCATCATTGGTATTGGGCATCATCTCTAAATTAGACTCCCATAAAGCTAGCAGTGGGGGCGGGATACCAGCCATTGTCCTGAAGAAATGTGCTCCTGAACTGGCTCCTGAACTGGCTCCTGTCCTCTCCAAACCGTACAACTACTGCCTCAACGACTCCTGCTTTCCATCCTGTTGGAAGTTTTCATTTGTTGTGCCTGTCTTCAAGAACTCTGGAGACCCTTCTGACCCATCTAACTACCATCCTGTCAGTCTCCTACCACTCTTCAGCAAATTCTTTGAAGCTTTAATCAATGCCAAAGTGGTTAAGCAACTTACATCCCATGATCTGCTCTCTGACAAACAATATGGTTTCCCTCTTTGCCCAATCTACAGCTGATGTGCTCACAGCCATAACTGAATTTGTTTACCAAGCACTTTACAATAACAGAGAAGCTTGTGCCGAGGCTCTAGATATCTCTAAAGTGTTTGATAGGTTTTGGCATGCTGGCCTCCTTCATAAGCTTCAGGACAAATATTTGACTTAATACAATCATTCCTGTCAAACCGTGTAATGAAGGTCGTCCTTAACAGATTCTCCGCCAGTTCCTTTCTCACGAACACAGCTGTTTCCCAACGCTCTATCCTGGGTCCTACACTGTTCCTTATCTTGATTAACGATCTTCCCAATGTCATCAGTTCCCAAGTAGGCATCTATGCAGACGACACCACTATTTACTCCTGCCTAAATAGCAAATCAGTATCGCTGACAAAACTAACCTGGCCGTTGGTCTCGAAAAGGACCTCCAATCGGTTGTTGACTGGGACAGGAAATGGCTGGTTAACTTTAATGCCTCAAAAACAAAACTGCTCTCTATTACTCACTAGAGAGAACCCTCCCTGCATCCCATTAGAATATCTGATGCTCAGCTCCATGAGAACACCTCTCTGCAGCTGCTTGGTCTCACACTGTCTGCTGACATGAGATGGAACAATTACATTGAATCAATAGCTTCATCTACCATAAAGAAAGTTAGTTCTCTGTGTTGCCCCAGAAAGTTTTCTCACCCAAGTCCATCCTTCAAATCTGTAAATCAACCATTCGCCCTTGCATGTAGTATTGCTGTCATATATAGTCTGGAGTCCCCGCTGTTTATTCTTAGGGTCCTCAACAAAATCCAGACACGGATATGCAATGTGGTTGGCCCTGATCTGGCATCTCATTTACAGTAGCTCTCTCAGGTGTGCGGTCACCTCCCTCTGTCTTTTCTTCAAATACTTCCACAGTAACTGCTCCAACAAGCTATTTTTGCTGGTTCCCAAACTGCATGAATTTAAACATGCCACTAGGTCGGCATCTCAGTCCCACCCTTTCACTGTTGAGACAGTTAAATGTAGCTGTCTATTCTACTCTAATAGCTTCATGTCTCGCACTTCCCATCTGTGGAACTCTCTTCCCCTTACTTGCTTCCCTAATAGCTATAATCTCCAACTATTCAAATGCAATGTCAATCGACATCTCCAGATGCCTTGATCTATTCCCTGTTCTTCTCTTCATCCTTTCTTCTTTCATGCCTCTTAACTCTTGCTCCCACATTCTGTAACCCCTTGCATGCTAGTGACACTTCCACCTTGCTTGGAGGGAAAAATCTTTTTTTAAATTTTTTTCAGTTCACATGATAATGCAATGGTAAGTGAGATTGTCTTAAAGACCAGTTTCCAAATATCTAATTGATTTGTTTTTTAGGGCTTATCAACACTTTACAGGTTATTTATTTAATTTTCCAAGTTCTGTGCCATATGTCCAGGAGGACACATGCCACAGTGGATAAAGGCGTTAGTTAGATCCAGTACCAGGACCCAAAGAATGTGAGTTCAATACCTGGTTAAGGCGATGGAGAGCTTGGAGAGGGGAATTAACAGGAGATAACTGATAACTGACATCCATTAGACATGGCATGTGGAACTAGAACAGTCTACCCTAGCGAGCAAAATAAAGGGTTCAGTTCGACATTCCAACCACCTGAAGAAGGCCGGAGCATACAACAGCCAAAACGTTGTGATAAATATGGCAACAAAGATGAGGATGATAGTCTGAGCAATGTAAATAGTGTACATAATACCTCATCTCAGAAATATAGACAAATATATTTTTTATTTTCATTTTCTTAGAAAATATGCATCCTATGAAAATTTCTCGGACATTCAGGCCGGTAAATGTTGTTAATACTGTTTATTATAAACAGAGCATTTACTTAAATATTTGTATCTATAAAAAAGAATGTATAAACATAAAAATGTCTTTAAATAATTTTCGGACTTTGTCCATTTCATAATGTGTGACGTGATTTGTTTACATTTACATACGCCATCAGTAGATATGAATGTACGTGAGAGATTCATAGAAGATTGTAGTTTAAAAGCAGTAAAATCGACCTTGTTAACCGAACAATCCTCCGTGGCTCAATCAGTTAAGGTACGTCAAGCTAAATGACAGTTTCGTATAGGATACAGGTTACATTCCTGTCGGAGGACAAATATTTTCTATGAAAATTTTTCGGACATTCAAGCCGGAAAATGTTGTTTAATACTTTTTATTATAAACAGAGCACTTACTTAAATATTTGTATCCGTAAAAAGAATGTATAAACATAAAAATGTCTTAAAATAATTGTCGGACTTTGTCCATTTCATAATATATAAGCGATAATGTCTTATAATTATACATGATGAGGAAATGTTGAAGATGTTGGGAAACTAAATTTAATCTTTTTTTTCTTTCTGGCACTCCACAAATATCGCCTTGTACCGTACTAAGCTCAGCTTAGTAAATATCAGTATAAGAATAATTTTAGCTGTTGACCATGTGGTGAGGGTTACCAGCCAGACTCACCTTGTAAGGAGCTTAATCTTTACTGGGTGACCTACTTTAGCTTTGTGTCAGATGACAAGCTGGATATTTGCTATTGAATAGGGGTTGGATAGCTCACCTAACCTTACACACCTTTTGCTGGTGGTGGGAGCACAATAATTACTGGGTGACCCACCATTGTATCATTATGCCAGATAAAGCTAAATAAATATCCTTGTCACCTGCTGACGGCTGATGGTTAGTAAGCTCATCATGGTGAATTCATGCGTGACTGAGTATCCATTATTTCGCGTAAGTGAAGCCGAGAAAATGTTGAGACACCTGAACATAAAAAGGAAACGTTTTTTAAGTAAGGGTCTACTGTCTTGAGTCTTTTTTATTTTCAATTTGATCGAAAGACTGACTTGTTTGAACAATATCAAATATGGCCATAGATTTTTTTTAAGTAAGGGACTACTGTCTTGAGTCTTTTTTATTTTCAATTTGATCGAAAGACTGACTTGTTTGAACAATATCAAATATGGCCATAGATTTTTTTTAAGTAAGGGACTACTGTCTTGAGTCTTTTTTATTTTCAATTTTTATCGAAAGACTGACTTGTTTGAACAATATCAAATATGGCCATAGATTTTTTTTAAGTAAGGGACTACTGTCTTGAGTCTTTTTTATTTTCAATTTGATCGAAAGACTGACTTGTTTGAACAATATCAAATATGGCCATAGATTTTTTTTAAGTAAGGGACTACTGTCTTGAGTCTTTTTTATTTTCAATTTGATCGAAAGACTGACTTGTTTGAACAATATCAAATATGGCCATAGATTTTTTTTAAGTAAAGGACTACTGTCTTGAGTCTTTTTTATTTTCAATTTGATCGAAAGACTGACTTGTTTGAACAATATCAAATATGGCCATAGATTTTTTTTAAGTAAGGGACTACTGTCTTGAGTCTTTTTTATTTTCAATTTGATCGAAAGACTGACTTGTTTGAACAATATCAAATATGGCCATAGATTTTTTTTAAGTAAGGGACTACTGTCTTGAGTCTTTTTTATTTTCAATTTGATCGAAAGACTGACTTGTTTGAACAATATCAAATATGGCCATAGATTTTTTTTAAGTAAGGGACTACTGTCTTGAGTCTTTTTTATTTTCAATTTGATCGAAAGACTGACTTGTTTGAACAATATCAAATATGGCCATAGATTTTTTTTAAGTAAAGGACTACTGTCTTGAGTCTTTTTTATTTTCAATTTGATCGAAAGACTGACTTGTTTGAACAATATCAAATATGGCCATAGATTTTTTTTAAGTAAGGGACTACTGTCTTGAGTCTTTTTTATTTTCAATTTTTATCAAAAGACTGACTTGTTTGAACAATATCAAATATGGCCATACCTTTATTTCATCCACCAGTGTAGATTGTTCTAGTTCCACGTACCATGCCTCTACCAGTTGTCTCAGTTATTCCCCTTTAACTCAACTCTCCAAATTTTGGTTCACCACTGCTGTGGCCTGGTATTGAACTCACAACTATTTGAGTCTAGTCACTGGATCTAACCAATGTCTTTATCCAGTGGATAAAGACGTTGGTTAGATCCAGTGACAAAAACTTGGAGAGTTTAGTTAAAGGAAAGTATCTGAGACATCCGGAAGGAGCATGGCACGTGGAACTAGAGCAATCTACCCCAGTGGACAAAATAAAGGGTTCGGTTCGAAATTCCAATCATCTGAAGAAGGCTAGAGTGTACAATGGCTGAAACGTTGTGTATATGGCAATGGAGATGACGATAACAGTCCAAATAATGTAAACAATGCAAGTAACCATAATACTTCATATCAGAGCTATATACACTTTTTTATTCATATGGAATAAATAATTCATTTTTTGCATCCCTCTGGGCAGAGGGAGACTGTCTTTAGATCTGTCTCAGCCACAGAGCAGCCTTTCCGATCAAGTAAAGACTGAACAGTGACTTTAAGCAAACTGATTCTCATCATAAGTTCCTCAAATTTTTCATATATGTTCAGTTTCATATCCAAAGTAATTTTCTAAAGTAATGGATTTTTTTTATTAATCTGACAGACTTTTATCACTTTAAATGTCTGATGTTTTTCTCTAAAGTTTCTCGAAAATTCAGACCAGTCGATGAAAATAAATAAATATATTGTTTAATAAATAAACAGAGCGTCTACCCAAATATGAGTAACCACTAAAAATAACATTTAAAATGATAAAAACCTGTCGGATTGATGAATAAAAATCCATTACATCTTTAGACAATTACTTTGTTTACTTTTGGATACAAAATTGAGGAGATACAGTAATTTTGAAGAATTTAATATGTGAAAATTTTGCTTAAAGGCACCATTCAGAATGAATTATTTGTATATGTGTACTCTTGTATATGTTCTTGAAATTACATTTTCCAATGCTTATGGCCACATCACCTTGAAACACTGGTTCCCATACGATCAACCAAAGTTAAGCAACGTCAAGCCTAGCTTCATTACCTAGATGGGTAACCACTTGGGAATACCTGGTATTGTAAACTTTGACAGGCGGACAGTGTAATGTATAATAGTTTTGAATTGTTAATCGGAGAACCGAGTTTCAATTCCAGTTGGGTTTGTTATATTCATTTACATGCAAATACCCTTGGAAATGGGATTAATCCACTTCTTCTCCCCTCAGCTATGGGTTAATTAGTAACACTTGTATCACTAAATCATTATTATCTGTAAAAAAAAATTCTTACAATCTAAAAATATTTTCTGGCTTTAAATCACCAACCATAGAAAACGAATCAGTCAATCAAATTTGTATCGATTTTCCAAGCGTAGCTTGGATGTGGCACAAGGCCGAAAGTATGGGGCACCCAGTGAGGATCGATCTCACTACTCAGTTGTAATTGTTCTAACGAGACAAGCTTGCTAACCATTACACCGCCTCGAGGTGCCCAATCAATCAAATTTGTATAAAAGAATGATTGCTGCCGAAATGCACACTTATATAATTTATGAAAATCATGAATATAAATTTGGATTAGATGTACTTTACTGTTCTCCCTATCTTACTGAATAGTTTTCATAAAATACAGTGTCAATTGCTACAAGAGAGGTTTAAATTGGAATGATGAAAATGAAACGTTACTCGTCATTGGCTTTAAATAACCAGCAATAAGTTAAGCTGTAAAAAACAAATTGATTAATCATTGAAGCATTCAAAATAATGTTATAAATGTTATTTGTGATTTTGCAAATTTGTAAAGAAACTGCAGAATAGTTCAGTTGCTATTTAATTAAAAAGAACATAAGATATTTCAGTCGCTGAAGGAATTTTTTAATTTTTATTACTTAAAATAAAAAATACAATATGTTCTTCCCAAATTTCGAAGTTCAGATTTTATGAATGAGATTTTGTCTCTAACTTTGAGATCATAAGGCTTTACCAGCTTAGAATTTTTATAAAAATAATTCATAATAAATGACTCTGCTGTTAACTTGGGGCACACCTGGCCACCATTGAAAGCACATTAGTGCACCCAGGCACACGGGATTAAGAAACACTGCTTGAAAAAGACAAATTGTTAACTGTTGTCTGAATCGAATGAATTTTGTTTTTTCTTCACAGCTTACTAACAATTTATGAGTTATTTAAATCCCAAACATATTTCAGATTGTAGAAGGTTGCTCACAGTACCCAGTATTTCCAAGTGGTACCCTGATCTACGCACATGTTGTCTGAAGCTGAAGTAATTTCTTTATTCTCTACAAGGGTTTTCCAAACATTTTATATTGATTAGCCACCGCCTTTTTTTATGTGCCTTGTCACTACAGGGCATGAGTAAACATGGCTCTCCACAGCTTCATGTCCTTTACAGCATAGCTCTTAGTAATGTTGTCCTTTTACCATTCTTCTCAGGCCCTGTTCTGCTATCCATTTACACAAGCGTGTTAGGTAGGTTGATCATGTCTCTCCACAACTTCTTATTCTTTGTAGCAAAGCTCTTAGTAATGTTTGTCCTTTTACTATCCCTCCCAGACCCTGTTCTGCTATCCATTTACACAAGCTTGTTAGGTGGGTTGATCATGGCTCTCCACAACTTCCTATCCTTTGTAGCATAGCTCTTAGTAATCTCTTACCATCCATCTCAGTTCCCGTTCTGTTATCCATTTACACAAGCTTGTTAGGTGGGTTGATCATGGCTCTCCACAACTTCCTATCCTTTGTAGCATAGCTCTTAGTAATCTCTTACCATCCATCTCAGTTCCCATTCTGTTATCCATTTACACAAGCTCACGAGGAAAGTTATTCACTGTTTCCATTTGCCCCTCGAGACTTCTTGGACAACAGCAAGGAAGTTCTAAAAAAACTGGAATGAAAAGGATACTTTTAGAATCGGGAAAAGAGCCATCGGGACATATGATGAGAAAAAGAGACCCAGAGAATTTGACACTCACAGTACCTGGATGACAAGAAGGAAAAATGGATACAGTGAGTAACCTAACAAGCTTGTATAAACAGATGGTAGAACAAAAATTTGGATAAAACACATTTCTTTTTTTTTTCTGTACCAAAAACCTACCATTCCTAAGACAGCCGTATTAATGATAGGAGATGATCGAATGCTGTATCGGTAGGGTAGGGCATTGGATGAGCCCAACTCCTCTTCGCATAAAAATTGTTACTATAAGAATTCATTCAGTATCTTTCTATATTTCTGAGATGAGGTATTATGTACACTATTTACATTATTCAGACTATTGTCCTCATCTTTGTTGCCATATTTATCACAACGTTTCAGCCGTTGTAAGCTCCGGCCTTCTTCTGGTGGTTGGAATGTCGAACTGAACCCTTTATTTCGTTCACTGGGGTAGACTGTTCTAGTTCCACCTGCCATGTCTAATGGATGTCAGTTATCAGTTGTCTCCTGTTAATTCCCCTCTCCAAGTTCTCCACCACCTTAACCAGGTATTGAACTTTGGGTCTTGTCACTGGAATCTTAGACAAAGAACATAATTGGAAAATTCGTAAGCTTAAGGAATCATCACATATGCTAGGCCACAAAAATCTCCTTAATTAATCTCTTCGGGTTGATTAAACAGAGTCTGTCTATATTTCTGAGATGAGGTATTATGTACAGTATTTACATTAGTCGTACTATTGTCCTCATCTTTGTCGCCATATTTGTCACAACGGTTCGAAATTCCAACCACCTGAAGAAGGCCGGAGCGTACAACGGCCGAAACGTTGTGACAAATATGGTGACAAAGATGAGGACAATAGTCCGACTAATGTAAATACTGTTGATTAAACAGTTCATTTATTTAGTGGATCAGTGAATTCTTTTTCTCCGCGTTTTTGAACTCACACTCTTTGGGTCCTGTCACTGTATCTAACTAACACCTTTATCCACTGTGCCATGTGTCCTTCCACAGGACCCAAAGAGTGCGAGTTCAATACCTGGTTATGGTGGTGGAGAACTTGGAGAGTGGAATTAACAGGAGATAACTGACATACATTAGACATGGCACGTGGAACTAGAACAGTCTACCCCAGTAAGCGAAATATAGGATTCAGTTCAAATTTCCAACCACCTGAGAAAGTCCAGAGTGTACAGCAGCTGAAACGTGATAAATATGGCCACAAAGATGAGGACAATAGTTTGAATAATTTAAGAATTCATTCACATTTATTTTACTTTAAGGATCGCTTTATATTTGTTTGCTTTGTTTATATGTACGAGTACTCATTGATACAAATGTTCCTGTATTTCTTTTCTCCTTTGGAAAATTTAATTTAGTTTCCTTCGAAGGTCAAAGTCACAACGTATGGTTTCATACTTTATTCCAGTAGACGGTTACAATATTGCATTTGCAAGCACAAAATCATCCACGTTCTGGGTAAGAAGATAAACTACAAGGCCTCTGATCAGGAGGTTTTGAGGGCCGTGGAACCACCTCTTAATTGCTGGTGTTCCCAGGTCCACCCTGACCCAGGGTAGTATCACTTGTTAGGGTCCCAACTATGGGCAAATAGTTAACCCCCCAAATTTGGGTTAAAACACTATGAAAGTGTAAAAATAGGTTTTAATACCAGCAATAAATTTTTCGAAGGAAGAATTATTATCAGTAATACATTATTACGAGCAATACATTTTTTGAAGAAAAAATATTACCAGCAATAAAAATCTTGTCAGCATTAAATAACCCATTGAGGTGTTGATATGCCATAAAACAAAACAAACCAAACCAATATATACTGAGATAGATAGATAGATAGATAGATAAAAAATATTACCAGCAATAAAAATCTTGTCAGCATTAAATAACCCATTGAGGTGTTGATATGCCATAAAACAAAACAAACCAAACCAATATATACTGAGATAGATAGATAGATAGATAGATAGATAAAAAATATTACCAGCAATAAAAATCTTGTCAGCATTAAATAACCCATTGAGGTGTTGATATGCCATAAAACAAAGCAAACATGCACAAAATCATACACCCCCCCCCTACAAAATTACTTTAAAAAATATTTTAGTAGCTGATCAGAATTAAGTAATCGGAGAGCCGAGTTCGAATTCCAGTCGAATCCATTACATTCACTTACATGCTAATACCCTTTGGAAAGATATGAGTCCTCTTCTCCCCCCAGCTATGGGTAAATAGCAGGACTGACTGGGTTCTATAGCCTTGGATGGCAACTGGTCTACTGCAGAAAGAAATGGCAATCTACTGCAGGGAAAAATCTACCTCATCAGTCATGTATCAAAAGATTCGTGATCGCCTAAGCATGTATCACGCATGGCACGTAACTGACTGAAATATATGATGAAACATAGTAAAAAAAATTTTCCCACTCAATGTCCTTGTAAAATGTGGGGAGGGGGGCGTTTTATGTGAGGGTGCATGTTATGCAAAGGCAAATACACTATGTAACATTATTCCACATATTGAAGTTCATTTCTTTTGAAATTTCCTACCTCAGCCGTAGCAAGTAGTACCTCCTTCCATATCAACCGATGACCAATAGCAACCTCGACCAATACAAATTGTAAGACTATTTACTACAACTTCTTTCAGTTAAAAACAATAATAGTTCTCTTCTATTCAAAAGTTGAATGCTTTTCTTTTCTTTTCTTTCGTGTTTTTTCTTCTTCATTATCCACTGAAAATAATAGGTGTCTTAACAAAAGGAACATTATTGTCTTCTGTTTCCCTCTCGCCCAGTCACTTAATCAGCAATCATATTTCTCTTTTTGTTTTTCAAAGATAAACTGAGTTTCCATGGTAACACCCCAGGATTTATACCGACCCTGGAATGACCATCATTGCTAGCCTAGCTACAATGAGGCAGGTGTAGTGTTTCTCTTAATATGAGAATGAATTTAAAATCTGTACAGTCAACTTTTAACTATACACTTCTGAAAGCTAGCTGTCAAAAATAATGTGAAAAAAATAAAAAATGTACCACACACATTAAATTTCTTAATAATAAACTAACAATGTGATGTGGCTTCCCTCTGTCTTTTCTACAAATATTTTCATGGCAGCTGCTCTGACAAGCTTTTTTTCTGACTACATGAATTTATACATGCTACTAGATTGGTGTATAGGTCCCACCTGTTTACTGTTGAAACAGCTAATTTCAAATGCCACTTCTCCAACTGTTTCTTTTCTCACACTTCCTGCTTGCTTCCCTGATAACTACAATCTTTTTCCTTTCATCAATCCTCTCTATACTCATACTTTTCTCTCATGTTCACTCCCTGTAAACCCCCGCATACTAGTGGCATTCGCATCTTGTTTGGAGTGAAATGATTAAAAAAAAAACATATATAGGTGTGTGTGTGTGTGTGTGTGTGTGTGTGTGTGTGTACGCGTGCGCGCATGTGTGTGTGTGTGTGTGTGTGTGTGTGTGTGTATATATATATATAGGAGGCACGGTGGAGTAATGGATAACGGCTTGGATTGAGGAATCGGAGAGCCGAGTTCAAATTCCAGTCGAATCCATTACATTCACATACGTGCTAATACCCTTGGGAAAGGTGTGAATCCTCTTCTTCTCCCTCCAACTATGGGCAAATAGCAGGACAGACTGGGTTCTATAGCCTTGGATGGCAACTGGTCTAGGAGAAGGACAACTCTGAATTCAAAACCTGCGGAGGGTCGTTTGGGGACCTTATGGCATACGCTGCACCAGGTCCCTGTATTCGTCCCTCCAAAAAGTGTGGATGGCCCTGCACAAAGCCTTCACCACTATAATCAAATCTCATGTGTCGGGCTTTCAGTTTCTGGGAACTGATCTACCTGACCCTCATACGTCGAGTTCGACGGGAGAGTCCATGATATATATATATATATATATATATATATATATATATATATAGTTGTATGTGTGTTTTTAAACATTTCACCCTAAGCAAGATATATATATATATATAAAATTTCTCAGAGTTAACCTGAAGAAAAAGACAATATTTATAAATGTAAAAGACAATAGGAAATCTGTAATAGTTGCCAACACATTTCGTCCAATGTGGACTTTTCCAAGGCCAAAACGAAATGAATTTATTAAACAAAGTAACTAATAATAACAAAACAAAATGTCCTTAGCAACTGGAAGAATTTAGAGAATGCTATTTTCACACTGTTAAAAACATTACTACTCTCCGAAACAAACGTACAGAACAGTATCAAGAAATCAAAAGAAAATGGTTGAATACATCAACACAGCAATAAAAACAATATCTCCACACGTGACAGTGACGTAATTTTCATTTAACAGCATGAAAATAGCGTTCTCTAAATTCTTTCAGTTGCTAAGGACATTTTGTTTTGTTATTATTAGTTACTTTGTTTAATAAATTCGTTTTGTTTTTGCCATGAAAAAGTTCACATTGGACGAAACGCGTTGGCGACTATTACAGTTTTCCTATTGTCTTTTACATATATATATATATATATATATATATAATTTTACTACCAAGCTTTTTCAATAAACTCAAGTGAGAAAACCCAACAAAATTCTATGAACCAAGACATAAGGGAAGGGTTGACTTTCTTAGCTTGCATAATTTTAAAAGCTGGATGGGTATTGTTAAGGGACATAAGAAAGAAGGTCTGCTTCATTTTCGCTATTCAAGAGACAAAAAGTGTCATCGACATAACACATCAGGTCTATTAGGATCAGATAATAAACTGTGTTCATGGAACTCTACAAAGATGTTAGCTAAAATGGGTCCTAAAGAGGAACCCATTGAGACACCGTCAATTTGCCTATACATGATGCCATTGAAACTGAATTCAACCAACATTGTGGCAAATTTCATAAGTTTGACAAAAATACCCTCTGAAATAGGAGGAGGGGACAGTGGACTACAGTATAAGATATCAGTACATAAACTGCGTCTAGAGATTATATGCAAAAGAGGTATTGTCAAATATTTTATGTAAAATTCATAGATATGTGTTATCTAATGAAACAATTTGTACTATTATGTATAGCAAGTAAGCATGAAAGCAATTAAGTCCCAATTTTCAATTTCAGATTGATATTTAGTATTTTTTCAGTAATTATAGCAATTTGCAGTGTCAAGAGATTATTTGCAAGAACTAGAATTTAGTATTATGGCTCGTAAAAAAGAACTAACAATGAATGAAAAGAACTATATAATCAAAGAAATTAGCAAAGGAAAGTCTTCGCTTCAAATTTCTAAGGATTTGAAAAGGGATCATTGAATAATCAAGAAAATATGTCAAATGGGAATTCAACCAAGGAAAAAAAGTCTCAGGCTGAATTCATGAATTTAACATAGCGAGATCGATCACATATCCGTTGGGAAGATCCTATGTCTCCATGGTACCTCAACCTTATGTGTTTTGGGTAAACAATAGAGATGGGGACGAATTCAACCAGAGTGTCTAATCAAATTAGAAATGTTAGTGGGTAAAACTCCATTTCTAACCCACTTGACTAGGTGTTTTTGGAACTTAGCCTCAGTAGTTAATGTGGCGTCAAACTTTATCTCTTGGGCCTAACAGATTTAGGGGAATCCTTAAGAATCTTAATCACATCTTGTTTACATAATCCTGATAATCCAGGATGACAACATCTAAGCCTTTGTCAAGTTTCGTAATGCCCAAAGATTTATTATGACACAGTGATTTGATAATCCGATATCATTCCTTGTGGATATATTGGAGGCCATATATATTTTAACTATGAAATCATCACTCTGTAAACAGAAGGTTTTTGTCCTTGGCCTCCAATTGATTTCTATTTAATGTATTTTGTTTCCTTCCTTTAGATTCCATTCCTTTTTTTTTTTTTTTTTTTTTTTTTTTGATAATATACACATATTTATTAACCTCGATTTAGCTCTGCTGAGTGAGGTTAAAAATCAGTTAGCTAGCACGTTCATAATTTTTTCCTTTTAATTATTATTATGTGTGGTAGTATTAAAAATACAAATAAAATTTGTCTGTTTATGTCAGTTCATATATATATATATAAATATATGTATGTATGTATCAGATACTTTATATATATTTTGTATGTACATTTTTCTTCTCAAAAAAATGGAAAAAAGGAAGTGACGTTCTACATCCAGCTTGCCTACAAACAGGATTGTTCATAACCATTTTCGACTCACACCCGTCGAAGTGCAGTTGAAATGCACTGAAACCAAGTTGCATCTTTGTAGTGAGTAAAATGGTTTTGTCTATATGATAAAATTATAATAAATAAATATATATATATATATATATATATATATATATATATATATATTACCTGATGATTGCATCTAGCATGAAACAGACTGTCGCCTCTAAGTGTTGACTTCTATGTTCACTTTTATACTTACACACATGCTCTTTGATATTGAGCATTTTATCCCATAAATATAGCACACTTTAAAACTATATTTCTTCATATATATATATATATATATATATATATATCTCAAATGAAGAAAATAAAATGAATGTATGTGCATGTGTTCACATACAAATATATACATATATCCTTTAATGTAAGAAAAATACTACTCGGTGCTAAATAACAGCTGTTATACTAGTTTTAGTGTTTCTATTATTAATGTTGTTATCACTGTGACCTATCACTTATTTTTACTATATATTATTCTTTTTAGTATTACTGTTTTTTACTATATATTATTCTTTTTAGTATTACTGTTTTTTACTATATATTATTCTTTTTAGTATTACTGTTTTTTACTATATATTATTCTTTTTAGTATTACTGTTATCAATATTACTTTTTTATTCTGTTATAATCATTAATTTTTTATCATTATTTATCTCTGCAAACATATATTTTTTATTAATCCTATCGCTAACTTTTAAGGGAAAAAGTTACTTGACTTTCAAACATATTTTCAAAACAGCGTCCATAAACGTCTCCTTCAAATGAACATTAGGATTTCTAATTTTTATTTTCAACTTTAAGTGTAATTTTGAATTTAAATTTAAATTCAAAATTATATTATAGTGCAATTAAACATTTAAAAACAGTAATAATTCACCCAAACAACAACATCAACTTGCACAAGTCAGAAATATTAACCAAAACTGTAAACAAAGATCAGTGCCAGATGATTGAATCAGCATGAAACTTGAGTTGTACTGACACCATAGGATATGATGTATTTTAATATATATATATATATATATATAATATTACACAACAAAATCCAAAATTACCTCATACGGAGAGGTATATGAGGTGATTCTGGATTTTATTTTTTATCAAATATATTGCTCTGTTATAATAAATACATTGAGCTCTTTTTCTGGATCAGTTTTAATATTTTATATTAGTAAGATCCCCTTGGATTACATACCAATGGATTTATTACCTGTACTATATATATATAGAGAGAGAGAGAGAAAGTACAGTCCTTGTGTATCTACTTTTTTTAAAAAGTGCTCGATAGAATGTAGAGCATAATATTTTTATTTAAAAAATATTTTGCATCGTCACATGGAATTTTCTGTGTTTCAGAACTTTAAATTTGTTCCATTATCAAGCGATGTTAGGTAACTTTTGATGAATATGATTTGCTTTGGAAAACAGAATGGTATTTCATTGAAGAGTTTAAGAAGGAGGGGGAACAAGATTTCAATATTCTATGAGTATGACTTCTTTAACCGATCAAAAGACAGGTTGAAGTGTATAGGTTTGAGGTGTGTGTGTTTTCGGGCAGGACCATCCACACTTTTAGAAGGGGCGAATACAGAGACTTGGTGCAGTGAGTGCCACAATGTCCCCAAACGACCCTCCGCAGGTTTTGAATTCAGAGTTGTCCTTCTCCTAGACCAGTTGACATCCAAGGCTATAGAACCCAGTCTGTCCTGCTATTTACCCATAGTTGGAGGGAGAAGAAGATGATTCACACCTTTTCCAAGGTAATTAGCACGTAAGTGAATGTAATGGATTTGACGGGAATTCGAACTCGGCTCTCCGATTCCTCAATCCAAGCCGTTATCCATTACTCCACCGTATATATATATATATATATATATATATATATATATATATATATATATATATATAACAATGTGTTAAGTTACGGAAAATAATTTTTTTTAAATTATTTTTGTATGTACTTTAGAACTATCTTAAAGTGGTCTACTAGTATAATTAAATCATTTTTATATATATTATTTTGATCCTAAAATACAATACAATATAAATTCAATGAGCCATAAGACTAAATAAATATTATATGTGACAATAATAATAAAAAATAACAGACATATAATTGTAATACATAGATTTTTTATGAAAAATTCAATTAACTATATTAAATATTATATGTACCATTATATATTATAAAAAAATAATGGATATATAATTGTAATACATAAATTTTTTTATGAAAAATCCAATTAACTATATTTTTACATAAACTTTATAAAATGCCTACATATTACAGTTAGTACCTTCCGTTGATTTAATATAAATGCCCCAATATTAAATACAGAAAAGATAATAATAATAATTGGAGAAAAAATAGAAATAGAAAAATCATTTGATACACACCCCCATTTAACCAAATGGTTAGCAGTAAGTTAGAGCAAAATTTTCTTGCTTTGATTGAAAAACATTTTCCAAGTAATAATCCACTAAGCAAGATTTTCAATAAAAATATGCTAAAATTAAGTTATAGCTGTACTGATAATCTAGAAAATTTATATAAAAAAAAGAACATAATAATAAAATTATAAATAAACACTTAAACATCAATAAAAATAATAGTAATTCCAAAACGAATATCAATAATATTGATGATAGATTATGTTATTATAGAAATCCCATAAATTGTTCATTGCAAAATAAATGTCTTACTGAATCTATTGTTTGCCAATGCACCAGTTCATCTACTGAAAACCCAGATGTTAAGAAATTTTATATTGGAAGCATAAAAAAATTTTTAAACAAATCTGGTATTAATATATTTCTTCTTTTAATAACAATGGGTGCTGTAACTGAACATCCCTCTCTAAATATTTTTGGTATTTAAAAGAAATCAATAAAACCCCCAGAGTAAAATGAAATATATGAAAAAAAAAAAAGAGAATTTGTCTCCTGAGTCTACATGAAAAGTTGCATATTATTAAGTTTCTTAAAAATAATCATCTATTAAATCAGCGGAATGAACTGTAATATATAGGCATTGTATAATATTTATGTTAAAATATAGTTAGTTGAATTTTTCATAAAAATGATTTAATTATTGTAGTACGCCACTTTAAGATAGTTCTAAAGTGTATATACAAAAATAATTTTTGTAAAAAATAATGTCCTAAACTTAACATATTGTTAGATGTATTTATTTCTGTGATTATTTTATTGTATCATAAAATTATATTTCTTAGCTTGATGTAATAGTGACATGTCTAAAAAAGAGAGTTCATCTAGACAAGTACGAATGACACACACACCCCAAACTTCTAACCTATATTTTTCACTTTTCTGCTTTAGCTTTGACCTGTCTTTTGATTGGTCAAACAGGACATACTCATTGAAATATTGAAATCTTGTTCCCCACTCCTTCTTAAACTCTTCAATAAAATACCATTCTGTTTTTTAAAGTTCTGAAACAGAAATTTCAGTGTTGCGATGTAAAATATTTTTTAAATAAAAGTATTATTAAAATTTTATGCTCTGCATTGTATTGAGCACTTTTTAAAAAAGTAAATGCAAAAGAACTGCGGATTCTTATTCTGACTGTTCATTCTCTTTATTTGGGGATATATATATATACATACATACATACATACATACATATATATATATATATACATACATACATATATATATATATATATATATACACATATATATATATATATATATATATATATATATATATATAGTACAGTACAGGTAATAAATCCACTGGTATGTAATCCAAGGGATCCTAGTAATATAAAATATTGAAACTGATCCATCAAAAGAGCTCAATGTATTTATTATTACAGAGCAATATATTTATAAAACAATAAAATCCAAAATCACCTCACATACAAGGTAATTTTGGATTTGCTGTGTAATACTGATATATGTAAGTAAAAATACATAGTAACCTACGGCACCAGTACAACTCGAGTTTCATGCTAATGCAATCATTGAGGTACTGATGTTTGTTTACAGTTTTGGTTAATATTTCTGGGTCTTGCAAGTTCATAGTGTTGTTTGGGTGAATTATTACTGTCTTTAAATGTTTAAACACCTAATCAAATGGGTTAAAAGTGGAGTTTTGTCTTCTGACATTTCTCATTTGTTTACACCCTCTGGTTCTATTCGCCCCTGTCTCTATGGTTTACCGAAAACACATCAGATGGCGTTCCTATTGTGACCTATTCTGTCTATGATAGGGTCTTCCCAACCTGGCTTGCCACTGTATTGCAGCCAGTTTTGGGACAGTATAATTCAACCAGTATCAAAGATTCTTTTGAATTTGATTTTATACAGAATTATCTGTCGACTGACAAATTTATATGTTCCTTTGATATTTCCAGCCATTTTACCTGCTTTCCACTTACAGAGATTATTGATATATGTGCTGATGCCTTATACCGTTGTCAAGTTGCCCCCCCCCTCTTATTTCAGAGGATATTTTTGTCAAACTTCTGAAATTTGTCACGGTGTTGGTTGAATTCAGTTTTGATGGTGCCATGTATAGGCAAATTGATGGCGTCTCAGTGGGTTCCCCATTAGGACCCATTTTAGCAAAAATATTTTAGGCTTTCATGAAGAGATTTTATCATCTGATCCTAATAGAGCTGATGTGTGTTATTGTTATGTCGATGACACTTTTTGTCTCTTCAATATCGAAAATGAAGCGGACCTTTTCCTTACATCCCTTAACAATATCCACCCAGCTCTTAAATTTACACAAGATAAGGAAGTCAACCCCTTCTCTTCCCGTTCTTGATGTCTTGGTTCATAGAACTTTGTCAGGTTCTCTCATTTCAGCTTATCGAAAAACTGACGTTTACTGGTTTGTATATCAGTTGGGACTCTTTTTGTCTCATAAAATGTAAAATAAATTTAAAACTCTTACTGATAGGGACTTAGTTCTGGAACCAAACTGTATGCTTAGATGAGGTTTATTACTACTACTCTCTGCAACAATGCCTATCCTTTAGGCATTGTTCAATCCATAATTAAAAAGAACATTTCTGAGTTTTATAAAGTTAAACCTGCTTCATACAGAGATATCCCATGTGCCTACGTCTTCCTTGGTTAAATAGTATTAGTGATAGATTTGCTAAACGGGTTTCTGTACCAGTTTGAGAATATTACTTTGCTGCTAATATATGCGTGGTTTTCTCTGCTAAACCTGTCCTCCCGTCTATGCAGAAAGGCATTCTTCTACTTCACCAGAATTGTTCCCCGATTTATTTATTTAAATGTAATTGCATTATGCACTACATAGGAAGAATGACTCAAAGGCTGGATGCTAGGATTAAACAACACGTGCCTACAAAAATCCCGAACTCTAATTACTTACCATCAGATATTCTGACCAAAACATATGGGTCTTCCATTGCAGAACACCTTATAAATAAGCGCAGTTGTGCAGCTAATTTCAATGTGGACTCTTTTTCCATCCTGAGTAGGCTGCATTTAAATTACCACCTTAAGATATTGGAGGCCATATATACTTTATCCAGGAAACAGTCATACTGTAAATAGAAGGATTTTGTCCTTGGTCGCCGATTGATTTCCATTTAAATTTTTTTCTTCCTCTCCTTAGATTCCATTCCTTTTTTTTGATAATATATACATATATATTAACCTCAATTTAGCTCTGTTGAGAAAGGTTTGAAACCTGTAAGCTTGCTCGTTCTTCATTTTTTCCTTTTAGTTATTAGTGTGGTAGTATTGAAAAAAAAAATTGTCTGTTTAAGGTAGTTATTAAGTTTTGTACCACTAATAAAATGGTCATATATATATATATATATATATATATATATATATATATATCTGATGAGAACGAAAGTAATGTATAAATTCTAACGTTCGCTGCTCTTTTTATATATATATATATATATATAAAAGTGAACATAGAAGTCAACACTTAGAGGCAACAGTCTGTTTCATGCTAGATGCAATCGTCAGGCCACGACGATTGCATCTAGCATGAAACAGACTGTCGCCTCTAAGTGTTGACTTCTATGTTCACTTTTATATTTACACACGCTCTATCCCTGATATTGAGCACTTTATCCCATAAATATAGCACACTTTAAGACTATATTTCTTCATATATATATATATATATACTAGTTGTAATCTCATAAATATAAGAAATTATACTCGTCCAGAAAACCTTCGGTTTCTTGATTTGCAAATAAGCAAACCAATACCAAAGGGAAAAAAATGGTACAAAAAAAAGAAGGAACAGAGAACATGTATGTCAGCCGAAAATAATCGTCTAGCATCCAAGTTCAGAGTCCAAAGAAAAAAAAGTGCTTGATACACTAAGTTGAGCAAACCTAATTTAAACCTAAAGAGCCAGACTAACCTACCACGGTTTCACCTAAGTGGATCGTCAGAGAATTCTGGCTAAAGAGGTAATGTGGGAACGGAATATATAGCCTACAAACCCAAAATCATGACCACGTGACCAAAACAAAGAAATGCAAAAGGAAAAAGAAAAAGAAAGAATGAAAATGAAAACACAGACAACAGGATGGGTAAACCTTTATTCCAAAAATAAAATAAAGTTAAAAAAAAAAAATACAAGAAGAGGGAGCCTAATTTAACAACCAACGTTTTTCATGTCTACATTTGTTTAAAATTTTGGTTTTTGAATTTAGTAAGTGGTCAGGTTTTTTATATATATATATATATATATATATATATATGAAGAAATATAGTCTTAAAGTGTGCTATATTTATGGGATAAAGTGCTCAATATCAGAGATAGAGCATGTGTAAATATAAAAGTGAGCATAGAAGTCAACACTTAGAGGCGACAGTCTGTTTCATGCTAGTGCAATCGTCAGGCAACTTATATATATATATATATATATATATATATATATATATATATATATATATATATATATATTAAAGGTAATAAATTCATTGGTATATAATCCAAGTGGATAATACTAATATAAAATATTAAAATTGATCAACAAAAAGAGCTCAGTTACAGAGCAATTAATTAATAGACAATAAAAGCCCAAATCACCTCATATGGGGAATAAGTTTATTTCAACTGTCAAAAAAATAAAATACGTTAGACTTATTCAACCCCAGTATAGACTGAGTTTGTGTCAGAATTAGAAATTTAACTGAAAGCTACAAAAAAATAACCTAACTCATTCAGAAATATCTAAATTGTCATCACTATACAACTGTGTTCTCAGATCAATGGTTAAAAATGGTTGTGAGCGAAATAAACCTGTAGGTCTCAGCGAGGACCATCCTTCTTTGAACCTCGTAAACCGTTGCAATAGAATCACAAACAAAGAACTGTACCAAATAAGAGAAGCCACATCACTTGAACTTTCAACAGCAGCAACAACTAAAATGGATAGCACATGTAACTTGAGAAAATAATTACATAAGATGTTGGCGTTCTGCACTACTTCAAACAAAAGTTTAGGAAGGAAACCTCCATCAATACTAGAAAGAGCGATAACAGTTGAGAAATCTATTTTCCTGCAAAATTGTTTTAAGAGATTATAAATTTCAATCGTTAGTGGTACTGGCTGTTCAGTCAATGAATGTTGAATGTTTCCTTATAAGTGTTACGTGTTGGTAATTGTAACAAAAGAAAAAAGAATGATTTGCCAAAACACAGAGCGAAATCCCAAACAATATTTAATTTACTGAAAAAACACAAAATAAAATATATACAAGATATACAATTGGCTATACAAAACTGAAAACACAGAGTTACTGGCGAAGTGTTACGAAGGAGAAGGGGTGGTGAATCAAGTGTCTTTACTACATTAAGGCTAGCGAAGTAATCTAGTTGCTATTACTGGAAATCCACAAATGTGTGTAAATAAAGATAAATTTTTACTTTGGTCAATGAAAATAGTCAAAATTCTATTTACCAGATTTGTTCCATGAAATTCTCTTTTTGGGTTTTTGTTGGTCAGCAACTTTAGAGATTCTTTCGGCTGGATATAATAATCCTCGAATCAAAAGCGTAGTTGATACTGGCAGCAATTCCTTTTACAACAACTAACAACCCTTTACCAAAAACCTATTTTATCAGGGCTAACACCTAATTTGCATATTTCTAGATGTTTCTCGAATCATCTAGATTCTTCTTGAATATACTGGAATGATCTCAAATCTTCCAAACGTTCTATTTCAAATTTCTCTATTTTACAACTACTTCATGAAAGAAAACTTTTTTGTATTAACAGGTAGGACTCAGTAGAATCCTTTACTATAAATTTTAACCTTATTGCGACTTTCTTTTTATACAAATACATCCTCGTAACAATAAGGAAACAGCTAATATTACTCTTAGCATTGTCCACTAACCAACTGTTTTGAAGGATATCATTGGTGTATTTTTGGAGCCTTTTATATTCAGTGTCAAATGGTTTGCTTTGTTATGCTTAAATCATATCTTGTACCTTCAAGAAATTATTCCTTTATTTGAAACTTACATTTTTATTTTTATTTTCCTTGTTCTTTTCTTCTAGGCATTCCTGCCATCACAGTACCAACAGCATTATCCAAAAACGGCCTGCCTATTGGTCTCCAACTAATTGGTCAAGATTTCAAGGAACAAGAAATGTTGTCAGCTGCCAAGTGGCTGGAACAGGAGATGAACTTTCCTTATTTAGATCTGTCCTTTCTCGACGACATAAACACGTGACCTGTCCTTTCTTGACAAACTAAACACATGATCTGTCATGTAAATCCGGCTTCTGTCCCAAAATGATTCTAAAAGTTGCCAATGCAATTCTCCTTCCAAATAGTTGTTTCTTTTTGGGGTTTTTTCTGGCACACACACGTCCTGGGTAAGACGATGAACTACATCCAACAGCAAGGCCTCTGATCAGTAGGTTTTGAGGAGCATGGAACCACCTCTCAATTACTGGCATTCCCAGGCCCATCCTGACCCAGGGTGGTAGCACCTGTTAGGGTCCCAGCTAGGGTAAATAGTTAACCCCAATTTGGGGTCAAAACACTATGAAAATGTAAAAATAGGTTTTAATACCAGAATACTTTGTAAAAAATTATTACCAGTAATACAATTTTGAAAAAAAAATACCAGCAATAAAAATTTTGTCAGCATTAAATAACCCATTGATGTTGATATGCTGAAAAAAAAAAACCTAAACCCATCCCCCTGCAAACACAAAACCCAAATTCCTTGACTTTGTGCAGCTGCTGTCACATGCTATTTATCTCCCTTCTATATCATTGGTCAATATTATGATGCTTACATTCAATATGTTTTATATATGGAGAGCCGATAACCTGAAATGGTCATGTCTATTTTAAGTCAAAAGTGAGTTAGGTCTATCAAGCAATTTACTGAACCTCTGTCTGCTGAAAGCGTTTATTTCCAGATTGGAAGGAACCATGTAAGATTAATAATTCTGCTTGTCCCTCTGTTAGTGAGTTAATAAGTTCATTCCGCTCTGCCATTACCAAAGATAAATAAGAGACCATTCTGTTTAAAAAAAAACAATAAAAAAACAAACAAATGCATACATTAGAAAGAAAGAAGATAACACTCTTACAATGTCTACTTCAGTGAAATGCAAAATCTTGTCAGTTTCTGAACTTTTCATTTTTACCCTCTTACTTCTTTAAATAATGACCAGCATTCATACTTATGTTTGTTATTGAAATATTTTGTTTAAATATTTAATGAAGCAATAATGGAATTTCCTCAGGTATTTTATAGTTGACAAATTTGCCATGAGCTCATTCAATCATTACCTGAAGAATTACGATTCATCAGAAAATTAAAAATGGGAAAACTGAAATTTCCCCCACTATTTGTGGTTACTATTAACTCTGTAATATTTACCTGCCTTCCTATAGATGTCCTACTCCCACCAAAATATTACAGTTTCATCCACTAACACTTTCAATTTCTTTGATCAACATAAGAAATCTTAAAATTTAGTTAATAAATTTAAAAAAATATAACAACAATGGGGGGGTGTCATCAAACCAAGAGTATTTGGGGTCACGGTCAAAGCCATTTGGAGAATCACTGATGTAAAATCTAATTTGATCAATGTATAAGAAAATTTGTGTGGTGGCAGGGTTTGGTTTGTTTTGTTTTACGGCATATCAACCTCCATGGGTTATTTAATGCCACCAAAATTTTTATTGCTGGTAATGTTTTTCTTCAAAAATCTATTTCTGGGAATATTTTTCCTTGAATAAATCTATAGCAGGTAATATTTTTTTCAAGAAATGTATATCTGTTTGTATTGCTGGTATTTTTTTTTAAGTATTGCTGATAATAATTTTTCCTTCAAAAATTATTGCTGGTAATAATTTTTTTATTATTATAAAGTATTTCTGGTATTAAAACCTATTTTTTACACAAGTTTGGGTGTTAACTATTTGCCCATAGCTGGGACCCTAACAGGTGCTACCACCGCGGGTCAGGGTGAACCTGGGAACACCAGCAATTAAGAGGTGGTTCCAGAATCCTCAAAACCTCCTGATCAGAGGCCTTGCCGTTGGACATAGTTTATCGTCTTACCCAGGACGCGGATGTAGTTTATCATCATACCCAGGACGGCGTGGTGGCAGGGAGGTATGAAATGGATAAGAACAGAGAGATAGATATGAACAAGCCAAATCTAATTCTCTTCATATCAATCTATCTATCTCCCTCTCTCTCTCTCTCTCTCTCTCTCTCTCTCTCTCTCTCTCTCTCTCTATATATATATATATATATATATATATATATATATATATATATATATATATATATTTGTGTATTTAGGCAGCAATCCTTCTTTCATGCACATTTCATTAAAAATGACTGACAAGGTGCTTTTATTTAGTTTTTTATATAATTTCTCGTGCGATCTAATAAAGTTTTTCTTTTCAGATGATAAATTATATAAAAACTGTCCGAATGTTATTTTTTTCCGAGCGCTTTCGGCTATACATTTAGCCATTTTCAAGGATTATATTTCAACTGTTAGAATTAGAAATAGTTTGTTATATGTATGTTTTATAAAAATAATGGAAGCCTTATTAATAAAAACAAACAAACCAACACTTAATAATATTAACTTTGAACATGGACATAATATCTCATATGTGATTTGAAACAAAAAAATGAAGCATTTTATAAAACATACATATAACAAACTATTTCTAATTCTAACAGTTGAAATATAATCCTTGAAAATGGCTAAATGTATAGCCGAAAGCGCTCGGACGAAAAGAACATTCGGACAGTTTTTATATAATTTATCCTCTGAAAAGAAAAATGTTATTAGATCGCACGAGAAATTGTATAAAAAACTAAATAAAAGCACCTTGTCAGTCGTTTTTAATGAAATGTGCATATATATATATATATATATATATATATATATGCAGAAATATAGTCTTAAAATGTGCTATATTTATGGGGTAAAGTGCTCAATATCATAGAGCGTGTGAATATAAAAGTGGACATGGAAGTCAGCACTTAGAGGCGACAGTCTGTTTCATGCTAGTGCAATCGCCTGACGATTGCACTAGCATGAAACAGACTGTCGCCTTTATATATATATATATATATATATATATATATATATATGATAAGAAGAAGACAGATACTTGAATTATCCATTTCGTTTATAATTTTTATTTTGTGGACACTGCGATGTTCAACTCATCAGAATGAAACCCCCTCCGCAAATGGAGAAAGTTCACTGGACAGACACATTAGATTAGTAGTGGGGAAGGAAAGTGAGAGAGAAGGGATAGGTAAAGATAGGGCTAAGAGATTAGGGGAGGGAGGGAAAGGACGACAATCAGATGTAAAGTTAATTTCATCAGAAAAATGTGGTACATCTATATAAGATACTACCTGGACACCAATACATAGCAATACTAAATCTGAATAAATAAGATAATTACTTATAGAGGTTTGACCATTAAAGTATGTCCATTGAAAAATTGACCATGTCATATTTGTCTACAATCACAATACCTTTTTTGCTTACATGTTTTCCGTAATTGTCAATGATGACCTGTCTAAGTTCCAGTTTATCATGTCATGAAAAAATAACTTCCCCCACCTCCACCCTCTGAGTTTA
The DNA here is from genome assembly GCA_964036315.1 of Acanthosepion esculentum. NCBI lineage: Eukaryota > Metazoa > Mollusca > Cephalopoda > Sepiida > Sepiidae > Acanthosepion > Acanthosepion esculentum. The sequence goes on from OZ038496.1 coordinate 29,986,543, forward strand.
ATTTTCTATTTAGTATAGACCTGACATTTAATTGGTTGGTCAAGGCAAACCCACAAATCTATTTTTAATTCTGACCATGTGTTTTCTTGCCCCACCCCCTTTATCTTTCGGAAAAGAAGTAAAATTTTCCTTTTTAAATTTTAAAAAAATTATTTAATCTACAGTCACTTACCATTCACCTGAAGAGATGCAACATAGTACCAAAACACGAAAGCTGCTGTGTAGCGGTTTCAGCATGTTTTTGTTTTAATATCTAAAATAAAATAATAATACGTGGGTCATTCAATAAATAAGGTGAATTTTTTCGGTATAAGGACTTCTAATACAGATAGAAGCTTACTTTTTTCTTTTTTTTTTTTTCAACGTAGTCTTCCAGCACTGTCACACACTTTTCCCATCTGTGCACAAGCTTCCGTATTCCCTCAGCGTAAAAATCTTTGGACTGATGTCTCAGCCAGTCGCTCACAACACTTTTGACTTCATCGTCACTTTTAAACTTTGTGCCTCTCGTGAACGCTTTCAAGGGACCACCTTCTTCAGAAACTCATCACCATCCTTCTCATAGCGGGAGAGACACTGCTGGGACAACTCAACCCTCCTCTGTTTGTGCTCTGCAGTAATCATCTTTGGCAGCCACCGGCAGCTGACCTTCGAATATCCAAGGTCATCATGGACAATTTTGTGTGCTGTCCCAACAGATAAGCTCAAAGTACTTGCAATGTCACCCTTCTGTCAGACTGAATGAGGTCATTGAATGATTTGATCACCTCAGGAGACCTCACTTCTGTAGGCCTCCCAGGCCTGTCTTCATCCTCAACACTGTCCCGTCCTTCTTTAAACAATTTAGCCCACTTGTAGACATTTTTTTGGCTGAAACATGTGGCACCATACACAGGAGACATTCTCCTATGAATTTCAACTTGTTTGCACCATTCAGCAACCAAAAACTTGATAACTGACCGCTGTTCAATCCTGGAGCATGCTTCTTGGTCGGCCATCTTTGTTAATCGCCAAAACTCTCAAAGTTGTTTTTTTAATCTGTAAAAGAAATTAAATTCATATGAAAAAGAAGTAAAACAAAAAAAAATAAAAAAGAGTAAGGTTCTATCTGTATTAGAAGTCCTTATACCAAAAAATTCACCTTATTTATTGAATGACCCTCGTAATATATTGCTCTAATTTGTATTGAGCACTTTTTTTTAAAAAAAGTAAATGCTACAAACAGCAGAATTTTACTTCATCTGTTTTTTCTCTTATTTGGATATTTTGCTCCCTTCATAGTAGAGTACTTTCTATGTTTATTTTTTTTATATTAACATGGAAAAAAACAATTTTGAAATCTCTTAAGAATATTCCCAATACAAACAAACAGGACTATTTTTCTAAAACTAGATCTGAAAACTGAGGATTTATTATGGCGGATGAGATGGAAAGTCTATTTCTTTGTTCTTGACAATGATTTTTCCAAAGAACCGGATTTTTATGGTTTCCAAAGCTTAAAAACTGCACCATTCATCAAACAATTATATGGCTTTGAAAATGATTTATTAAGAATCATTGATTGTATCTCTTTTCATAAATATATAAATTATTTTCAGAGGCATCTGAACTGTGTTATAAAAGTCATTGATTTGTCTGACAAGGTTTTTGTCAAATTCAACAAAACAGGTAACTTCTACAAGTTTACTCTTAAGGATTATAGTATTTTAATTAAAAAAATTAACTAAAAATTATAGGAAAGTAAACAAGGAGGAGGCTGAAATTTCTGGGACACATAAAGAGGAAGGAGGGCCTGGAGAATCTGATACTCACGGGTTGAATCGAGGGAAAGAGAGACAAGGGAAAACAATGCGGGACATACCTGGCGGACTTGAGCAAGTGGATAACAGAATGTGGTCTGGGGGAGGAAGCAGAGGGAAGGAACTTGTTGAGAGCTGCAAGGGATAGAAGGAGGTGGAGAGCCATGATCGCCTACATCCTGAAATGATATGGCACATAAAAAGAAAGATAATAATATCATCAATTTAATTGACAAAATTAATGCAACAAGTAAAATTATAACTGACGAGTTCAAAATTAGCCACAGACTTAGCAAACTAAAGAATCCTATGTCATGATAAAGAATCACAAACCTAATTTTAAGATTAATCTTCCCACTAGAATTATCAACCCTACCAGGCTAGAAATTGAAAGGATTAGCAAGATCATCTTCGATAGAATCAACCAGCTTATTAGAAAGTGACTTGGACTTTTACAGTTGGTTAATCCTCCTGATGTCATAAATTTGTTCAATGGTATAAATGATAAAAGAAATTGTTCATTTATCTAATTTGATATTGTGGATTTTATACCCATCTGTTTCCAAGGATCTTTTTACTTTGGCTTTGGAGCTTGCCAGATAGTATTCAGATTTTTCCAACGTGGATCTTGAGATTGTTATGAACTGCAGAAGATCTGTTCTCATCTATAACAAAGAACAGTGGATTAAAAACAATTTGATATTTCCATGGGACTGTTAGATTCTGCTGAGTTTTCCGACCTTGCTGGTTTATTCATCTTATATAATCTTACTGCCTAAAATGGTATTAACATTGATAATATAGGGTTATATGGAGAAGATGGCCTTATGTTAGTGAAAAATTCCACAAAAATTAAAGCTGGCAAAATCAGAAAATTAATACATAGAGATTTTAAGTCTTAACCTTAAAGTTGATATCGACACTAATTTAAAAAAGTAGATTTTGTTGATGTTACATTAGACCTAGTTATTAATGTATTCCAACCCTACATGAAAACAAATGCCAATCCAGTATACATCCACCCAAATTCTAACCACCTCCATCCATAATCAAACACATACCCTCTTCTATAGAATATAGGATTAGCAATAACTCTTCTAGTGAAGATGTCTTTTACAAGCATAGTAAAGTTTACAACACTGCCTTAAAAAATAGTGGCTATAAGTGCACTATCATCAAATATATAAAACATAATAACACTGATCGTAGGAATAAGAATAAAAACAGGAAAATCATTTGGTACACCACCACCCCATTTAATGGTTAGTACTAAGTTAGGGCAGAATTTCCTCCATTTAACTGATAAACACTTCCCCAGAAACAATCCATACAGTAAAACTTTTAACAGAAATACACTAAAATTAAGCTGTAGCTGTACAGATAATCATGAAAAAAATTATTAAAAAAACAATAAAATCTTAAACCTATAGAAAAATCTGAGTAATAATAGCCATTCCAAAGCAACAAACATTGATAATACCAACAAGTGTAATTGTAGAAATTCTAAGGAATGCTTATTGCAAAACCAATGTCAAACTGACTTTCTTGTTTACCTAAGCACTATTTCTACTATTGAAAATTCAATAGTTGAAAAATTTTATATTGGGAGTACCAAGAATTCTTTTAAAACTGGGTGGTATCAACATGCATTATCTTTCACCAATAATGTGTACAAAAATATGACGTCCCTTTCTAAATATTTTTGGAACAAAACAAGTTAACAAAATCCCTATGGTGAAATGGAAAATACTAAAAAAAAAAAAAGTTAGAACCTGTAAATCTTTAAATAAACTTTGTTTCTTATGCTTACATAAAAAATCAGAAATTATCTGATTTGCTGACAAAAAAATCTCTGCTAAAACAAAGAAGTGAATTAACTGTAAATTGCCAACACAGTTTATCTTTTACCTTACAATATAGTTAATTTTTTTTTAAATTAGGTAATTCCATTTCTTATGGCCATAATTCATAAGTAAATAACAAAATACAAATAATTATCTTATTTTGTATATTCTGATTGAGTATTGCTATATATTGCCATCCAGTTAGTATTATTTATATCTTATATAGATATTCCACATTTTTAATTTTATCTACAGGTTCCTTAAAGAAGCTTTCTGAATCTGAAAATTTAAAAAAGAATTTTTCCTGTTAAAATTAACTTTACGTTTGATTATCCTCCTTATTCACTGAGAACTGATATTATACAACAGTTCAGTACACTTTTCTTTGTTTCTGACAAAATTTTCCTATTTCTTAATACTCTGCTTAGCTTTTGGAAGACATCTTTTGCTATCTCATGCACCTTAATATATTTAAATTGTTGAACTTGCGTAATTTTGGTATCTCCATTTTGTAATTTGCATGTTGAGCTGTTCCTTTTGCAAACAACTATGTATTCTGTCTTCTTGCAATTGATGTTTATATCCTCATCTAAACAATACAACCAAACATACAGGGTCCCAACTTTTAAGCAACCCCAGTCAGTTTTGGTGTCAGAATCTTTCTCCAGAGACAAGAAACGGCTTATACTTTCTCTACAAGAAAATGATATTTAATGCTCTTAATAACTATAAACTAGATTAACCCAATAATTCCTCCCCACCATGTCATATGGTCAGGATGGTAAGAAAGTCACTACAAGAAAGGTAGACTAATGTTTTACAATTGAGGTAGAGTCCTTTCTTCTGGCTTTCCTTCACTACCTTCAGTAGGAGTTTTTTGTAGTTTCCTTTCCGCGACTGCTATCAACACCGTGTCATCTGCAAATTTTATATTGTTATGATTGTGGCTGCCAATAATGAATCCTGGTAGAAGTTCCTAATTCTCAGTGTCAGCTACGGAATGGATAAAATGATAAAAAAGACACTTGACCTGTATTGCAGCAGAGGTAGATACTGAGGGTTATTTTGTGAGTCTGTGAACGCTTAAAAATGTTTCCCCACAAATAATAATAATAAAAACTGCATTATTTTGTGCCCTTTCGGAATCAATAATGTTACATTGAAACACTTACAAACAATTAAATATGTGGAGGTATACAAAGCTTTACCAGCACACACAGATACACACACATTTATATACATAAGTACAAACACACAGACGCCCATTTACATACACACACACACACACACATATTTGCATACATACATACATACACACACATGCAAACATATTACACACCGTTAAATAGAAATGTAGTGTCTGTTTCAAATAAGAAGTCTCCAGTATAATAATGTTTATATATATATATATATATATAATATACATACACACACACACACACAAGTATAGGATTGGTATATATGGAATAAATTCCAATAACCAACAATTATTATTCTTAAGAGTGCTCAATACACAGTAGAGCAGATATAATTATTTATTTAAATATTATAACATAAATATGTTATAAAATCACTACAAAAATAGCCATTTTGTTTCAACACTTCTGGTGTCTTATCAACATTCAACATCATCACTTGATAAGACACCAGAAGTGTTGAAACAAAATGGCTATTTTTGTAGTGATTTTATAACATATTTATGTTATAATATTTAAATATATATATATATATATATATATATATATATATATATAATAAAAAAGCTCAAATACTAATATTCCATGGTTATAATTTATTACATTGGAATCTTAATCACGATCCAATTCATCAGACCTACAAATTCAAAAAGAAATCGGAAAATATAACTCCGGGTATAAAAAAGAAAAATTTTAGTGAGTGTATGTGTGGGAGTGGGGAAACAAGTTTGAAAGTGAGATGTATGAAAGCTTTAGAGAGGGGGGTGTAAAAGAAGAAAGAAGAACAGGAAGGCCTAAAGGTGAAGGTGGGGATTAAAATTTAACAGAGAGAAGTTTTAAAGAGAGGAGTTAAATAACGGTTTAAATGAGTGAGATACAGATAAATATAATTCGCTACCGAATCGCTGACCTAAATTAAAATTAAAAAAACAGACACCGGAAATGTTTGTATACATTTGTGGTGACATAGCGCACAAAAAAAAAACGATATGATCTAAACTTAAAATCCAGAAGATGAGAGAGGGGAAAAATAGGTGATGGGTTGGGGGCAAACTAAAAACGAAGGGTATTTATAAGAGAACCAGGGATATCAACAGAAGCGTTTTCGCACATTGATTCAGAGAGAGACGTATATAGACTAAAACAGCGATTCTCAATCGTCGTGCCGCGAAATATTGTCACGAAATCGCGGAAAAAACACCAGGCCCACAATTAAGCTGTACAAATAGTTAAATAGAAACATTGAAATAAAGTAAGTTCATATTTGTGTGTGTGTATATTTTATCCTACATTAATTCAAAAGACTGAAAAAGAAATGAGGGTCTGCCTATCGCACATTTGAGACCAAACATTCTTCGGCGACAAAGAAGAAACTGACTATTCTATCACTTGTATATCCTTGCTTGACCCAGCTAATGAGATGGGCCGCTAAGGGGGAGGAAGACGTTGCCCTTGGGGCACGATCCACTAGGTTATGAATACTTGGAAGAGTATCACCCCGGAATTTGTGAGTAGCGGCGCTATATCGAGTTTAGTCAGCTTCTTTGGTTGATGCTGCTCTGCGAGTTTGTTTTTTTGTTTTTCTATTCGGCTCCATCGATGTCAATAATAGTAGATCATTTTTCACCAATGTTGAGACGATTACTATATTGATTAATTTATATAATAAATTATAATCTTTATATAATTTTCCTTTATATATATATATATATATATATATATATAATCCTTCCTTTATATATTCTTCTCAGTTTTTACTCACCTTTTACGATCAAAACATCCCGTAAAAGTAAAAGAGTCAATACATCGTTTGATCTCGTTTGCTGCTAGTTTTAGAGTTGTTTTTTTTATTTATTTTATTTTAAAATGGTTAAGACTACTGTAGAAATTCCAATTCTCATTTGTAACAACCGTTCCAAAGTGAAATTGCTCTATGGCAAGGATGGCCAACCTGTGGCGCATGCGCTATAAGTGTCGCATTGGATGCTTACAAGTGGCGCATTGCATCCTTTTGATGAAAAGAAACTAAACCACTTCTACTCATGCATTTCAGTGATTTTATATTTATTGCACGTCCTTTGCGAAAGTGCTAAAAGTTTGATTTGTGTTTGTCCCATTTCTTTTTGTTATAACTTTAAAATATGCCCATACCTACTGAAAGGAAGTGAATATGTCCAACACGTACTGAAAGGAAGTGAATGTTTGTGTGACGCATTTAAATTAATCGTACAAAATATTGGCGGATGGAATCAAAAGGTTGGCCACCCCTAAGATAGACATTACATTTTTTAAGCTCATGGGTGGCAGGGAAGCATAAACTCAGAAGAGAATCCCACAGGCGAGGAATACTAGGGAAGAAACTATTAGAATAGAACTTTCGGTTACATCTTGCTAAATATGAGACCTAGTTACCAATCTGGTGGTTCTCTTAAATTCACACAGTCGAGGTACCAACAACTGCTATGAAACTATAGAAAAACAAAAACAGAGAATTTGTGTCATGGCGCTGGGAAAATGACTGCCAGGTCAGGGCTGATAACATTACTGATACTTCTTTGGGTTTTGTTGAGAATATCTCTCTCTCTCTCTCTCTCTCTCTCTATATATATATATATATATATATATATATATATATATATATATATATATATATAAGCAAATATGTGGATGTAGATCCGACGGTATGATGAAAAATGTGGAAAAGACAAAGCAAAATCCGAATATGTAAGTTTACTGTTTTAATTTTGTTTTTTGTTTTGCTGTCGACGTCAGACGTTTCGGTCTAGTAGACCATCTTCAGGACATGGTTATTGGAGATATATTTATATTTAAGTTAACATGAAGAGTCGATAGACACAAGACTAGTCAGAAACAGAAAAACTGAAATTCTAAAGTCAGTGTTCTCTTTTTGGGATTCGGTATATATATATATATATATATATATATATATATATATATATATATATATATATATATATATATCCGGAGCACCGGACCAGATATTGCCGCAATATTCAATGCACAAACAAATGAGGGAAATAGGAGTGGTTTTCCGTTACCTTCTCAACAATTTGAAATTCAGAATTTCCCTTCTCTTCGATTGGATGCCAGCTCAGGTTAGAAAGTCCAGTCTGACTTATTATTTAACACTTAGCAGTGGGTAGAAACGCCTGCCTTGGCTGGGGTGAAATAATTTTAGATATATATATGTAAACGAAATAATGATTTTTTTTTATTTATTAATCCGACATATTTTTATTACTTAAACGGTATTTTTAGTGGTTACTCGTATTTGAGTAGACGCCCCGGTTATTTATTAAACACTATATTTATAATTAAATATTTAATAATATAGTGTTTAATAAATAAACGGAAGATCTATTCAGATATGAGTATCCACTAAAATAACGTTTAAGTAATATATATATATATAATTCGTAAATAATTATATAGGCCACACAACAACATGTCTGACACGGAGACTCTACACCTTTCTGACCATAGCTCAATTAGATCTTATTTAAATATTCATGGAGACCTACCAGACACTAGTCGTAAGATACTTGTTGATAACACTAATATAATAGCAATATCTACATGCAAAAAAAAGGCTAGAAATAATGGAAGCCTTATTAATAAAAGCAAAAAAAAATAACACTTAATAATATTAGCTTTCAACATGGACACAATATCTTGATCGTGTTTTGAAAAATGTAAACATTTTATGAAACATACATACAACAAACTATTTCTTATTTAACAGTTAAAATATTTAATCCTTGAAAATGGCTAAATGTATAGCCGAAAGCGCTCAGATAAAAAGAACATTCGGACAGTTTTTATATAATTTATCATCCGAAAAGAAAAAATATTATTAGATCGCATGAGAAATTGTATAAAAAACTAATAAAAAAAAAACCACCTTGTCTGTCGTATTCAATGAAATGTGCATGAAAGAAGGATTGCTGCCTAAATACACAAATATATATATATATATATGACAAAAATATAGTTTCCCAAGGCCATTTGTGCGAAAGTAAATGCAACAAGTCCGGCTGGAAATTGAACTCGTCTCATCGAGTCCACTTTCCCTAATGATTGCTATTGTGCTACACTCATTTTGCTGACTCATATAATGGACTTAAAACAGCTGATATACAGTCAGCTGTTTTGGGTTTTTTAATCATCCGCTTGACAACAGATGACTTCGGCAAATTTTAGTTTTCTCGAAAAGTCGATGTTGATCAATCGGGAGATCCTGTGCATATAAATCGTTGAACAAATATGTCTTTTATCATAAAAAGAAACTTAGTTCGATCCAGATGTCTCATTGATTTTTTGCTTCTTTAGGCTTACTTTTATTCTAAATTATTTATTTGATGACGGTGGGCGCAGTCTTTGTATTGGCGAACTTCTGTTCGATATGTAATCGACAGGAGTCCTACACTCAATCCACCAAAAATAACTATCGGATCATTTGACGCTAACTGACAAAAAAAAGTACTACGGACTCATCTTTCGATGTCGATCTGTCAAATGACAGAGAAAATCCTGATTAAATCTATTGAAATGGAATAGGGGATAACTTTTGTTATAATAACCTAAATCAGATTGCTATAAGCCTAAGTGAGCGAGTACCCCGGGTCGGATTTATTATTCAAATACCTCAACACCTCCAGTTTTTGTGATCACACCTTTCCTAAAGGAAGCTACAGTCGGTTGCTTCCGGTAAAATGTTGCTCTGAAATCTAGGAGAACGAGTCTGTTTCTTGTAACGCTCCAAGACGTGCCTGACTCCTTCCTCAATGCTTTAGCTTTACAAGGGTCAGATAAGACCAAAAAATGGAATATTGCTGCCAAGTGTAGGCTGGAGCTGCTCCATCTTTTTCCAGCTTTGAGTTCAAAAACGTTTACGAGGCTTTCTAGGGGATATTATATATAGATACAGACAATGTGGTCATAGGAATCAAGACTGCATAGTGGCATAGTGACTGCCAATTTCATGCGTCAATGAGTTCTCTCTCTCTCTCATATATATATATATGTGTGTGTGTGTGTGTGTGTGTGTGCAGGTATGCAGAAAAATAGGAAAGAACACGTTCGGTAAATAATCTGGAGTTCCTTAGTATTTTTGCTTTTATTTTTAAAAAGACAGTGCTCCATACAGAAGTAGAGCTTATATTATAATATTTTTTATTTTTTAAAAATATTATAATATATATATATATATATATATATAGAAGTCAACACTTAGAGGCGACAGTCTCTTTCATGTTAGATGCAATCGTCAGGCCACCTGACGATTGCATCTAGCATGAAACAGACTGTCGCCTCTAAGTGTTGACTTCTATGTTCACTTTTATATTTACACACGCTCTATCCCTGATATTGAGCACTTTATCCCATAAATATAGCACACTTTAAGACTATATTTCTTCATATATATATATATATATATATATATATATATATATGATTTATTTTAGGATATTACATCGAAAGCATGTCAAAATCGGTACAAAATTGCAGTCGTGTTTCGATGCGTATCAATGCATCTCATCGGGCAATTGTAACTTACTGGCGAGTCCAGTAATTTACAATTGCCTGATGAGATGCATTGCTGTGCATTGAAACACGACTGCAATTTTGTACCGATTTTGACATGCCTTCGGTGTAATATCCTGAAATAAATAATATTACTCTACTTTGTATTGAGCCCTCTTTGAAATTAAATGTTACGAAAGTTGGAATTGTACTCTATTCGTTCTCATCTTACCTGGATATATATATATATATATGTGTGTGTGTGTGTGTGTGTAAAGTTGAGTCACTGTCGCGCCAGAAATTTTTTCTTGTCAGAGTCCATCTTACACATTTACAAATCTACCATTCGTCAGTACATAGAATACTACTGCCATATCTGGTCTGGTGACCCTGCTACTCATCTCGAGGTTCTTGACAAAATCTAAAGAATGGTTTGTAATGTTATCCATCCCGACCTGGCATGTCGTTTTCAGTCACTTTCTCACCGAAGTGATGTGGCTTCTCTCTGTCTTTTCTACAAATATTTTCATGACAACTGCTCTGACGAGCTTTTTTCCCTGATACCTCGACTACATGAATTTATATCGTGCCACAAGATTGGCATCTAGG
>OZ038496.1:30002534-30042534 GCA_964036315.1 Acanthosepion esculentum
TGCTTAATGTAAATTTACAGAGCATTAATATTATAAATTTACTGATTTAAAATATGTTTTTTTTCGCTACACAGTGATAACCATGTTTCAAAAATGGAAGCTAAAAGCTTCGAATTTAATTTTGTTATTTAATTAAAGACATTAGTTCCATTTCGTCGTCAAGCGAATTTTGGAGTCTATGAACATTTCATTGAATACAACAGACAAGGTGCTTTTATTTAGTTTTTTATACAATTTCTCATGCGATGTAATATTTTTCTTTTCAGATGATAAATTATATAAAAACTGTCCGAATTTAAATATTCATGGAGACCTACCGGACACTATTCGTAACATACTTGTTGACAACCCAAATATAATAGCATCATTTACATGCAAAAAAAGGCTAAAAATAATGGAAGCCTTATTAATAACACAAAAAAACATTTAATAATATTAACTATGAACATGGACACAATATCTTGACCGTGTTTTGAAAAATGAAAACACTATATAAATACAAACATGCGACAAACCATTTCTTGTTTAACAGTTAAAATATTTAATCTTTGAAAATGGCTAAATGTATAGCCGAAAGCGCTGGGATAAAAACAACATTCGGACAGTTTTTATATAATTTATCAGCTGAAAAAAAAATTAGATCGCATGAGAAATTGTATAAAAATCGACACAAAAGCACCTTGTCTGTCGTATTCAGTGAAATGTGTATGAAAGAAGGATTGTTGCCGAAATACACACACACACACACACACACACACACACACACACACACATATTATATATATGGAGTGTATCAAAAATACTTCCACAAATTCTGGCAGCGTGTTCCTCACACCAAAGCAAAGATAAAAGTCCATATAAATATATGTCCGCAAATCATTCGTTTTTATTAAATTTAAAGAAAGTTTACAGTAGATGGCGCTGTGCTGCCATGTAGATTAGTTTGCGTTTGTCATTCGTGTACATTTCTGCCCAGTCTGTTTTCAACGTTTAACATGCGTAGTATTGAGTTAACTGGGAAGTGTTCTATTTAACAATATTGTGAGCAGGCAGATACGATTTTCACACACGGACTCAAGAATGGTAATGGACGGGAAGCTGCACTAGATTGCGTTTCCAGACCGAAGGCAGCCGAGTCATCCAAACTTTTCTGCTATTTATCGTCGTGTCGCCGAGACCGGATCCATGGCACCACAAACTATGGATCGAGGAAGACCGAGATCCGCTCGTACGCCTGACCACGATAAACAGATTCTGCAGACTATCGGGGATGATCTAGGTATCAGCACACGTCAGATGTCTCTAGCATGTCGTACATCTCATAGTACCTCATAGCAGTATCCGTATCATTTGGAACGTGTGCCGCTCTTTCGCCTTCTGATCACTCACCACGGGAGCACTTTTGTCGATGGTTTATTGCACAAAATTCTGATCCGTTGTTTGTCTCTTCGGTCTTGTTTATGGATGAGGCAAGATTTCGAAGAGATCGAATAACAAATTTACACAACCAACATTTGTGGGCGGATCGGAATCCCCATGGTACCATAAAGGCGAGACAGCAGCATCAGTTTCCGATTAATATGTGGTCTGGAATTGTATGTGACTCTATTGTAGGTTTATATGTTCTCCCAGCACGTTTTACTAAGATGGGATACTCAGCAAAGATTTGTGTTTGTTTTTTTTTTCATTTGGTTAGATTTTTCTTTTTGAAACGAATGTTGAGCTAAATTCAAAGGATAAGCGATCTAAAATCCGAAGAGGACGCTTTGAAAGCTCTTTGAATTTAGCAGTAAGTATTGTCAAGCATCCGTTCAGTATAATGTTCTGAGGATGCTTTTCTTTTCATGGAACTGGTTTCTTAAAACCTACTGAAAAGACCCTCAGGAGCGAGCAGTACAAGAGAATTTTAGAGTCTTGTCTGCTCTCTTCTGCTGAAAAGGTGCAAATCTACCCCACCAAGCTAATTTATATGCACGATAATGCTCTGTCACAAATCAAAATTGATGAAGGAATACTTTCATGAGAAGCAGATGAGTGTTATGACATGGCCGCCCCAATCTCCTGTCTTCAACCCCATAGAAAACTTATGGAGCATTATAAAGTACAGGCTCTCGAAAAAGCAGTTGAGCAACAAAGAGGATTTGATTGTGAATTTCATATCTGAATGGAATTCAACCCCAAAAAGGGTTGCAAAGGTTATTCAAAATAAAGGAGGACCCATAGATTATTAAATATTTCGAACTATATTACCTATTATAAATAAATTATACCTGTATTATTCTTTATTTAAAGCTGTTCGGTTATGTTTCCATTGATTACTAGTTGCAGGAAATAAGTGAGTCACTTTTTTTTGCGCAGAGTTTTTCCCTAAATCTCATTTATATCCAAAATTATAATTATCAATAGAATACCTTAGGGTGAGTAAACTTTTTTTTACTAGGTGGTCGGTAAGGGCTCTTTATATTAGTAAGATTAAAAATTAGTTTGACCCCAAAAACAATAGGCGAAAAAAATGTTTAAGTAAAAAAAATCAGGTGAGTCACTTTTATCGAACAGCACTGCATGTTTTTGAAAAAATAATATTACCAGCTATACATTTTTGAGGAAATAAATATTTACAGAAATAGATTTTTGACAAAACAAAAATATTACCAGGAACAAACAAAACTTTCGGCATTAAATGATCCATTGAGGTGTTGATATGCCGTAAAACAAAACAAACCAAACCAAACCTTGTTTTGGTGCCAAGAATCCGCCTCCGAAGTTTGTAAATGTATTTTTGATAAGCCCTGTATATATAAAATTGAGTGCTAAAAGCTTCTGCTCGACCAAGATGGGATACTCAGCAAAGATTTGTATTTTTTTTTTTTCATTTGGTTAGATTTTTCTTTTTGATTTTGGGATTTTTTAAATCGATATCATCACATGCAAGGAAATAAAGCCACTAAGACACAAGGGGTTACTGGGTGTGAAAGATTTAGGAAAACAAATATTAATAATGAATAAGAAGACGTAAGAACAATCAGGAAGACAGAATTTAAATTTTTGCACATTAAAGTTGGTTGAGAAGCATGGAGCCGGAAGGGAGTTCTACAAGCGAGAGAAAGAACTGCTAGAATAGAATTTACGGTTACATCTAGCCAGCTCAACTGTAAATTGATGAGATCTCGACACAGAGGGCAAGTAACTGAATCCGAGCCGAAAGATCAGGACCAATAATATTGCAGATTCTTCTGTGGATTTTATCAAGGAACTCAAGGTAAATAACAGGAGCACGGGACTATATGTTGTAGCAATATTCTAAGCATGGATGAATGGTAGACTTATAGATACGTAAGATAGATTCAGGAGAGAAAAATGTCTTGTACGACTAAGTGAACCTATTTCCTTAGCAGCTGACCTAGCAAAGGATTCGATATAGTTTTTCTACTTCATGTCAGCTGAGACCGAACTCGCAGTGAGTCACTTTCCTTGAGGTTAGCATTAGCCATGCTCATGGAAGGCAGAGAGGGATCTGTTAGATGTAGCCTTGTTCCTTTCAATATAGGATTTTGGAAAGAAGTGAAAGGTCGTAAGGGGAGATAATTGTGGAAAATGGTTGTTGTCAAACCTGTGGAATGTTGTTGGCCAGAAAACTGCTGCCCAACCACAGTCACTGATGAAACTTCTGGGGGGTGCGACCACACTCTACACACTTTCCTTTCAAGCACGACTATAAACAACGGAAGTGAAGGAGAACGTTATAAGTTAGTCTGCATACGCGACAGAGTTCAAGGTCAATCGGTGCCAAGTGGCTTCACTCTGCGTAATTTAGCTCCGTAACCTTAGCAACAATCCCGAGCTGATTTCATGTTACGATAACTGAAATGTCCTGGAAATTGTTTTTTTATTGGCACTTTCTGGCAATTCTTAAAGAAGGGATTATCAACCACCCTCTCTTACTTAGGTCAGTCTAAGCCAGTACACCTGCATGTTTGGGGGTGTTATCCACCCTCTTACTTTCTGAGGTAATCGCCAGATTACACAGACACACCTGAAATTAAATTAACAACCGCTCCTCTCTTGTCGCCAATGGAGACGAGGAACGATTCTACTTTTTGATTAGAAGAAAGCGTGACTAATTTTATTAATTAAACGCACCTTAATAGTTTTTAAATGGACGGCGACGCTGTATGCAGTCCGTTAAAGAAAAATTATTAAATTATAGAATTTAAATTCAAAAAGCCTACCTACCATAGCGGAGAGTTCACCTGAACAATTGCCATGAAAGCAACTATAGAAAAGACACAGACAGGTAACCTTATGGCGGTGGAAAAGCCGAGCTGCCAGATCAGGACCAATAATATTGCTTTATTCTTCTTTGGATCTTTATCAAGCAGTTTAAGGTAAATGGCAGGGGCACCGAACCATATATGGCAGCAATATTCTAAGCATGGATGAATGGTAGACTTATAGGTATGTAAGATAGATTCTAGAGAGAAAAAAAGTGTAGCACGATGCAGTGAACCAACTTCCTTAGCAGCTGACCTAGCAATAGATTTATTTTGATTTATCCAGACGCAATGATTCACCCTCTTAAAGGTTAGCATCAGCCCTGTTGATGGAATGCAGAAAGTGATCCTTCAGATGATTTAAAGAGAGAAGTATTTATAGAGAAAAGGCACTGGGAAGCTACACTATGGCGGTGAGAAAGTGACTGAAGCTGAGCCGCCAGATCAGGACCAATAATATTGCTGATTCTTGTTTGGATTTTATCAAGAGTCTCTAAATATGTAGCAGGAGCACCAGGCCATAAGTGGCAGCAATATTCTAAGCATGGATGAATGGTAGACTTATAGATATGTAAGATAGATTCAGGAGAGAAAAATTGTCTCGCACGGCTCAGTGAACCAACTTTCTACAATGGATTTAATATAGTCTTTCCACTTCATGTCAGCTGAGAATGTCAGCTCGAGAAGAATCAACGAGCCACTTTCTTGGAGGTTGGCATCAGCCATGCTAGCCTCCAGATTATTACATTATTATATTATTATATTACAATAAGATATTATAATCTTATTGGCTACAACTTTTAACCAGTCCATGACAATCGCTAAAGTAACATGTTTATCTTAACACCCGTTTTCCCTGTCAGGATGTCTACAGTATCAAATAAGTTTAAGTCATGCTGAGTTCATGTTACAATAGGTGAAAACTCCAAGAATTTGTTATTTTATTGGCACTTTCTGGCAATTCTTTAAGAAGGAACTATCATGAACCATCCTCTCTTTCTTAGGCTAGTCTAAGCCAGTACACCTACATGTTTGGGGGTTTTATCCTACCTCTTTCATTCGGTTGTCATCGTCAGATTACATAGACACTACTTTTTATATTTCTACATGCTGTGTCTGTTCAAGACGTGGGCGATCATCAATCTCCACAACTTCCTGTCCTTTGTAGCCCTTAGTAAAGCTTATCCTTTTGTTATATCTCCCAATCCCTGTCCTGCCACAAGGTCGTTAGATATGTGATCTGCTGCTTCCTTCTGTCTCGAGATCTTTCTCAATATGCCTTGTGAGTGTCAAAATATCCAAGCACTCTTTCCTCACTACGTGCACTAGACGTTTCAACTCTCTATGATGTTGCTCTATCGTTATTGCTCATATGTATCATGGTATTCTCATCATCCTTCGGTAGAACCACATTTCAGTTTCCTCAAGATTCTTTTTCATCTGCGATGAGCCTGTCCAGCGCTCACTGTCCTTTGGGAATACGAAATTACATAACAGTTCAGTACTTTTTCTAACGAGATTTTTCTGTTTCTTAATACTATGCTTAGCTCTGTCTCTCTTGTTTTCAATATGTTATGCGAGTGCCAAATTTGCCAAGCCTTCTTTCCTCATTATGTACCCTAGAAATTTTCACTGTAACTTTATGATTTTAAGTTTCAGAGTCCTTTTTTTCCTACTGTGTCTAGGACTTCGTCGTTGCTAATATGTTCCGTCTATGGCATTCTCATCATCCTTCAGTAGGACCGCATTTCAGTCTCCTCAAGATTCTTTTTCGTCTGTGAAAGCAGGAGGAATCATGAACCATTCTCTCTTACTTAAGCCAAGCTAAGCAGTACTAATGCACGTTTGGTGGTTTTATCCGACCACTTACTTTCGGAAGTAATCGTCAGATTACACAGACACACCTGAAATTATATTAACGACCGCTCCTCTCACCCCCAGGGGATGAGGAACGATTCTACTTTTTGATTAGAAGATAGCGTGACTAATTTTATCAATTGAACGCACCTCAATAGTTTTAAAATGGACGGTGAGGCCGTATCCTGTCCATTAAAGGATAATATAATCTTGTTGAATCATCCTATTCGTCGCATTGGGATGAATCACGCACACGCGTATGGTATGAAGTCGTGAAACTGACAGTCAATATACAGTGTTGATTTCTTTGTCCACACTGTCTCCAAACTCTTTCAAAAGGTATTTATGCGAAAGCGAACACGACAATATCACTTTCTGTGTCCTTCGGGCAAACACTAACGCGTTGATCTTTTTCTTCTATGTGCCTTGTCCCGTCAGGACGTGGACAGTCATAGCTCTCCACAATTTCCTGTCCTTTTTAACTCTTAGCTAAGTTTGTCTTTTCGCTATCTCTCCTAATCCTTGTTCTGTTAATCATGTAAACAAGATCGTTCTTTTCTTTTAATGCGTCGTGTCCCTTCAGGGTGTAGGCGATCATGGCTCTCCACTTCTCCCTATCCCTTGTAGCTTTTGTCCCTTTGCCACCCCCCAGACTTGCTCAAGTCCGCCAGTTATGTCATGCGTTGCTTTTTTTGTTTAAGCAATTTGCCCCAAGCAAGTTAGAAGGGCTACAAGCACGCAATGGGTTACAGAGAGTAAGGGTAAAGAGGAATGTTTGGGAAAAGGATAAAGAGAAGGACAGGGATCAAGGTCAAGGCATCAGAAGATGTCGATTGACATTACATTGGAATATTTGAAGATTATAGCTATCAGAGAAGCAAGTAAGAGGAAGGGAGTTCCACTGTCGGGAAGTGCGAGAGAATAAGCTGTTGGAGTTGAAGCGATGGCTACATTTAGTCGTTTCGACAGTGAAAGGGCGGGACCGAAATGCCAACCTTAAATTCATGCAATTTGGGAACCAGTGAAAGTAGCTCGTCGGAGCAGTTGCCATGAAAGTACTTATAGAAAAGGCAGAGGGAAGGCACGGCATGTCTGTGAGATAGCGACTGCAGACGGGATGCCAGATCTGAACCAACCACGTTGCATATCCGTCTCTGGATTTTGTCTAAGACCTCGAGATGAAAAGCGGGAGCACCAGACCATATATGGCATTGCCTTGTCTCTTTCTTTCTATTCCACCTGTGAGTATCAGATTCTCCAGGCCTTCCTTCTTCATTACTTGCCACAGAAACTTCAGCTGCCTCTTCCTGATGTTAAGTATAAACCTCTTCCTTGCTTGCATCCTCTCCAAGACCTCATCGTTGCTCACACGCTCTGTCCATGATATCCTTAACATCCTTCTGTAGAACCACATCTCCGTCGCCTCGAGTCTCTTCTTCATCTTTGAGGAATTCGTCCAACATCCGCTGCCGTAAAGGAAGACAGATGTCACTTAACAGCTCAGTACTCTTTGTTACCAAAGCGATCCTCCTGTCTCGCAATACTCTGCCCAGCTAGGGGAGGTTATATTTCTAAGATTAATGGGTAGTTTTAAAAAAATAGCGTGTACGTTTTATTCGTCATGTAATTTTGTTACATTTAACGCTCCCTTACTTAAATTTCCCAAACATCAAACTGTCGATAGATGTGTCAAAACCTCACAAAACACCCACCTCTGTGTTAAAAATATATTTTTCTGTGATAATTTAAACTAAAAATGAGTAACATTTTAAAACTCTAAATCAGATAATTTTTCTCAAATAACGTTTCAGCAAAGTATAATTTATTTTAGAAAGATTATTAATAAAGACAGATATTTTTTTGTTGACAAGTATATCAATATGAAAGATTATATAGATTTTACTGATAATCAAATTAAAATAATTACAATCAATTTAAATTCGGCTTGAAATACAGCAGTGTTTTGCTTATTGGAATTATAAAATTTAATCTATTGTCTAGAAATTATAAATAAAATTAATGTTTCAAGAAAGATTTTTGATTTAAAAAAATTGATTTTAAAGCTTAGATATCGCATTTCTTCGAAGGTGCCAATATTGTTATTATTATCATCATCATTATTATTATTATTATTAATAATAATAATAATAATATTAATACATATAACGACTGATTCAAATTCATGAGCTGTTAAAAATGTACCAGGATGTAGCCAACTAAATTTTGTCTATCACACTGACAGCAGGCGGTATTATGTTTTTGAAAAAAAAAAAAACGGAAGAAAATTTCCGCCTGCCTATCTCCAATTTCGGATAACATTTTATTTGAAAATTGGAATAATAAAATTAAGATTTTTCACATAAGGAATATATATATATATATATATATATATATATATATATATATATATATATATATATATATAATTATTATTATTATTAGTAGTAGTAGTAGTAGTAGACTTATAAGTATAAGACACTATACTCGTTCGGAAAACCTTCGGTGTCTTGAATTGCAAATAATCAAACCAATAACAAAGGGAAAAAAAGTATTAAAAAAAAGAAAGAACCAAGAACATGTACGTTGGCCGAAAATAATCGTCCAGCATGCAAGTTCAAGGCCCAAAGAAGAAAAAAACCGATACGAGTACGCAAAAAAAATAAAGTGCTCAATACAGTGACGATCCGTTTAGGTGAAACCGTGGTAGGTTTGTCTGGCTCTCTAGGTCTAACTATATATATATATATATATATATATATATATATATATATATATATGATAAAAATATAGTTTTAAGGTATGCTATATCTATAAGTTAAAGTGCTCGATATTACTTTTATTTTACACATACACATACACACACACACATATATGTGTGTATGTGATTGTGTAAATGACACGGCAAGAACAGACGATTAGTTATGTTTTTTTTTTGTTTGTTTTTTAAATTAAGATAAAAGAAACCCAGTCGATAACAAAGTCGTGTTTACGTTTTGTTTCTAATAACAACCCAATCAACGGAGAATAGCCCTCGAGGCTGTATCTACAAATTTCATACACGGTGCTTGCAGCGATTGTTGTGAAAGTAAATTGTCAGTCCCAGATTTTATAAATTGCTTACTGTATCATGGATGATCGAAGGCAAATTATTGATCCAGATTCTTTTTAAATCGTTTTACCTAGCTTCACCCCCGCCACCAGCAAGGCGATAATGCTGCTAAGACCCAGGGAGGTGCAGGTAGTGAAAGAGAATGAGAAAACTTTCGTGGGGAGAAGTGAAGAAAAGACAATAAAGGAACAGGGTACGGGAAGACAGAAGATATCGATTGACATTACATTTACATTTTCGAAGACTGTAGGTGAAAGGAAACAGAAGGGATTTCCACAGACAAGAAGTGTGTATAAATAAACTATTAGAATAGAACATAGCGTTGCATCTAGCTAGTTCAACACTAAAACGTTAAAACCTAGTTGCTTAAAAGGGTGGGACCAAGATGCCAATCTAGTACACGCTTAAATTCATGTAGTCGTATCAATGAGGAGAGCAGCTCATCAAAGGGTGGGACCTAGATAGCAATCTAGTACACGCTTAAATTCATGTAGTCGTACCAATGAGGAGAGCAGCTCATCAAAGGGTGGAACCTAGATGCCAATCTAGTACACGCTTAAATTCATGTAGTCGTATCAATGAGGATAGCAGCTCATCAAAGGGTGGGACCTAGATGCCAATCTATTACACGCTGAAATTCATGTAGTTTTACCTATGATGAGAGCAGTTCATCAAAGTGTGGAACCTAGATGCCAATCTATTACACGCTGAAATTCATGTAGTTTTACCTATGATGAGAGCAGTTCATCAAAGTGTGGAACCTAGATGCCAATCTAGTACACGCTTAAATTCATGTAGTCGTATCAATGAGGAGAGCACCTCATCAAAGGGTGGGACCTAGATGCCAATCTAGTACACGCTTAAATTCATGTAGTCGTATCAATGAGGAGAGCACCTCATCAAAGGGTGGGACCTAGATGCCAATCTAATAGCACGCTTAAATTCATGTTGTCCGTGCTCTAGGGAAAAAATGCTTGTTGCCATGAACATATTTATAGAAAAGACAGAGGGAAGCTAGGTCACGTCGCTGAGAAAGTGACTGAAGTCGAGATGCAAGGTGAGGATCGATTATATTGCAGAACCTTCTTTGGTTTTAATCAAGAATCTAGAGATGTACAGCGGGAATAACAGTCCAGATGCACCGATAAATGGTAGATCTATAAAGGTTCAAGATGGATTTTGACGAAAAAGATTTGCTGGCACGACACAGCGAGCCAACTCTCTTTGCAGTAGACAAAGCATTTGGTTTGGCTTGGTTGACTTTGCTTTGCAGCATATCAACACCTCTGTGGGTTATTAATGCCCAAATCGAAATATTTTGAAAGCAATTTCATGCTTTCAATTAAAGATAAAATTGTTGGTCATTTTACTGTAAAAATGTATTGTTAATTTTACTATAAAAAGGTACTGTTGGTAATTTATTTGATATAAAAATGTATTGCTGGTAATTTTACTATAAAAATGTATTTTTATACTTCCTTAGTTTTTTGTTTGGGGATTCACTATTTGCCCATAGCTGTGATCTTAACAGGTGTAACGATCGCAGGTCAGGGCGGACCTGAAAACAACAGTAATTAAGAAGTGGTTCCACGCTCCTCAAAAACACAAATCTTCTGATCAGAGTCCACGTAGTAATTTATTCAACATAGTTGCTTCACTTCATGTCAGTGACAAACGTGAGCTCAAGAAAGCGTAGTGATAACACCTAACAGGAAGAAATGGTTCTCTGTGGTGATTAAATGAAAGCAGTTTTATTTTGGAGACGTCAAACTTTACATGCCATTTCTTGCCCCGGTTAACCACTGACTAGAAGTTTTTTAGAAAACAGTTGCCAGTTTTAATTGTCTGACTGGAAGTCTGACGATCTTCAATGATAATTACGGAGACATATTGTCAACCCTTTGATTCAATTTCCAAACTTCCTTTACTATGGTCTCTACTACTTTGAATATTTTAAAAACTGTTGTAACATACCTACAGACGATAATGGGTATGTCCCCATTCACATAAATACAGTAGTAAATACTGTATGTTGGTCAGCAGTCGGAGATTCGTCTCCAGCATAGCTGGTCAAACTCTCTGCCTCCGGGCAGAGAGGATCCCCAGACAAGGCCTTGTCGAAGGGCTGAGTCTCGTCTCGGGAAATAGCTCCCCGACCCTGTTTTATACGGGGTCTACGGGGAATTTTTGGCCGAGCTTACGGGATCGGATACCCCACATTAAATTCGGCCTTGTGCCACGTCTGACCGCGTAGGGCAGTTGGTAGATATCCTGCAGATTCATTGTGGAATTCACTTGATTCACGTCTAGCAGTTGACTACTTCTACGCGCCGCTGGCGAATCTTATATGTGTTGTTCTTGTCCTAAGTATTATCGTTCATTACCAACCTTCATGTGATTATTCTATTCAGTAACTTTCCCTAGGTTACAACAAAAACTTACAAAGTACCATCTATATTTTCCGTAGTGTTGATATTAGGAATTGCTATATAAGACTAATTATTCTTTATTTTGTCAAATAAACTAAAATTTAATAAGACTCTCGTGCCCGCAAAAAAAAACCTAGTCAAAGGACTTTACCCATGATATCGCTATTATTTTAGCTATCTTTATTCTTCGGCAATGTTTATTGTTTTAAAAAGCGATGACTAGAATTGTAATAAAATATAAACATATGAAAATGAATTTATACATTTTTTTTGTTCTGTAGGCGATCATCCTACATGTTTTTGATCATTAATCGCTACATGTTCTTAATAATTAATCGCTACATGTTTTTGATAGTTAATCCTCACATGTTTTTAATATTTAATCTTTACATGTTTTTGATAATTAATCGTCACATGTTTTTAATAATTAATCGCTATACGTTTTTTAATAATTAAACGCTACATGATTTACTAATACATCGCTACCTGTGTAGATGATTAATCGCTACATGTTTATGATCATTCAAGTTGAGGCTGTCATAGAAACTGAAGTCATTTTTAATTGCAACCTTTTTTTAGTATTTTTTTCTTATTTGTGTATATGTACAAATAAAAAAATATTATGCTGATTTTCTATAGAATATATTTTTTCTTTAAATTTTATTTTGTTTCCATTTACCTGGCGTATCATATATATGTATATATATATATATATATATATATTGGTGAATATATTCATACCATTTTAAATACGGGTCACAGGTGTATGTTCCAGTAAGATCAAAGGAGACGTGTTAATTAGTTTTTGCATATATTTCCAATACATTTGTTGTATATTAATTTCTATTATTGAGGTTCGTTCTCGTTCTCCACAAAGGCGTATGCATCCGGGTCATACACAGACGGGTTCGAAACAGATGTAGCAATTTTGCGTACTACAGATTTATATATAAAAAAAAACAACAAAAAAAAACAGAAATATGTCTAATAGCCCAGACTTGAACCCATTAATGTCCAGTCTTCCATTTTTCAGCCGGTGGGCATTAAAAGGTACAAAGAAACCTGTAATTAATATCGGACTTTTGATAAACCTATAATTAAAACCGTATCTTTATTTTAAGTATTAAGAGTTTTTATTTTTTTCGGTCAACATTAGTAGGTTAAGTTCGTAGAAATTATAAGAAGATTTTTAAACACACACACACACACACACACATGAGGCAAAGTGCTGAAAAACATCGGTGCAAACCACTTCCTGAGATCTAATCAACATACCAACAAGAATTTAAAAAAATCTCGTTTTTCGTGCCAAGAGCATTTCCATACCAGTGATATATATATATATATATATATATATATATATATATATATATATATATATATATATATATATATATAATATTGAGAAAACAACTGAAAAGTTGCAAATGAAAACAAATTGAATGTTTTTTTTTGTGAAAGTATTTATTTATATTTTATACATATATATATATATATATATATATATATATATATATATATATATATATATATATATATATATATATATACATACATATATATATATATTTGATATTTAAGATATATATATATATATATATATATATATATACATACATATATATATATATTTGATATTTAATATATATATATATATATATATATATATATATATATATATATATATATATATTTGATATTTAAGATCTGCCCCGATCTTTCATTGATGCTCCTGAAAAATTTATTTCAGTTGAGCTCTCTGGGGAAGAAGTGTGGCTTTGTAAGCAGTGACTATTACGGCTAATAATGCATGACTCGTCGGTAAAACGAATCGAGTTCTCTCAGTCACTGTGTGTTTATCTAAAAATAAATGCGCTTAAATTCACTTTATCCCTGTCGTGCGCCAACGGCTTAGTGGTAGCATCCCCGACTGAATTCAGGATCGAAACCCGACTGAATTGGCGTCAGTCGGGTTTCGATCCTAGCTAGAGGCCACCGGACACTGATGAGCAGACTGTCTGTGGATGACTATATATATATAATTTTAAATTCTTAATCCCATTCTATATTTTAAAGTCCTCTCTAAAAAGATTTATGGCCCATTCTTTTTTTGTTCATTCTACTTTGCACAGGTGTTGATAGGTTACATTTATGTCAGAGGCCATTTTCAACCGTCGCGTTTATCTGTACCCGACTCCACCACAACTACCTAAGGTCACTTACCCCCTCCATATCTATATAATTCCCTCCTCTATTATAAGATAATTCTTACTTCGTCTCCTTTTATTTTTCCTTTTTCTCTTTTCCTTCTTTCCTTCTTTTGCATTTCAAATTTCCTGTGAAGAAACGTGGGATTTTATTCATTTTAGTTAATGTATTTGCATTGATAAGTCCATGGGAAAACTACTTTCCCATGCACGAACTGATCATCTGTATGAGGTAAATTGTTTGGATATCATTATTTGTAATTCACTCCACACACACACATAAACATATATATATATATATATATATAAGCAAATATGTGTATATAGATCCGACAGTATGAGGAAAAATATGGAAAAACAAAAACATTTAAAACAGTAAACTTGCATATTCGAATTTTTTGTTTTTCCATATTTTTCCTCATATATATATATATATACTGTGTAACCCGGATATAAGAGACCCGGATATAAGAGAAACCGGGATATAAGAGAGATTTTCTCTGGTCCCAAATTAGAGCCTGTGTTAATAAAACAAAATAGACCAAACCCGGATATAAGAGAGTTGTCGGGACCGGAAACTAAGTATCTTATATCCGGGTTTCTCTTATATCCGGGTTTGGTCTATTTTCTTTTATTAACACTGGCTCTAATTTAGGACCAGAGAAAATCGCTCTTATATCCGGGTTTATCTTATATCCGGGTCTCTTATATCCGGGTTACACTGTATATATATAATATATATATATATAACCGAATGAGTAAATATACGTAGGTATGCGAGCGAGCGAGCGAGCGATCGTATACAGTTACACATAAATACTCAATGGTGTATGAAAAAACAATGTTCAATGTAAAGTAACCGAGCTATTTAATATATATATATATATATATATATATATATATATATATATATATATATATATATAGGACCGGTGCGTACTACTCCCGTACCCTCCGACCCGGACTGTGCTTTGTGGCCCTCGTTATATTTCAAGATTTGCTTATTTCTGCTTATATTTCTAAACATTAAATATTAAATTAAATACAACTGATCATTACTAAAGGATGGAAAATTTTCACGGATTTTGACATCATTCTGGGGTCATTTTTTTTCCATCCAAATCCGTTCATTTGTTTTGCTCAGGCTAAGTCTCCAAAACGCATTATAGAAAATTCGCTGTTTTTTATCCATAACCTTGAATGTGTCAAAACTTTTCAACATTTTAATAAGAAAACTCTCAAGTTGATGTTGAAAATTGCTGCAAAACATTGTTGATTTCATTTAAGATTGAAGGATCTATTATGCCATGTCTCTGATTTGTATTTAAATACATTATATGTACTTTAAATTTTCAGTTGAATTGTTGACCCATATAGCATCTTTTTTTTTTTTTTTTTTTTTTTTTAAGCGTATCACCCCAAGCAAGGCCGGTGGCCACTATACCGCATGGGGTTACAGAAGGGTTGGAGGAAGAGCAGATAGGAGTGGTAAAGGAAGGGATGTGGAGAAAGAGAAGGACGGAGGGTCGATCGAGGTAGGGGGTTACGGGAGATATAGAGCGAGAGCAGATAGGAATGAAAAATGTCAGGAAGTGGATAGATCAAGGCAGTTGGAGATGACGATTGACGCTACACTTAAACCGTTGGAGATTGTATTTGTCAGGGAAACAGTAATAGGGAAGGGAGTTCCATAGGCGAGATGTGCGAGACATGAAGCTATTGGAGTAGAAGAGACGTCTACATCTAACAGTTTCAACGGTGAAGGGGTGGGAACGGGATGCCAGCCTCGTAGGACGCTTAAATTCACGAGGCTTAGGGACAAGCGAAAGCAACTCCTCAGAGCAATTACCGTGGAAGTACTTGTAGAAAAGGCAGAGCGATGCAACATCGCGTCTGTGAGAGAGCGACTGCAGACGAGATGACAGATCAGGGCCAATCACATTGCATATCCGTCTCTGGATCTTATGAAGAATCTGATCCATTATTGTACATAACCAGGATACAATAATTTTTTTTAAATTTATATGTATGAATACAACCTCATGAAAATTGTGTGTCCGATATCGATACGGTTTTAACGAAACCCTTGCACCGGCCATTATTATACAGTTGAACCTGGGGTCACGAACGCCTCTTAAATCGGTTAACTTACAAATATTCCGAACAAGAAACGTCTCGGGTGACGAACAGTGTCTCGAGCCGGCGACAAGCCGTGAGTATCAGAGTCCAATGATGCTACGAGACGGAAAAGAGACAAGAGACAAGAATGACAGTTACCTGATGTTCTTATTGTGATTCTCCAAGCGTAGCTTAAATGTGGCACAAGGCCGACATAATGGGACACCCAGTGAGGATCAAACTCATTATTCAGTCGTAATTGATCTAGCGAGACAAGCTTGCTAACCATTACACCGCCCCGAAGTGCCCAAACCTGATTTTCTTATTAGTTCGGTAGAATTAGACCAAAAGGTGGCTAACCCAGAAAAAAATTTAGATAGATTTACTATATACATTTTCTTATACTGAATTTTATGGGCTTTTCGATGGTGCAGTTTGTCATTTTTTCTCTCCCGGGGAAAAGTTATGAAGCATAATGTAAAGAGGAAATGACATTTTTAAACCCAACGGTAACATAAAAATATTTATATCTTCTGATTCACTGGCCAAAAATGAATAAAATTTGGTAATTTTGTATATCTTTAGATAAGGAAGTAGTAAAGCACAAGGTACTTGAAAATATTAGGCTGTAATTATTCCAGACCCTGTAATAAGTCAGCAAATCTTACCCCCAATAACTCCCAGTTAAAATAAAGCATTAAAAAGTGACACCTTACAAACATAACATAAAGTTAAATATTGGCGTAATATATAAATTGGGAGGTGATTTAATGACGATTAATATTTCTTCTGGAAATTGGAGTAAAAAATGTACCTATTCTGAGATATTCATAAAATAGTTGGCTATATTTTAAGTATCAGTCAGTACTTCAAGTCAAGCATGATGCTACTGAGGAAGTCATTTGCCCACAGGAATCAGAATTTTGCAGTATGTTGGAGACAAGACAGATCAGGATATTGCAACAGTTGATGGAAAGAATAGTCACCATAAACTTGGGATCAATTGCAATGGTCAATGCGAAGTTTTCAGACAGGAAAGAGCAGATGTACGAAGGGAAAAAATGAATACGCGCCATAGACTTGGAATTAACTGCAATAACCAATGCGAAGTTTTCAGATAGATGTGCCAAGGGATAAAATGGAGGAATGGTCTGACATAAGATCTAACCAAGGCATCCCACTCAAACGTTATTATCAAGTTGGTAAAATTGCACCTAAACAAATTATTCTAACACCAATTATACCAGAGTATTTTAATCACAGCTTTGTCGATATATTATGGACATGCGCTCATCTATTCAACAAGAAGCGTCTAAGCTAGTCTGGCTACATGAGTACAATTACTACTGAGTAGGCCCTAGCTAAATCGTATGTCCCCATCCTGCCAATAATCAACTTGCCCAATACTCGCATGACAGCATTGCATTCACTTTTCAGTTTGTTAATTAACAGAGTCGTACACTTGATGTTCGAACGCCCACAATAACATTTTATCAGCCATTGTATATAAAGGATTATGAGTTTGTTTTGTCTGCAAAGATGAAGATTTTTGTGCGTCTTGGATGCTTCCACCAGTTGATGAGTTTCCGAGGCTCTATAATGGAGGGAAGTGGTCTTTGAGAAGCATTAGAAATTGTATATGCACCATTAAGAGTTGTTCATATGCTCACAGGAGAGGCTTATGCTCGTATTATCCGTGGTCACATACTGTAGACGACAGCTGTTCTGTCATTACTATTTGAAGAGTTTTGGTTTGATATGAGCCCTAAGGAGCAATCATAGTTGATTGACATCAAGTCACCCAATCCCTTTTTGAGAAAACTAATGGTGCGTCATTGAAACTTTCCCAGTGGTTTGAGAATGAAAGGGAAGAATTAACATCAAAGTCACGCACCTGCGCTTTTTGGTTAAATTATACATCGTACATTGAAATTGTACAGCAAGCCATAAGAGCAGAGAGAGGAAGTGATTGGCCTGTCTGCTGCAACGGCATGATAACTATGCCAAAACCCGCCGGCTTTACATAACGTCCATTTTGACTTTAGAGAGAGATCACACCGAGATTTTAGCGCAATTAATTGTTGGAAAACACACTGTGAGGCGCACGGAAAAGACCTGATGTGGCATATGGACTGATCTCTCTATAGATCAAACTTTAATGAGATCTTTAAAAGGGAGAGTCATTATTAGAGGAATGATGGGAAATATGCTAAATCTATGAACGAAAACTATGCATCGTAGTACAGCAGTGAAAGATAGCATGGAAGAGCTAATCTTAGTGGACAAATCAATAGAGAAACACAAAGAAATGCTGCCAGGGCGCTTTCAACGTGACAGTGATAACTTTGAAAACATTCTGACATGATTCCGAAGTAACAACCCTTTCAAGAGTAATGTGTGCCTACATTCAGGACTTGTTGATGAAAAAGATATTGTCATTTGTGACCGTGCTGAATAAATTAGTGCTTCAATCCAACAAATCATTTGAGGATTGCTCTTCCAAGAGAAAAGAGCAAAGAACTAACTTGCAAATGCTTTATTCTTCAGTGTCAGTAAACAAAGAAGGTGTCTCTATAGATCCTCTGACTCCGTTTTTGCGATTAGCGGTAGCTGTTGAAAGGAAAGCAGAAACAAAGATAGAAACTTTTATTACGAGCTGACACCATACCCCATATCTTTGTTTGGTGTTATGAGAGCTGCTAATAATAAAGCCACACTGAAAAATTCATCTTCTGGAACAAGTTGCAACAAGGGAAGTTTCTTGTGGAGTTTCTTGATGGAGGATCTTTGTTTTGGTGTTGGAATTGGACGAAGAATGAAGCAGCATTTTTCAGAAGTATTCTGACAAATGTCGACATCTAAGAATCAGCATTATAGTAATTGACGGTTACGCTTCATCAACAAAATATGCTACTCACAAATCAAATCAGCCAAAGTACATCAAGTTGTGCAGATCCACGAGGATAATTGTTGTCCGTCTCAGAGAACAGAATTCTTAACTAGCAGCTAGTCAACAAGAAAGAATTCTTAACTAGTAGCTTGTCCACTATTTACATTATTCGGACAATTGTCCTCATCTTTGTCGCCATATTTATTACAACGTCTCGGTCGTTTTACGCTCCGGACTTCTTCAGCCTTTATTTCGCTAACTGGGGTAGACAGTTCTAGTTCCACGTGCCATGTTTAATGGATGTCAGTTATCAGTTATCTCCTGTTAATTCTCCTCTCCAAGTTCTCCACTGCCTTAACCGGCTATTGAACTCACACTCTGTGGGTCCTGTCACTGGATCTAACCAACGCCTTTATCCACTGTGCCATGTGTCCTTGAGGTATGAATGTGTATGAATTTCTGGGTATTATAAACCTAATGTCTCAGCAATCTTTTTTTTTTACCAGTGCTCATATTGCAATTTTTTGTTGTTATCATTTCATGTTTTTACCAGAGCTCATATTGTCAACAAGAAAATGTTTGGTAGATTGTCTGGGTAAGAAATTAGAAGAACATAGTTTCCAGGGTGTTTATTGTCCAAGACATGCAGACACTACCATCATGAAGACAGCACTAAGTATTGATGATGAGCCATTAACGCTATTGGTTGATGATAATGATATCCTAGGTCATCTCCTTCATCATGTCAACTTTCATGATGCCAGTAACTACGTTTTTTGAAGACCATAAAACCTATCTAGGACACTGGTGAGCGTGTGTCTTACAATATCAACGGCTTTATTGAAGCATGTGATAAAATACACATGCAATATATTTTGTTTGCTCATGCCTTTAGTAGCTGTGACACGAAGTCTGTCATACATAAATTTGGCAAAACTGAAGAATTCCTGTGACATGAAGCAGTTTGCAGAACCGTTCTACTTGGATGGCATGGAATCCCAAGATATTGGAAATGCAACTGTGCAATTTTTCGAGATCCTTCATTCAAAAAGTACTTTGAAACACATAAAGAGGCAAAAGTATGATGCAATGGTAGCTACCCAAGATTGATCATTCAATCATAATTCTTCGACTTTTGGTTTTGGAAGTTTGAACAGAATCAAAAACTGACACTGTCGGCCATATTGGACTCGCCAACATGGCCACCATGATGTACTCCTGCTTCATCGTCCCTCACCCCCAAAATGAAATTAGTATTTGTTGGTCTATCTCTTTATCAAATGTCCTACTTTTAGAAGCATCTGCAGAATTTTTCCTGAACAGCCTACTTCTGAATAGCCTGACATTTGCTCCATTTTCCTTAAAATACCGTAGCTTAGATTTCGCTTCATAACTTTTTACATCTACATTCCTATGGAGAAAATAGTTTCGGATTACGAACATTTCAGGTCACGAACGTCCTTCAGGAATTAATTAAATTCGTGAACGGAGGTTCCATTATATATATATATATATATATATATATATATATATATATATATATATATATATATATAATACCAATGGCAGTGTGTCACCGTGTCACGCGTTTTCACTTAAAAGGACGCAACTCTCCAGCTTTCAATAGTTCATCTTCTATATAATAAATGCTAATATCAGTGTGTCACTGTGTCACACTTTTTCAACTTTATTCCTAGAGGCTGTTGCCCAACATATTATACCATTTTGGAATCAGACCGGCTCTGTGAGCAATTGAAAAACATCTCGGGGCAGATCCGGACCCGAAATACTGAAATTTTGGATTCCCAAGTTTTCATTACTGTGATTGCTTTCAGCGATTTTTGTACGTGATTGTTTGCGACGGATTTTTTTGTACGATAACAATTTTTATAACTTGGAAATAACTTTGGGAATAATCGAAATTAATTGCGAAATCCATCAATAATAATAATAATAATAATAATAATAATAATAATAATAATAATAATTATTATTATTATTATTATTATTATTATTATTATTATTATTATTAAAAATCGCCCGAAGATACGGTATGGTTGCAACCACGGTAGCGGATTCAACTGATCTCCTGATTTTTAAAGTTAAAAGCTCTAAATGTTACTTTTATTTTATTTTTTCACACGTGTATTGAGCACTTTTTAATACCACTTTCCAGCTCTGATTCAACTTTGACCATTAAACTTGTATGTTATATAGTGATTTTCTAAGCCCGGCTTAGATGTGGCACAAGGCCGAAAGTATGGGGCGCCCAGTGAGGATAGAACTCAGTCGTAACTGATCAAGCAAGACAAACTTTCTAACCATTACACCACGTCGAGGTGCCCAACTTGTATGTTATATATATATATATATATATATATATATATATATATATATATACATATATTATAGATATTTAAAATGTTTACAATAATAAATAGACAAATAAATTAATTAAATCAAGTAAACAATAAACAAATTAACAAACTACGAATGCACCGATAAACATGAGTAAATTTAATAATAATAATAATAATAATCAATAAATAAATAAAAATAGCCAAATCATTCAATACCACCACTATACAATAACTACAAATAACCGTATTCTGACCTACAATTATATCTACTCAATAACCTTTAGAATCGTTTGAAATATAATTAATTGTTACCGTCTGTTCGACACCCGTTAGGATAATACAATAAACCGGAAATATCTGACCTTACTATCCATAATTGACCAGCATATATAAATCTATCCATATAAGCAATCGCACAAAACACATGGACTGAACATTTATTTTTGCAATTATGTTCACCATGTACAAGGCCGAGAGCCAGGTAGAGGGCTACAGAGTAAGAGGCACAGTTTATGCGGATATGTGGGGAAGATAACGGTTAACCCTTGACATGAAGAGGTTAAGATTGTAGTGATTGAGAAAGCGTCCTTTTAAGAGTCGGACCCGGAAAGCAGCGGTTCGTGGGAAGAAGCTGCTCGAGTGGAACTTACATCTCACCAATGGAATACGGTGGTTCGCTACAATGTGCCTAACACGGCTGGCCGTTAATTTTAGAAGTGGTGGGACTAAGGGATGTAAATCGCCTGAGCATTGAAACAGCGATAGAGCAGCGAGTGGCTTGCGACCTTTCGTCTGTGAGAAAGGTATTTTTAAAAAAAATTTTTTAAGCGCATCACCCCAAGCAAGGCTGGAGGCCGCTATCACGCAAGGGGTTAAAGAAGGGTTGGAGGAAGAGCAGATAGGAGTGGTAAAGGAGAGGATGTGGATAAAGAGAAAGACAGTGGGTCGATCAAGGCAAGGGGGTTACAGAAGATTTGGAGCGAGAGCAGATAGGAATGAAAAATGAAAGGATGCGGAGAAGGGAAGTGGATAGATCAAGGCAACTGGAGATGTCGATTGACGCTACACTTAAACCGTTGGAGATTGTATTTGTCAGGGAAACAGTAATAGGGAATGGAGTTCCACAGGCGAGATGTGCGAGATATGAAGCTATTGGAGTAGAAGAGACGTCTACATCTAACAGTTTCTACGGTGTAGGGGTGGGAACGGGATGCCAGCCTCGTGGGACGTTTAAATTCACGAGGCCTAGGGACAAGCGAAAGCAGCTCCTCGGAGCAATTACCGTGAAAGTACTTGTAAAAAAGGCAGAGCGAGGCAACATCGCGTCTGTGAGAGAGCGACTGCAGACGAGATGACAGATCAGGGCCAGTCATTTGTAGGGTGGAAAATAATTTGTCATTCACAAGGACGCGCAGACGCTTCTGGACTCTATCGAGACGGGAAAGTGAAGACTGGGAAGCTCCTGCCCATATATGGCAGCATTATTCCACTTTGGGCCTGACCTGAATCTTGTAAATGTAGAGGATAGCAGGAATAGGCCAGGTATTTACCGGAGCGTTAGCGAGGCCTGTCCATTTAAGCATGAAACAGACTGTCGCCATACGCTGTTGACCTCAGTGTCCACTTATATATAAATATATACGCGAATAGCGTGAAACCCAGTGTCACAAACTCACATCAATCCAACTAAAGATATATATATATATATATATATATATATATATATATATATATAGTAAAAAATATTTTAAAATTGGTTTTAAAATTGTAATTAAATAAAACGGATTCTAACCTAAACATCTTTTAAAATTTGTAGTTAAATAAAACCTATTCTAACCTTAACACCTCTCTCAAAGTACTTCAAACACTTAAAAAAAAGGTTAAATGAAATTAATATCATAAGTTAGAATATGTAGGACATTAAATGACCCATGTCCTTTGTACATACATGAAAAAAATATATATTACTAAGTTTATAAAAAATAAAAGTTTACTAAATCAGTGAAATAATTTACCTATCTTTGCCGTCATTGTCATAAATTTTACTTAAAACAAAAAGTAACCTGGTAATATACATACTTATACTCGATATGAAAAAATAATTTTACATACTGTAAGTAATTCTAATACATTTACTCGATTTTAAAAAGAAATATAGTCTATTTAAAAATTATTTTTTTTTATAATTGTAGTTAAATAAAACATATTGTAGCCTAAACAGCCCCCCAAAATCTTTAAGTATACAAATAGAAAAAATGCCGTAAGAATTTTTTGCCGTTAACAATAAATTTTTTATAAAAAACCCAGACGACATGCATTTAGCAGATGTCAGAATTTGTTGAAAAATACATCCCTACCCATCCCTAAACATAACCCCGCTTTCGAATGTAACTATTAACTGATACAACGAAAAATTGAAATTGAACAAGCTAGCACCCCTTGTCTAGATGAGTGGATTTCTCTGTATCCTTGGAAACACTCAATTATGAATCTTTGCCGTGCCTTTAAAACTGTAAAAAACAAGTTACCCCAAAATTCGCTTGATGAGGAAATGGAACTAATGTCTTTAATTTAATAACACAATTAAATTCGAAGCTTTTAGCTTCCATTTTGAAACATGGTTATTACTGTGTAGCGAAAAAAACATTTTAAATCAGTTAATTTATAATATATATATATATATATATATATAGTTATTTAATGCATATATATATATATATATATATATATATATGTGTGTGTGTGTGTGTGTGTGTGTGTGTGTGTGTGTAGTAATATAATTTTTTTACGTGTCGAAAATTTCGTAGAATAAGAAATATTGGATTGTCCTGCAAAAGAAATAAAAAACGGTCAACCAATGTATTTCTGGGAGATGTAACCGCAAGTTTCTGCTATTATCTCCGAATTAAATCATCATAAGACATGTGGACTTGACGGTATCTATACAACAAATGCTTTTGTTAGAAATCCTTTTCTGTAGTTCCTGTCTTTAAGGATTCCTGTTGAACATTCTGATCTCTCGAATTATCGTCCTGTTGGTCGTCTACCTCGTTTTAGCAACGTACTAGAGGCTCCTATTGACGCTGAATTAGCTGTGTATCTCACTTCACGTGTTCTTCTTTCAGATGGCTTTCGCTTCTCTAGCTCAAACCGCCTATGTGTCAACTGTTATTATTTAATTTGTCGATCAAGCTTTAGATAAGAACGGGGAGGCTGAGACTGTGGCTTTCGATTTTTCTAAGGTGCTGAACCTATTCAGAAGCTGAGGACCTATGGCGTCTCTGGCCGTATATTCAATGTGGTCCAATCTTTTTTAAACCGTCTAATGAAGACCGTATGGAACGGTTGCTCTTCTAAATCATTTAACATTGATGTGAAGGTTCCCAGGGCTCTACCCTTGGAACTACATTGTTCCTTGTCTTCGTTGAAATTCCTGATGTCATGAGTTGCCATCTCGGTATTTGTTTATGACACAACTCCTGTCTTGGATAATAGCTTGAAATTGTTAATCGGATAGCCGAGTTCCAATTCTGGTTGCGTTCATTATATTCACTTGCCCACAAATACCCATGGGAAAGGTATGAATCCACCTCTTCTCCTCCCAGCTATGGGTTAATTATTATGACTTGTATGATTTAACTATTATAATCTCCTACGCACCCCCTCCCAAATTCTTACAATCTAAAAATATTTTCTGGCTTTAAATAACCTGTAAAGGGTTGATGAACAGTAAAAAACGAATCAATGAATTGGAATGAAATGATTAAAGAAATATTATTATTATTATTATTATTATTATTATTATTATTACCAGATCAAATTTACTTTGTAACCGGATTAGTTTGGCGTTTGCGTATCGAAAGGCAGCATCAAATGAATCCTTAGAGGGTTTAACATGCTGGTAGCCGACCAACAGATCTTTACAACTCTGGCGATATCCTTTTGACGTCATCGACCGGTTCTAATACATGATTAAATGTCACGAAAGTACCGCCAGATCTCCTCGCGACACAAATCCCTACATATCTATCAAGCTGAGTCAAAAATAATGTCCGCTTTTGTGAACCAATGATAATGACGAATGTTGGTGGCAAACCACCAACATACTGACAAAATAAATAAATAAAGAACCAAAATTCAGTAAATATACAAAAATAAAAAATGGTGTAAGGCAAGGATGTGCCTTCTCACCGGACTTATTCAACCTATACATTGAGGCGATTCTGAAAGAATTAGACGTCCTACCAAGATTCATTATTGGCGGTCACGATCTTAAAAACAACAGTTATGTAAATGACACAGTGGTGATAGCAGGCATAGAAAGGAATCTACAAGAAATCCTACAAAAGGTAGTTGAAAAAAGCGAGAAGAAAGGACTAAGCATCAATTGCAAGAAGACAAAATACATGGTTGTCTGCAAAAGGACAAGCCCAACATGCAAATTACAAATTGGAGATACAAATATCAAAAAAGTTAAATATCTGGGAATTATTTTAATAGAGGAAGGTAAATGCCGCTGTGAAATCTGAAGGCACATTGGGATAGTGGACTTTGTCTTCCTAAAGCTAAGCAGAGTATTAAGAAACAGGAAAATTACGTTAGCAACAACGAAAAGTGTACTGAACTGTAACGTAACATAATTCCTCTTATATGACAGTGAATGCTGGAAAATCTCCTTGCAGATGAAGAAGAGACTTGTAGCAACAGAAATGTGATTCTACAGAAGGATGCTGAGAATATCATAGATTGAATGTTACGTAACATAATTCCTCTTATATGACAGTGAATGCTGGAAAATCTCCTTGCAGATGAAGAAGAGACTTGTAGCAAGAGAAATGTGATTCTACAGAAGGATGATGAGAATATCATAGATTGAAACTGTGAGTAACGACAAAGTTTTAGAGAAAACTGAAAAAAAAAGAACGCTTATAGTAAACATCAGAGAGAGTGTGTTGAAATTTCTGGGACACATAATGAGGAAAGAGGGCTTGGAAAATGTGATACTCACAGGACAGATAGAGGGTAAGAGGAACAGAGGAAAACA
The DNA here is from genome assembly GCA_964036315.1 of Acanthosepion esculentum. Taxonomy (NCBI): domain Eukaryota; kingdom Metazoa; phylum Mollusca; class Cephalopoda; order Sepiida; family Sepiidae; genus Acanthosepion; species Acanthosepion esculentum. Next base: position 30,028,820 of record OZ038496.1, read on the forward strand.
ACGCATAGCCCAACTAGCTAGTTTGTGCGAATAGATAACATAACAGGGTTTAGGAACGTTAACAAAAAACAAAATTTGTTAAGAGCTACAAAGAACAAGAAATTGTGGAGAGCCATGATCGCCAATGTCCTGAAGGGTCACGGCAAATAGAAGAAGAAGAATGAATTTGTGTAAAGGGATGGTGCAACAAGGTTTAGGAGATATAACAAAAAGATAAAATTTATTAAGAGTTACAAAGGACAGGAAATGGTGGAGAGCTATGATCGCCAACGTCCTTAAGTGTCACCGCACATAGAAGAAGAAGAATGAATTTGTGTAAATTAATGGCACAACCAGGTTTAAGAGAGATAACAAAAAGATAAAACTTATTAAGAGTTACAAAGGACGGGAAATCGTGGAGAGCAATGATCTCCAACGTCCTGAAAGGACACGGCAAATAGAAGCAGAAGAATGAGTTTGTGTAAATAGATGGCGGAACTAGGTTTAAGAGAGCTAACAAAAAGATAACATTTATTAAGAGTTACAAAGGACGGGAAATCGTGGAGAGCCAAGATCGCCAACGTCTTGAAGGGTCATAAAGAAAAAGAAGAATTATTTTAACTACTAATAATACATGACAGCTAATAACAAATTTAACGTCCACTAATATACCTTAGATGTTGTGCCCTGTCATTGGGGTAACGTACACAGTGGATGAAAGGACAGAAAAATGTTCTCCTCCACGACAACGCAAGGCCACATACAGCAAAAAGTAATATTTATTACAACGTTTCGGCCGTTGTACACTCCGGCCTTCTTCAGGTGGTTGGAATGTTGAACTGAACCCTTTATTTCGCTCACTGTCCTTGAGGACATATAGCACAGTGGATAAAGGCGTTAGTTAGATCCAGTGACAGGACCCAAAGAGTGTGAGTTCAATACCCGGTTAAGGCAGTGAAGAACTTGCAGAGGAGAATTAACAGGAGATAATTGACAATTGACATCCATTAAAAACCTGGCACGTGGAACTAGAACAGTCTACACCAGTGAGCGAAATAAAGGGTTCAATTCGACATTCCAACCACCCGAAGAAGGCCGGAGCGTACAACGGCCGAAACGTAATAAATATGGCGACAAAAATGAGGACAATAGTGCGAATAATGTAAATAGTGTACATAATACCTCATCTCAGAAATATAGACAGATAGCAAAAAGTAAGTTACTGTTCCTCACCCACCAGAATGGCTGTACTGTGGAACAGACTCCTAGAAGGATGCTTCCCCGAACACTACGATTTTAACCTCTTCAAGTCGAGGCTCAACCGTTATATAACATAGATGTCCTCATAATATGCCCCTCTCGATTCACCCCCCCCCCGTACGCTCTTACAACAACCTCATTTAGTAACCCTTTGCGTCGAGTTGTTCTTGGGTGATGTATTAAGTGAACAAAAAGAAATATTTCCATGGCGATGGTTCAGATAAGCTTTCCTTTTTGGTACCTAGACTTTATGAATATAAGCGCAGTACTTGATTGGCAGTTAGGTCTCATTATGTTGCATTTGAAATGGCTAGATCTAACCTTAAGTTCTATGTTAAAAAAATTTTTCTCGCTTGTGAAACTCTCTTCCGGCTTCTTGCTTTCCAGTTGACTTTGATCATTAAAATTTTAACTGCGATGTCAATCTTTTTCTTCTATCTCTCTTCTTTTTCATTGTTTCTCGCCTTAATAACATTTTCTTTTTCTCATATTTTCTCACACTCAGTTACCCTCTTGCGTCTTAGTGGCTTTATTACCCTGCTTGGAGTAAAACACCAGGTCTTGGATGTTCGGTGGATAATGGCTCGAAATCGTTAATCGGATAGCCGAGCTCCAATTCCAGTTCGGTTTGTTATATTCGTTTAACGCACAAATACCCTTGGATCCACCTCTTCTTCCCCCAGTTATAGGTTAATTATTAAGACTTGTAGCACTAAAGTAGTGATCATCACAAAAAAAGACAACACAAGAAAATCTTTTGGAACTCGATTGGTCTGTTCCTCAGCCGCCATATTTAGCTGACCTTGCATCAGTCGATTATTATATTTTTCGATTGCTGCAAAACGCTTTCATGGAGAAAGAAAACCAGATTCAACAGTCCTTTGAGAACTTTTTCACATCAAATCCCGTGGAATTGACTCAAAGGATATATAAGTGCGGACTTGTAAGCGACAACAAATCGTTGCAAATCATCGAACAAACGTAAATTTTTCTGGGGAATAAAATTCTTCTAAAATGTCACTGCGTATTGCTTGATCACCTATTATTTTTTAATACGAAACTTCACCCTACTAAAATGGTTATGATGAATGAGATGTGGCATGAAATGTTTAAGTGGGTGGGGCGTTGGAGTAATGCAGTAAAAAGGAAGGACCCTTCTTCAGAGGAACAGACAAAATTGGTGCCATGTACCTTCACGAGATAAGCGATTATGGCTCTCCACAGTCTCTTATCTTATGTAAGAAATATTTGTTCGCCTGCTATTCCTCCTAGTCCCTGTTCAACCAGGCATTGACAAAAGCTCGTAAAGTAGGTCACGCACTCTTTACCTCTGCCCCTCTTGCCTTTATTTCGTCCTGTAAATATTAAATTTTCCAAGCCTTCCTTTCTCGTTATATGGTCTAGAAGTTTCGTCAGACTATTTCTGATTCTAAGAATAAGTGCCCTTTTTTCCATTTTTCTTAAAAGTTCCACATTATTTACATGTTCCCCCCATGGTATTCTCAGCATCCTTCTGTAGAGACATATCTCTGTTAACTCAAGAGTCCTGTTTATTTGCATAAAAATCATTCAGTGCCATATTTTTTAAAATAATTGTTCGCCGAAGGCCCAAGAGCCACTTAAGGTAGAGAGTTAATATGTAAGATGGTGGTATGAACGTGGGAAGAGTAGATATGTAAGAACGACAATGGTTAACCCTGGACTTGAAGAGGTTAAGATAGTGGCGGTCGGAAGAGCATCTCCTCGGGAGTCTGTTCCCCAATGTTGGTGTCCCTGAGAAAAAGCTGCCTGAATGGAACTTACTTCTTACTAATGGAATACGAAGGCAATGAGGATGCTTTGTACCGCTTAGTAGTTTCACCTATCGCTGGTGCCCGGATGCGATCGCTTAATCGATTAGCGGCTGAGTGGGCTTATTGAAGAATTCTTCTGTTCATTCTAGCGGGCCGTGCTTTTCCTTTTCACAAAAGGCAAATAGATTACAGCTGGAAAGAATAAAGGCCGATGTAAAAACTGTCAACTCTTGCCAAAGGTGGCGTCCACTCTTGTTGATTTGTTAATAAGATTCTTTAAGTATTAAATGCGTTAACAGAAAGGTTACACGCTTGTGAAACTGTGTTGAAGTTTCTTTCAGCTTTGAGATGAAGAACAGAAAGATAGAGAGTGACTGAGATATCTCTCATAACCAAACGTTCTATGGTGCAAACTAATGTTACAGAATGCGGACGCCTGGACTAGAATGGTCAGCGATTGGCCGGAGTGCCACGTGGGCGTGGTATTCTGACAGTGATGGATTGCCTTTGTCTGGGTTTTGGTTCAAAAGGGCGCGAATTCAACAGAGGGTCGAAAAAATTCTGAAGCGTCTATACGCTTCCCACATCCAGTCTAGCGACCAGCTAAGACCACCTGCGGAGTGTGCTGAGCCAACATGCGACATGTGTTCCTGTGACGTAATTCCTCCCACTGCCTCTTAGAATTCAAGCTGCCACGACTCTCTCCTAATAAAATGAATAATAAAAAGAAATAGTCGTTTTCGTTGTTAATATTTTATGTAGTATCGTGGAGACGGCACAGAATGGACCAATATTTTTAAGCAAATATTATAATAGCATATTAAATCACAATTAAAATGTTTATTGACATTATTTTCGGAACTATATAAAACAAAAAAATAACAAGGTGACTGTAGTTCCTGAGCTTTTTTTCCTCTGGGTCGCATTTTAGGAACTATTATCGGATAAATTTGACGTTAATCATTGATATCATCCATAGATGCCCGCACATTGGAATGTATACCTATTTTAGTCAAATCTATGACACAACAGTTTTCGTGTGACTAGTTTCGGATGTTCACATTAATGTGTTTACGCATGCGCATGAAGGAGAGCGGATATTGCGAATTAAAAAAAAATGTTTCTTACTATATGTTTTGGGTATATAGTCTAGCCGATTTTAATTTCAATTTTTTCTCTTTATATGTTTTGTGTAAATAGGCTAGTCGATTTTTATTTAGTTTCTTTTATAACTTTTTGTTATTAAATATCCCACACCGTGATAAAATAAATTGGGTGGGATCCAATATCTTAACCGACATTGTGGATTTTTTTTTTAAGCGTATCACCCCAAGCAAGGCTGGAGGCCACTATCACGCAAGGGGTTATAGAAGGGTTGGAGGAAGAGTAGATAGGAGTGGTAAAGGAGAGGATGTGGAGAAAGAGAAAGACAGTGGATCGATCAAGGCAAGGGGGTTACAGAAGATTTGGAGCGAGAGCAGATAGGAATGAAAAGTGAAAGGATGTGGAGTAGGGAAGTGGATAGATCAAGGCAACTGGAGATGTCGATTGACGCTACACTTAAACCGTTGGAGATTGTATTTGTCAGGGAAACAGTAATAGGGAAGGGAGTTCCACAGGCGAGATGTGCGAGACATGAAGCTATTGGAGTAGAAGAGACGTCTACATCTAACAGTTTCAACGGTGAAGGGGTGGGAACGGGATGCCAGCCTCGTAGGACGTTTAAATTCATGAGGCCTAGGAACCAGCGAAAGCAGCTCCTCGGAGCAATTACCGTGAAAGTATTTGTAAAAAAGACAGAGCGAGGCAACATCGCGTCTGTGAGAGAGCGACTGCAGACGAGATGACAGATCAGGGCCAATCACATTGCATATCCGTCTTTGGATCTTATCAAGAACCCTGAGGCAAACAGCAGGGGCCCCAGACCATATATGGCAGCAATACTCCATGCAAGGGCGAATGGTCGATTTATAGACTTGGAGGATCGATTCCGGGGAGAAAGATTTCCTGGCTCGGCACAGGGAACCAAGCTGGGATCTGTGCTTTTAACTGACATAGTGCATCAGGTGGGATACGTCTTTTAGCTGACAGTGGATCAGGTGGGATTTGATGTTTTAACTTACATGGTGAATCAGGTGGGATCTGATGTTTTAATGTTTTAGAAGTCCAGGCATCACCCAAAGTGTAAATCAATATAGCTGATTGGGTGGCACCCGGCATTGGAACAAACACAGTGTTCAGGTGACATCTGACACTATAATTGTTATAGTGGATTATCTGAGATCTGGCATCTTAACCAATGTAGCGGATCATCTGAGATCTGGAATTTTAACTGATGTACTGAACTGGAAAACGTGCTAAGAACGTGGACATAAACTTAAAAATGAGTATGATATAACAAGTGAAGTACTTTCTATACATTTTTGTCTTAGTAAATTGTTTTCTCTTAATAAGACTGGTATTTGTTTTTTTAAATCAAACTTATTGTCAGACTCGTTACGGTGGGCAATTAATACAAAAACTTTCTTACAACATTTTATCTTTTTTGGCAAATCTTCTATTGTGGCAATGTGCAATATTTTGTAACAAATGTGATAAAAACAAACCAAAGAAAGTAAATGAAATCGACAAGAATATATATATGCCCTAGACATATATTAAAAAGAAAATCATTAAATTTAAAATTCTCATCGTCCCTTCTCCCTTCCTGCGCATGTGTAGCCAAATCAACATAAACATTAATTTTGCCCGATGCAGTACTAAAAGGTCGAAACATGTCACGAAAACTTTTTCCATTTTGGCATGAATTTCCCTAAAATTGTTCTTGATATATATAAATTTATATATCGTTTTCCCACAGTGCATACATATGTCATATTGGGTGGTTTCAATTTTGTCATTATGCTACATTGTGAATTACAGATTCACGTGTTATATATATATATATATATATATATATATATATATATATATATATATATATATATATATTGGCTCCTGAAAAATTAATTTCGGTTGAGCTCTTTGGTTTGAGGTGTGGGTTTGTAAACAGTGACTATTTAAGCTAATATTGCACGACTCTTCGGCAGAAGTCAGTCACTGTCAGTCACTGTGTGTTTATCTAAATCTAAAAATAAACACGCTAAAATTCACCTTCATTCCTGCCGTGCGCCAATGGCTTAGTGGTAGAAGTTCCGACTGACGCAAATTCAGTCGGGTTTCGTCTAGCCACACTGATGAGCTGTGAAACAGCGAAACAGTCTGTCTGTGGATGACAAATATATATATATATATATATATATATATATATATATATATATACAAAAACTTTAAAATTACAATTCGGTTAAAATTTATTTCATATATTTAAAATTTTCATGAAATAAATTATAACCGAGATGGATTATAAAATAAATATGGATTAAATTATAATTTATTTTTAAGGACACATGGCACAGTGGATAAAGGCGTTGGTTAGATCCAGTGACAGGACCCAAAGAGTGTGAGTTCAATACCCGTTTAAGGCAGTGGAGAACTTCCAGAGGGAAAAATTAACAGGAGATAACTGATAACTGACATCCATTAAACATGGCTCGTGGAACTAGAACAGTCTACCCCAGTGAGCGAAATAAAGGGATCAGTTCGATATTCCAACCACCTGAAGAAGGCCGGAGCGTACAACGGCCGAAACGTTGTCATAAATATGGCGACAAAATGTGGACAATAATCCGAATAATGTAAATAATGTACATAATACCTCATCTCAGAAATATAGACAGACTTTATATTTTAATCTATAATTAATATTTATAAATCTTTAAATTTAATCTTAAGTTTAATCTATGTTTTACCTTTTATCAATCTATTTAAATTTTTTCCCTTATATTGTAAAATTTTGTTTTGGGCTATTACCTATTTATTTTAATTTCTTATTTTAATTTCTTATTTTTAATATTCAGGTTTTTCTTGTTTATATACTAATGTCTTAATTTTTTTATTATAATATTAAATTCCTTTGTTTAATATTAAAATTAAATAATAGTTTTAATATCAAATTCTAATTTTTCTTTTATCTACAATCTTGAAAACTTTTCCTTTTCTTATCTTTAATGATTATATTTTCTTATGTAATTTTTTCCAATTTTAGTTTTTTCTTATTTGAACATGAGTTAATATTTTAAATATAGGTCATTGTTAATCTTCAACCGTTTTTAACTTCTGCCTAGACTTGTATATGTTCTGTCTTCCTGTTCCCCCTTTCTACTTGGGTGTTTCTTTTTCTATCTCCCTCTTAAATGCCTTTTCCCTTATTTGTTGTTTGTTCCTCTGTTTTCCTTCTTTTTTTCTGATTCCTATCCTTTTTTAATTTTCAAATTTTACAAAAAATATAGTTACGATTCATTTTTTTTATCAACCATTTTAGGATTGACAGGCTCCAGGGAATTTATCCCGCGAAATGGCCATATAAATTGGGTACAACTGAGTTTCAGTTTTATGTAATTCATGTCTATGCTCTATAATAAATATATATATATTGAACTCTCTTTGTGGATCAGTTTTAATATTTTATATTATTAGGATTCACTTGGATTACTTACCCACGAATCTTTAGCTATATATATATATTTATATATATAAAGAAATGTAGTCTTAAAGTGTGCTATATTTATGGGATAAAGTGCTCAATATCAGAGATAGAGCGTGTGTAAATATAAAAGTGAACATAGAAGTCAGCACTTGGAGGCGACAGTCTGTTTCATGCTAGATGCAATCATCGTGGCCCGATGATTGCATCTAGCATGAAACAGACTGTCGCCTCTAAGTGTTGACTTCTATGTTCACTTATATATATATATCGGGTGATTGAAAAGTAAATCCTTATTTTTGTAAGATGGACTATACCTTTTAACTATAATATTTACAACGGGAGAGTCCATCATAAAATAGGGAGTTACTTTTCAATGACCCTGTATATGGTAATTATATATATATATATAATATATGACAGGATAAAGAACAAGGAGGAAACAGATCGTAATCTAACATTTCACACTTGATCTCTGACGAAGCTAAAATAATGATTGTATTTCCTTATTTAATTTTTCTCCTATTTGAACACGAATTAACATTTTAAATATAGGTCATTGTTAATCTTCAACCGTTTTTAACTTCTGCCTAGACTTGTATATGTTCTGTCTAGCTGTCCCCCCCTCACTACTTTGGTGTTTCTTTTTCTATCCCCATCTTAAATGCTTTTTCCCTTATTTGTTGTTTGTTCTTCTGTTTTCCTCTCTTTCTATCCTTTTTTAATTTTAAATTAAAAAAAAAAAAACAATATTACGATTCATTTTTTTTTTTATCAAACGTTTTAGTATTGACAAGCTCCAGGAAATTGATCCTGGGGATCAAAATGGCCATAAAAATGTGGCAAAATTGAATTTCATTTTTATAAAATTCACACACACACACACACACACACACACACACACACACACAGTGTTTCACACATTTTGAAACAAAGTGATCTGGCACAAATCAGGGACCTCAAATGATAGAGTAATGGAATTTATACTTAATGATAGGTAAAAGGATAACATTTTAGGATCTGAAACCATTTAGTCTCAAACATGAACCAAAAATGTCAAGACGAACTCTAGAGTACATCCTTCAGATGTCCACCGTTCAGTTGAAGGCACTGTTGAATACAAACCTGTTGATAACGCCTGCACATTAACTACTGGGTGATTGCTGCCTTCAATGGTGCGAGGGTTGCCTAGATAGATGTTACCTTTGAGGAACCCAAAGAGGAAGAAATCTGGGGGAGTTCAGATCAGACAACTGAGATGCCCATTACACTTCATCTGTGAGATGCTCCCTAAACTTTTCTCGGAGCCATGCCATGGTTATATTAGCAATGTGAGGAGGAGCATCATCCTACAGGAACCACTGTTCCTCCTCGTCAAGGTTTTCACGCCCCTCGAGCTCTCCCCCATCTTAGAGGCCGCTGCTTTGTTTCAATAATTGTGAAACACCCTGTATATGACAATATCTAGACATGGCTTGTTAATTTTAAAACGTCAAGCAAGGTTTTATTTGCCTTAAAATCACAATGTTTATTCCGTCTTAAATAAAACTTAAAATGTGCCCTCCGATAGGAATTGGATTAGATGGTGCTTGCGGTTCGAATGCTACAGGAGACCAAATTTTCTTTAATTTTTCTCGAATGCGCAGGCCGGTAGACGGAACAGAGTTTTAAAAAAAATGGAACGTCTACTTAAATACTACCAGTATTCACTAAAAATAACGTTTGAATCGTTATACCATATATACTCCGGTATCATGCAACTTTGGAAGACCTAATTTTGAAGCTAATTTAACTACAGTAAATAGATATATAGTTTGGTCAACGGCGTAGCCAGGGCCTGCAGTACAGGCGCAAATGACAGTGTTTGTTAATTTCTGTAAAAAAAAAAAAAAAAAAAAAAAAAAAAAAAAAAAACGAATAAATACAAATGAAAAAAAAACAAGCAACAAAAATTTGAAGTTTTTCCCAAACTTATTTATTTCCCACAAAACATACTTTCTCATGCAACAACGAAATGACAAAAAAAAAAAAACAACGAAAAAAACCGAAAAAAAACAAAAAAAAAAAAACAAACAACAGAACTATGCAATAACAAAACATATGCACACATACTGTTGATGTATACAAGTTTGGCTAAAGAGCGGCAAAGGGTTCTTGATATGGATATATTTATTTATTTTTCTACATTGTCTTGGTTTCCAGTGAAAATTTAAATTATGCAATGCTTGAATACTGTTTTTTTTCTTAGCCATTATCAATGAGCGTTTTGTATTTGTGCTATGTCGATCTCATCATTTTTCAAATATCGTGTCTTCACTCGTCATAGTTGAGTGTTGTGTCTTCCTGTATCAGTTTGTGTTCTCATCTTGATTTCTTTTTTAAAATGAAATATAGTTAATGTTAGTCCCAAAATTTGATAATATTTATTGATTTGGGGTTTGCTAGCATTTGTAATCGTTTTCTACAACTATATGATATAGTATTTTTTTCTATTGGTAAGGATTTGCCAGATTTCTTGGTTGGTAATATGCGATTTAATTGAACGTTAGTCTTTAACCAAACTTTTTATATATATATATATATATAAATAAAAAGAGTCAGCTGAAAGTAATGGCCCCTAATTTGTTTCCGCGGAAACTACCACAGATACAGGGAGCACAATAGCACTATTGGATTGAGCAAGTTTTTGACTGCAGAATACTATTTTTCCAGAGTCGCTAACATTTTACCAGACTGCAGTCAGTAACCAGGCCACTAAAAAGAAAAAATACGGGTTATTGGCGGGAAGGTTCAAACTTCGTCAGTCAACATAATAAAAACAGAAGTTATTACTTTCAGAGCATGACCCTCGTACATCTACTCTCATTTATATATAAGGGTGTGTGTGTGTTAGTTACTACTATTGATAGTTCTGTGTGTTATTCTTTGTCATCGTCGTAATATGGTTTTTAAGGCAAATTACATCACATTGCAGTGTCAGATAAACGATTTTAATGGCGTCGCCCTGAAATATCAGCGGTTGTTTGATGAAGGAAAAGGGGTTAGCATTGCCGCTCATGAAATGACTGAGTAATAAAATTAAAACGATCAGCTGTAACTATCGTATATTTCCAAATTTCATGTCCATTCTCAAAACCTCATCTACTGACAAGGCATCACACTCGGGGACACACACATGTATGCCTATACAAAGCTTAGGAATTAGGATACTAACTCGTCTTATACAGACAGGCGTTTCACTAACTCGTCTTAGACAGACAGGCGTTTCACTGCTGCCTTTGTTATTGATCTAAAAATGCTTCTATATGTATAGCATTTGACGAAATATGACTAAAATATAATGTACGCAAATACATTTAAATTGCAAATATGTTTCGTGTAAAAATTTTATCAGGCACTAAACGAAATTTTATATATTTGTGTGGCTGCCTCAAGAAGTTCTTTTCTGTGCGTCTATTATATTAACTTTTAAGAAAAATTAGTCCAAAAATTTGAGTCAAAATGAATATTTCCCCATTTTAATTTTAATGCTGTAACCCGCATAGAATGAACAGAACGCTCACAAGGTAAAAATCATATCTTTCAAATTCATGTATGATTTCGATGGTAGGTTCAATCTTATTAAGTTTCGTTATTATGTCTAATAGATTTATATGATGAGGATATAAGAAAAGAAAAAGTCATCTATGTATCTTAGGTAAGTAGAGATTTTAGGTATGATTTGTTAAAACGGACCGGACTCTAAAATTTCTATGAAAACTTTAGTGCTGTCCTTGCTTAGCTTTTTCATAGAATTTTTAGAGTCCGGTCCGTTTTAACAAATCATACCTAAAATCTCCACTTACCCAAGATACATTGATGACATTCTTTTATTTATATGCTCATCACATAAATCTATTAGACATAATCAAGAAACCTAATAAGTTTTAACCTACCATATATAAGATATGATTCTGCTTCAGCGTCACCACCTTTACCCTTTACCAAAGTCAACATCATAATATTTAATTGTTTTTTGTTGTTGATTTTGTTTTTGGTTTTTACATTGTTCTTATCATTGGGTTCTTTATCAAAGAACAATTTCTCTTAAGAAAAATAAAAACACTGCAGAAAGTAAAAAGAAATTAAGACCACACCCACTCCACTCAAGCAAGGACATTACAATGATCACTTAGTGAATTTCTTTTTTAAAATAATTCTTGTTTAAGTCTTGTCAGTTAAAATTCGATTTGCATTTTATGAAATTTATTATTACATACTAATCATGTCAAATTAGCGGTTTCAAAGGGTATTTACTTTTAATAAAATATATCAGTTACTTTGTGCAAAATTTTGTTGTTGTACAAGCTATATCTTAAATTAAATCTTCGGTTTTCTTTCAGTTCAATTTTACATGTCATACTGATCTTATTATTTTAAAAACAATAGATCCAGATCGAAAACAACCGATTTAAATTCTCTTTAAAATTATCTTACTTAAAATCAATTTTGCTCTCGTCTGCATCTCTTCAATTTTTTAGACGACTCTTTGTCTTCGCTTGTTTAATAGTTTTCTGTTAAATTTCGAAAAAAACAAAAACAAAAAAAACAAATCAGATTTATTAAAAAAAGGGGGGGTTAAAGGAGAATAACTCACTTTTTGTTTCTCGAAAAACTTCAAGAAAGCTTTTGTAACAATTCGTAATAATAACTTTTATGGTGTATGTTAAGATATTTATTCAAACGTAAAAGAATAGACAAAAAAAAAAGCAGCTCCACAACCTTCAAATATTTTTGTTTTTTCAATAACTCAATTTTCTTTGTGTATATATTTAAAAATAAGATATTTTGATTAATTACTTAAAATAGAAAGGAGACCAAAAACGAGAGTTAGAACGAGATTTGAAACGAAAAAAAAAAAAATAGCTCGGAGAAAGAAAAGATACCGTACCAAATCTTACTATATCTTAAGAATTGTGCAATAAGTGAATGCTTTCGTCAATAAAAAGATTATTTTTTCCATCTAATATGTGTTTGATTTTTTTCTTTTTTTTTTTCATTTTTCTTAATCATAGTGCTTTTGGAAATGAAAATTTAAAATGTCTCCATGTTTTGAAGCTGCATCCAGTGTTTAAACCTGAAAGAAAAAAAAACAATACAGAAAATTTAAAAAATCAGTCAACCAAAACAAATTACAAGAAAGAATTTTTTACTTATCATTGGAAAAGAAATTGCTATATATTTACTAAGCTTTGTATGAAGACAAAAAATTCAGATATGAGATTACCAACTTGTTACCAGGGCACCCGCTAGGTGGCATTCTATTCAGAACTTTAAAAATGACATAAACGCCCTTTTTTTTGTTGCAGAATGTGGCAGTGAGAAGACATGTCCCCAGCAAGACAACTTATTAATTTCACTCATTCACGAGGCGCATCACACGTAACTACGAATATAAATAATTTTTAATTCCGAGAAAACTTCAAATCTATAAATCAACCATTCGCCTTTGCATGGAATACTGCTGCCACATATGGTCTGTTGCCCCCGTGGTTCACCTTAAGGTCCTCGTCAAGATCCGGAGACGGATATGCAATGTGGTTGGTCCTAATCTGGCATCTTGTCTACAGTCGCTCTCTTACAGACGTGCCGTCGCCTCCTTCTGTCTTCTCTACAAATACTTTCACGGTAACTACTCCAACGAACTACTTTAGCTGGTTCCCAGACTGCATGAATTTAAGCGTGCTACTAGGCTGGCATCACGGTCCCATCCTTTCACTGACGAAGCGGTTAAATGTGGCCGTCTCTTCTACTCCAATAGCTTCATGTCTCGCACCTCCCATCTGTGGAATTCCCTTAGTATTACTTGTTTCCCTGATAGCTATAATCTCCAACTATTCAAATGTAATGTCAATCGACATCTCCAGATGCCCCTGACCTATTCCCTGTTCTTCTCTTCATCCTTTCCTCCATTACGCCACTTTTATCTCGCTCCCACTCTGTAACCCTTGCGTGCTAGTGGCATCCCGCCTTGCTTGGGGTGAAATACTTAAAAAAAAAAAAAAAAAAAAAAAAAAAAGCATCTGTATACACGTAGCTATCAGTTTCACTTTCTATTT